>CM062594.1:2712326-3003287 GCA_031468815.1 Morus bassanus
TGGGTCTCTCTGTGCCCCCCCCCCCCGGGTCCAGCACATTCCCGGCCGCACCCTGCGCCGCACCACCTGCTCCCACGGATTCCTCCCGCCCGGGGGGAAGCCCCGGGTTTGGGGGGGGGGGGGGGCGCGTGGGGGGGCACCTCGTGTGGGCTCCCGCAGGAGCCACGGAGCAGGATCAGTCCCACGCGGTTGGACCCGGGTGGGAGCCAGGAGCGGGGGGTGCAGCAGGGACCCTCTGCCCCCGCCACCGGGAGATCGGGGGGTTCAGGGCTAGATTTGGGGGGGGGGGGGTTGGAGGGGGGGGGGAAAGCGGGGGCGGGGCTGTGCTCCTGTGGGGGGTGGGGCTGTTCCCGCGCCTTCCCGCGCGCGGGAAGGGTAACGGTCGGGGCTGGGCGCCAAAACCGGCACAGAGCCCCGCCCCCACCGAGGGGGGCTACCCGGGACCACGTGCTGCACCCCCCCCAGGGGTGCTGCACCCCCCCAGGGGTGCTCCCCCCAGCAAGGACGGCACCCCCAGCCCCTCCTCTCGCCCACCCCCCCGCTCCCCGTTACCCCCCAGCCCCCACTCTGCCGAATGCCCCCCCAATCCCAGTTCCCCCCCCAGCTCTCCGCTCCCCCAGCCTTACCCCCTCCTCTGCTGCCCATTCCCCCCAATCCCCCGTGCCCCCCAGCTCCAGCCTTCCTCCCCCCCGGCCCACCTTTTCCTAGCACCCCCCCCTATTTTGCAATCCCCCCCCCCCCCCCCCCGCCTTACCATGGCTGCGGCGCGGTTACTCGTCCCGACAAGCAAGGAATCGGCGCAAGTACCAGGCTGCCGCCGCCCCCGGGCGCCCCCCCTTTATAGCGGCCCGGGGGCGGGCCGCGCGCCCCCGCCCCGCGCTCCTATTGGCGGCCGCGCCCGCCCATCCATGCGCTTGACACGGCGGATTGGCTGTGGCGCGTAGTGCGCCCCGCCTCCTTCCCCCCCCGCCGCCGGGAGGGCGCTGCGGGGTTTTGGGGGGGGGGGGGCCCGCCGGGGGGCAGCGCCCGCACGGAGCTTGCGAAAGGCCCCCCCCCCAAATGGGTGGGGGGCGCCGGGGGGCCTGGACCCCCCCCCCCGCGGCCCTCTGCCTCCCCCTCACTGCGTTTGCCGCGGAGGGGGGGGCACGGCCGCTCCCGCCCCCCCCCCCCCCCCGCCCGGTGCGGCTTCGCTGCAGAGGAAAACTGCGACATTGGGGGGGTGGGGGCGGCACGTGCTGCCGCGCCCGGAACACCCCCCCCCCCCCCCCCCCGGGGCCATTAATCGGCTTCTGCAGCCGGACTCCCCCACCGCGCCCCCGGCCCATCTGCACCGCCCGGCCCCCCCCCGCGTCTGCACCCCAGGGGCCCCTCCCAGCCCATCTGCAGCCTGCAGAGCCCCCCCCCAACCCCCCGGACCCATCTGCAGGTGGCCCCCACAGCCCTGAATCCTGCCGCGATGGGGGGCCCCGGCCCCCCGCTCCATCTGCCTGGGGGGGAACAGACCCCCCCTCACTGCAGTGGGCTTTGTCCCAGCCGTGCCCGCAGCCCCAGGACCCCGTGTCCCTGTGTGACCCCCCCCTCCCCAGCCAGGCGGGGCCCCCGGCTCCCCCCCCACTCCCCCTCGCCCGCCACAGGGACCCCTGCGATGTCCGTAAAATGGGAGATGTGCTGGGGTCCCACCTTTGCTCCCTGCCTGGCTGGGAGGCCGTGGGGTGCCCGGCGTGGGGGGCCGGGGGGAACCGAGGTGGGGGGGGCTGGCACCAGCCCCCATCTAATCCCCGGAGCTATTTACTCCAAATAATCCTCCTTCCTGCTTTGCTGAGAGCTTTGCGGACGACCCAGCGGCCCCTTCCGCAGCACACGCCGCCATGCGCTACCGGGGCCCCCCCCACCCCCCACCCCGTCCCACCGGGGCCACCCCACAGCCTCGGTCACCCCGGGGTGCGCAGGGCTGGGGCCGTCGCAGCGGCATCCGCCGCAGCTGCACTGCAGCGGGTGACGTGGCTCCCCGCCATTTGCCTCGCCCGGCCGCCGCATGGCCGCCCCGGCGCCTCCGCTCCCCACGGGAAGGGGTTTTCTCCCGCTCTGGCTCTGCTCCCGCAGCCGACCTCGGTGCGGGGGTCCCGGCTGGCCCTTGGGGCCCGCTCGGCTCCGAGGGGTGCCGATGGGGCGGCCGGCGAAGAGCTGCTCCCAGCGCTACTGGGAGCTGGCGTTCCTGGCACAGTGGCCCTGCGGGGTCCCGGAGGGGGTCCCAGGGGTGTCCCCCCCGCACCGCAGCATGCCCTGCCCCTTGCTGCAGCACCCGCTCAAGTTTCACTCCACGTTCAACTTTCCCTTCATTATTTATCCCTCAGGGAGCCATGAGCCAGCAGCAAAAGGGGGGGGGCAGTGGGGACTGGCTCCCCCTGTACCCAGACAGAGCTGGGAGGGGGGGCTGCTGCCTCATTTCCCCCTCCCAGAGACTGGGGCTGCTGGGACCAGCTCAGCCAGGGCCCCTCCTCTTCCCTGCGGGAAGGAACAGAGGGACTTCGGGACCCACCATAGATTGGGGGGGGCACGCATCCCTGGACACCCAGCAGGACGAAGGGGCCACCCTCAGCCCCCCTGGGGATTGAGGATCTGCATCCCCAGTGCTCCCACCCATGGTGGGCAGCAGGACACCCCCCTCCCCCAACCAGGGCCCCCTGAGACAATGCAGCCCCTCCCCTGGCCAGGCACAGCAGGCAGCAGAGACCCCCAGGCTTCTGCCAAACTGGGGGTGGGGGGTGTCAGAGATCGCCAGCCCCCCCCAGGAGGAGTTAAATCACACTCCCCCACCCCAGCCCCTACTACAGAGCCAGGGCGCAGTGCGGGGGGGGGGGGGGGGGGGGGGGGGGGGGGGCACACTGCCCAGCCCAGGGGCAGCCCGGCAGCGGGATGGGGAGGGAGGACCAGTTTGGGGAGCACAGGGCTGGGGGGGTGGGCTGGGCTCAGCACAGCCCCTGGCACACATCAGCCCGGCAGCGGGATGGGGAGGGAGGACCAGTTTGGGGAGCACAGGGCTGGGGGGGTGGGCTGGGCTCAGCACAGCCCCTGGCACACATTCAGGGACCAGAACGGAGATCCTGCATGCAGCCAGGGACCCCGGTGCTGTGCCACGGGCTGTTTGGGACAGTGTCCAAACCCAGGGAGGGACACGACAGCACAGAGTAAAGACACCAGAGCCAGGCTGTAAGACAGGGAATGCTTTTTATTCAGACCCACGGGAGAGGACGGGTGGGTCCGTAACAGACTTTTCCACTGAAGCACAGACCATTGAACAGGACAGACCGCGGCGCACACACTGCTACAGACCCACGGGGGTCTTCAACTAGGTTATGTTCCCTGTAAGAGCAGCACCCTTGTGAGAGTTAGTATTCCTCCCCTTCCTCTTCTCCCTCTCCTTCCACAGAATCCACCCCCACCTCCTCGTAGGGCGGCCATGTCCTCCCGGGCCTCCGAGAACTCCCCCTCCTCCATGCCCTCCCCCACGTACCAGTGCACGAACGCCCGCTTGGCGTACATCAGATCGAACTTGTGGTCCAGGCGGGCCCAGGCCTCGGCGATGGCCGTGGTGTTGCTCAGCATGCACACGGCGCGCTGCACCTTGGCCAGGTCCCCCCCGGGCACCACCGTGGGCGGCTGGTAGTTGATGCCCACCTTGAAACCAGTGGGGCACCAGTCCACAAACTGGATGGTGCGCTTGGTCTTGATGGTGGCGATGGCGGCGTTGACATCCTTGGGCACCACGTCCCCGCGGTACAGCAGGCAGCACGCCATGTACTTGCCGTGCCGCGGGTCACACTTCACCATCTGGTTGGCCGGCTCGAAGCACGCGTTGGTGATCTCCGCCACCGAGAGCTGCTCGTGGTAAGCCTTCTCGGCCGAGATGACGGGGGCGTAGGTGGCCAGCGGGAAGTGGATGCGGGGGTACGGCACCAGGTTGGTCTGGAACTCCGTCAGGTCGACATTCAGAGCCCCATCGAAGCGCAGGGAGGCCGTGATGGAGGACACGATCTGGCCTATCAACCTGTTGAGGTTGGTGTAGGTGGGCCTCTCGATGTCCAGGTTGCGGCGGCAGATGTCGTAGATGGCCTCGTTGTCCACCATGAAGGCGCAGTCGGAGTGCTCCAGGGTGGTGTGGGTGGTGAGGATGGAGTTGTAGGGCTCCACCACGGCTGTGGAGACCTGTGGGGCTGGGTAGATGGAGAACTCCAGCTTGGACTTCTTGCCATAGTCGACGGAGAGGCGCTCCATGAGCAGGGAGGTGAAGCCGGAGCCGGTGCCACCCCCGAAGCTGTGGAAGACCAGGAAGCCCTGCAGCCCCGTGCACTGGTCAGCCTGATGAGGAGAGAGAAGGAGGGGGCATGTTTAGTCCAGCAGCAGCAGAAGTTGCTCCTTCCTCTCTGTGGCCTCACGAGGACATTTGGGGGATTTCCAGCAGCAGAGCAGGAGCCACTGGGATGGGTGACAGGGTGGCCCTGAATGGGAGCGGTGCATCCCCCAGGGAAGCCCCTTGACCCCCAGGTTGGGAGAGTGGCCAGAAGCACCGTGCAGGGGGGCTGGGTGCCACTGGCTCAGCAGCAGAATGGGGACAGGTTTGAGGACAGGATTTGGGCATCAGGGAGCGGAGCAAAGCTCTGGCCTCAGCGTGGCTGCACAGCTCTGGGAAGGGCCGGCTGGGGCTGCCACGGCCTGTGCAATCGCCAGGACGCCCGTTCCCAGCCGCACGCAGCTGGACTCGGCTGCGGTGAAAGCCAAACTAGAACAAAGAGGGAATTGCACAGCTCAGCACCGCCAGCGCCCGGGGGCTGCGGCGCTGTGGAGCAGCTCCAACACCCCAGCTGCGCCGCGTCCTACTGCCGGCCAATGCCGGCGCAGGGCAGCTGCTGCAGAACAGGATTACCATTAATTAATATATTAGATCTAAAGCCAGCCCGGCTAGTCCAGAGGGGAGGGTGAGACTGAGAACCGAGTCTTTGTCCTCAGCTCGCCACCCACGAGCCCCCCCCTGCCCCTACCAGCTTGCGGATGCGGTCGAGGACCAGGTCGATGATCTCCTTCCCGATGGTGTAGTGCCCACGGGCGTAGTTGTTGGCCGCATCCTCCTTGCCCGTGATCAGCTGCTCAGGGTGGAAGAGCTGCCGGTACGTCCCCCGTGCGCACCTCGTCTGCGGGGAGAGCCCGCGCGCCCCGTTAGCACCCAGCAGCCATTAACGCCGGGCATCCCCTTAACGCCGGCCACCCCGCAGCCCCCCGCGCTCACCGATCACCGTGGGCTCCAGGTCCACGAAGACGGCCCGGGGCACGTGCTTGCCGGCCCCCGTCTCGCTGAAGAAGGTGTTGAAGGAGTCGTCCCCCCCCGCCGATGGTCTTGTCGCTGGGCATCTGCCCATCGGGCTGGATGCCGTGCTCCAGGCAGTACAGCTCCCAGCAGGCGTTGCCGATCTGCACGCCCGCTTGGCCCACGTGGATGGAGATGCACTCGCGCTGCGGAGGCAAGACATGGGGCCGTGTCACCCCCAGGCTCCCCCCTTTGTCTCCCCCCCCCCCCCCCCCCGCAAGCTGCAGCACCAGTCCAGGACCCCATGGGGACACTGCCCCCAGGATGGGCTGGCACCGAGCTGGGAAGGGCCAGTCCCCAGGGCTGGATGGGGCCGGATCCTGCCCAGATGCACCCTATTGTTCACGGCCTCGGCAGGCACCAAGAGCTGCAGAGGGGCCCTGCTCCAGGACCACACCCAGTGCAGGGGGGGGTATTCAGCTCCGGGGGTCCCATCCTGCCCCCCTGAGGGAGCCAGGACCCTGCCTGTTGTGGGATGGACAGCTCAGCACCCGGGGCTCATCCTGCCCCAAGGGACTAGGGCCACACCCAGGGCAAGATGGGGAGCCCCAAGTGTCCCATCCTGCCCCATCCACCCTGTTCAGACCCAGCAACACCCAGTGTGGGGGGGCTCAGCACCAGGGGCTCATCCTGCCCACTCGGGTCCCCATTGAACCAGGGCCACACCCAGTGCAGGACAAGGGGGGGCTTCATCCTGTCCTGACCTCCAGTGCAGGACAGGGTGCTCAGCACCGAGGGGACCCCATCCTGCCTTATCCACCCCACGCCGGGGGACCCATCCTGCCCCGTTAAACCGGGGCCACGCCCAGTGCAGCCTGAGGGCTCAGCACCGGGGGGGGGAGCTGTCCTGCCCGGTTTAACGGGGGCCACGCCCAGTGCAGGACGGCAGCTCGGTACCGGGAAGGGGGGGCCCGATCCTGCCTCGTGGAACCGGGGCCACGCCCAGTACAGGCTCGGGGATCAGCACCGGGGTCCTATCCTGCCCGGTTTAACACGCCCGTTGCAGGCTCGGGGCTCGGCCCCCGGGACCTATCCTGCTCGGTTTAAGGGGCATCATGCCCGGTGCGGGCTCGGTGCTCGGTCCCGGGGGTCCAATCCTGCCCGGTTTAACGGAAGCCACACCCGGTGGGGGCTCGGTGCTCAGCTCCGGGGAAGGCAGGGGAACCCATCCAGCCTTATTTAACAGGGAGCCACACTCGGGGCTGGGTCCCGGATGACCCCCTTCCTGCCCGGTGTGACGGGAGCCACGCCCGGTGCGGGCTCAGCCCCGGCGCCCATTTTGCTCATCCCGGGCGGGAGGGGGGGAATCGGGACCGGGGATAACGGCGGGACCGGGGGATGGGGACGGGGACCGGGGGACGGGGACCGGGACCACCCCCCCCATCTCACCATGGCGGCGGTCGGCTCCGGGGCGGTCTCACAGCCCGACGCTGAGGCGGTCGATGTAAGAGGCGCGGCGGAGCACCGGGCTCGGCGCGGGGCTTTATAGGACCGGCGGGGCGGGGCGGGCGGCGGGGCCGGGGGCGGCGGCGGCGGCGGCCATTGGCGCGGGGCGGGATGAGGTAATGCCCCCCCGGAGCCGCAGACAAAGACCGGGCGGAGCGGGGGGGGGGGGCGGGGGCTGCGGCGGTCACGGACCGGCCCCGCCGCCGATTCCTTCCCGCCGCCGTCTGGGCCCCGGCCATGTCCTTGTCCCCGTCCCTACCGTGCCCCGGTCCCCGTTCTCGGCCAAGCCACCGTCCCCGGCCACGCCCGGGTCCCCATCCCCGGTTGTGCCGCCGTCGCCGATCTGGCCAAGCCACCGCCTTGGCTCCCGGTTATCCCCATCCTCAGCCACGCCCTGGTCCCCAACCCCGGCCGTGTCCCTGTCCCCATCCCCAGCTGTGCCACCGTCCCCCTGTCCGGCCGCTGCCCTGGTTCCCGGTTACACCCGTCCCCATCCTCGGCCACGCTCTGGTCCCCATCCCCAGCCACGCCCTGGTCCCCATCCCTGGCCGTGCCCCTGTCCCCGTCCCTGGGGACACTGTCCCCGTGCCTGGCCATGCCCCAGTGCCCTGGTTCCCAGCCACGTCTTGGCCCTCGTCCCCACCGTGGCCCGGTGCCTGTCCTGGCTGCAGCCTGGCCCTTTCCCGGCCGTGCCCCGTCCCTTCTAGCGCCTCTTTGTCTGCTCGGGCAGCAGAAACCGGCCCCGCGGGGCCCACCCGGGGGGGACAAAGTGCCTTCCCCCAGGGCAGCTGGGGACAGGCAGGGCCCAGGGGAACAGGGACGGTGGGGGGACATGGGGGACGAAGCCCTGAGGTAGCTCCCAGCACAGTTTTTGGGGCTGGGGGGCCCAGACCGAGCGGCAGCTGCTCTCCAGCAGCTGGCAGTTGGGACACAGCTGGGACACTGGGGCATGCGTCCCCCGGCCACCCCTCCATCTGCTGCAGCCCCTGCATGCGCCCCCCCCCCCCCCAAGCCAGGGGCCCGGGAGGTTCCCCCTCCTCAGGGGGTTCCCCCTCCCATTTGTCCCTGCAAAGCCCACAGTGGCTGGGGGTGGGGGTCGTCCCCCCGCGGCGGGGGGCTCCGGGGGGCTCAGACCCTGCAGAGGGGTGACCCCACGCCGCACGCGTGGGCAGGGCTGGCCCCAGCTGCCGCAGGTGGAGCTGCCAGGATGGCCTCCCCCACTGGGAAATCACATTTTTCTCTGCATTTCTCACATTATGCAGATTTTTGGGCAGCTCCAGGTTCCCACGTCCCCACCGCCAGCCCCATGTCCCCACCGCAGCTGCATGTCCCTGCTGCCAGCCCCATGTCATAGAATCACAGAGTCATTTAGGTTGGAAAAGACCCTTAAGGTCATCGAGGCCAACCACTTCTCCCAGTCTTCTGTTCTTCTTCCTCCTGTTCCTTCTCCTACTCCTTTTTTCCCTTTTCCTCCTCCTCTTCCTCTTTTTCTTGCAGCTTTTATTCCTTCTATTCTTTTGTTAAACATTTCCTCCTGATTTTTTGTTCAGGCTCTGGTGCTTTTGGGGTGCTGCTGAAGCAGGGTGGGAGCAGGGAGGGGCTGGGGCTCGGGTCCCTGGGGGCTGCGGGGATGCAGACAAAGAGGGGCTGGGATTTGGGCATCGCCTGCCAGAACAAAGGACCGGGCGGCCCCGGCTGCGCTGAGCGGAGGAGCTCCGGCAGATTCGGCTCCCACCGGGCCGGTCCCTGTTGTGAATGGGTGTTTGGGGGGACCCTGACCCCAAAGCAGCTCAGCCCCCAGCCGGGTCAGTCCTTGTGTGGGAAACATCTCCTGCCTTTGTCTCCCCGTGGCCCTGAGCCCTCAGCACCGGTGTGGGACCTGGCACAGCACCCCCAGGGTGTCCCCAGGGCCTGGGGTGCGGGGGGCTCACGGCAGCCCCCACCTCGGGGACCCCTCTCCAGGCTGGGGGGGGTCACTGCCCATCTCATCCCCCGAGCCATGGGCAGAGGGTGCCCCGTGGGGCGGCGGGTGGCTCGACCCTCCGGGCAATGCAGGGAGTAGGGTGAGGGGCTCTGGGTGCTGGGGGTCCCCCCCCAGCCCCTTCCCATCTCGTTAGGTATGGAAGGCCACTCGTCCTGCGCCGACCGCTGCCAGGCAACGGGCCATGGTGGCGGGGTTGCTAGGAGACCGGTTGCTAAGAGACGGCCTGAGACCCCCCCCCGCCATCACACACATTCCCCTTCCCCAACATCCATTCTGGGGCCTGGCCATGGTGGGTGCGGGGAGACGGGGGTTCCCCAATGCCCAGCCCCACTGCACCCTGCCATGGGGGTCTCCAGCCCCGGGCCCCCCCCCGCGATGTCCATCCCCAGTGTGTGCTGGTGAGGGGGGGTCTGGCCCAGTTCCCAGCCCCCCCCCCCCGCACTTCCCGGCCGCCTGTGCTCT
This sequence comes from Morus bassanus, assembly GCA_031468815.1. Lineage (NCBI taxonomy): Eukaryota > Metazoa > Chordata > Aves > Suliformes > Sulidae > Morus > Morus bassanus. The sequence goes on from CM062594.1 coordinate 2,721,581, forward strand.
GTTGACTGTTGGTAGCAACGCGGCTGCTCCTGGTGACGGTTGCTGCTCCCTCCGCCACGTCCGCCGCCCGGGCACCGCTGAGCGGGACAGGCCGTTGGCCCCACTGGGGTCCCCCCCGGTCACACAGATCCCCCAGCCATGCCCATGGCTGCCCCCCGCCCAGGGCTGGGCATCTTGGGGGGCTCCAAGAGCCGGCATCTCCGCTCCCCTCCGGCGGCACAGCCCAGTGTGGGCTGGTTTCCCGGCTGCTGGCTCCCTGCCTGCGGCATGGCCGAGATTTCCAGCCCCCCCCCCCCCCCCCCCCCCCCAGTTTGGGCCCTTCCTGGGGGTCCCTCACTGGTGACCTCACACCCCACGGCCGGGACGCATCCGTCCCCAGGGATCAGGGGGTCCCGGCCATGTCGGGGGCTGCCACGGCTCCTGGGGAAGGGGTGACATTCCGGGCACTGGCTGCTGCTATTTTTATCCTGTTTTCCCGCAGAATGCGGCGTGCGGGCGCCCGTTCTGTCTGTCTGTCTGTCCCCTGCCACCATCGATGTGACAGGTTCATCGAAACGGAGAGACAGGGCAGCTCGGGGGCAGGGGCTGCTCCTCGCTGGGGTGCAGGATGAGGCCCCGGTGTGGCGGGGGGGGCACTGGATGGGCCCCACCGTCCCCTGGCTGGCGTGGGGTGGGACTGGGGGGCTGCAGGGGCACAGTGAAGGTGGTGGCACCCGTCCCTGCCTGTGCCCAACCCCGCAGCCCCCCTCTGAAGGACAGGGTGAGAGACCCCTTGACCCCTGGTGCTGGGGACAGCGGGTGACCCCACCCTCATGGGAGGGAGCGGGGGGGCCACCACGTACCCCCACAGCCTGGATGCCCTGTGCCCCCCTCCGCAGCCCCCGCTCCCTCCTGGCACTGCAGGAACCACAACAAAAGGGAGGCTTAGCCCCAGGGAAGGGGGACAGGGGACACGGGGGGTGGGGGGCACGAGGGGCAGAACAGGGCGCAGGGGAGGCCGCTGCGGGATGCAGGGGGCTGCGGCCATGCTGGCCGTGGGGAGGGGGCTGCAGCATCGCTCAGCGCTCGCGGGGCAGCACCGCATTGCGGCAAAGCCTGCAATAAAGGAGCGGGGCGGTGGCGGCGGTGGCAGCGGGGGCGAGGCGGGAGAAACCCCGCTGCTAGGGAGGGCCCCGCTCTGCCTGGCCCCAACAAAGCAGACCCCCCTCTGACCCCCAGCAGGGCCCTGGAGCCGGGATGGTGGCGGCTCAGGGGGCTCCGGTGGCATTGGTGGCTCAAGGAGTGGGTGTTGCAGGGACACCGGCCACCCCGGCCCCAGCACCAAGGATGTGCCCAGGGAGTGGGGGGACACCGGGGTGCCCAGGGGAGCCCTGGGGGTCCCGGCTCAGCCGTTGTGCAGGGCGCTGTGCAGGGGGGACCGGGTGCAGCCTTGGGGCAGGGGGGGACAGAGACCCCAGGGGTGCACAGGGGGACACGGTGGCCCCGCAGGGACACGCTGCTCTCAGCTGTGCCAGGAGCGTCCCCGGGGCTGGGGGGGCATCGCCATGGCTGGTCCCTGGGGGATGTCCTGGTCCCCCCACCCGCAGCTCTCTGCAGACCAGCCCTGCATGGGGACAGGGTCCCTTTGCCATGGGGGGGGACGGACACCAAGGGAGTGACCCCACTGCAGGGGCGGGGTTCAAAACCCAGCACGGGGATCTCCGGGGCTGCCCGTGTTCCCACGCTGTCCCACCAAGCCCCCCCGTCTCTGGCCCTGGGAACGTGCCCCTGACCCGCGCTCACCCCAGCCCAGGGCGGGGGGGCCCAGGGCGGGACAGGGCGCTGCTCCCCGGGGCTGAGCGTGGGGTGCCCCCCCCGCCCCGTCCGTCCTGCCCCACAGGAACTGCCCCTGCGTGGGTTCCCCCGCGGAGCCGCCCCGGGGGCTGGCAGGGGAACGCGGGCGGCGGCCGGGCGCAGGAGCCGGCGCGGCGGGAGCCCGCGGGGCTTCCCACGGGAACGGGACGGGGACGGGGGGCGGCGGGACCCCCGTGGCCCCCAGCCCTGGGCCTGGGGCTGCGGCCGGGGGGCGCAGAGACCCCTCCGGCCCCGCCGAGCCCCCCGACCCTAATACCGCACACGGCCCCCCCCGCCCCCAAAGCCCCCCTAAAGTCCCCCCAGCCCCGCCGCCCCCCCGACCCCTCCTGCCCTATAACACGCCCGCCCCTCCCGCCCCAGCGCCCCGCCCCTCGCCCCGCCCCTCCACATTCCACTCTGACGACGTCACCACCTACGCAACCTCGCCGGCTTTCGAACCGGCCAATCGGAATCGAGGCGGGGCGCAGAGGGTGTGGTCGGCAGCGTGGGTGTGGCCGGCGGGACACAACAGTCCCGGAGGGGCGTGGAGGGGCGGTGGCCCCGCCCACCATGCCCCACCCTCCCCGAAGCTCCGCCCCCGGGGTATATCACGGGGGGGCCCCGCCGGGCGCCCCTCGCCTCCCTCCTCGTTGGCTCCGTAACGGTTCGGGCAGTGAGCGGCCATGGTGAGGGCCGGGGCATGGGGACACGCGTGGGACCCCTGGGGGACCCCCCCGGGGTAGTGCGTGGGGCTGAGGGATGGGGGGGGTGCTGGGTCCCCCCATGTCCGGGACCCCCCGTGGGGCTGCCGAGCACTTGCAGGCCCTGAGGTGGGGGCCCACGGGGCCCTGTGTGCCCGTGGGGTGGGGGGGGCCGGAGCCGTGGTCCCCCTACCCCTGGTCCGGGGCTCTCTGCCCTGGGTGCTCCCACCCCCAGGCCCCCTGCCCCTCTGCGTGGGGACACGCTAGAGTGTACCTCACGGCCCGGGCTCCCACGCAGGTCCTGGACACGTCCCTATAACATCCCCGAGTCGGGAGGGGACCCCGCCCCGAGGGGGTGTGGGGGTGCTGGGGGGACCCCCCTGCCGCCCTCCCCCTGGGGACAGGGAGCGCCCTTCGCTGGGAGCACGTGTGGAAGTAAGTCACGGCAGCGTGGGGCGATGGCGGGGGCAGCCGCTGCTCTCGCACCAGCCCGGGCACGACCAGCAGCCGCCGGGACGGGGGAAACTCTTCCCGGTCCCTAGAGTTTGCTCTTGCCCCGAGTGGGGGGCTGCCGGCTGTGGGGGGCTGCTGGCCATGGGCCCATCCCCATGGGTCAGGGCTGGTGCTGTGGGCCCCGGTGGCTGGCAGGGGGCTGGGACAGCCGGGGGTGGTTCAAGGGCTGATGGAGAAAATGGGGGTGGTGGTGTTCCCTTTTCGTGGGGCCTGGGGTTGCACCCCAAGTGTGGGGGGGTGATGGGCAGCCCTGCGGGGAGGGGGGTGAAGTTGCCCCTGTCCCAGTGCAGGCATTGGGTTGTGCGGACTGGCAAAGGTGGGGACTGGGAATAGCCCTGGGGAACCCCAGCTCCGAGCTCTGGGGCAGTGGGGGGTCAATACCTACGACCGGTGTTTGGGGGGAGCTGCTCCCAACTGAGCCCCCCCCTACCCTGTGCCCCCGCAGCGCGAGTGCATCTCCATCCACGTGGGCCAAGCGGGCGTGCAGATCGGCAACGCCTGCTGGGAGCTGTACTGCCTGGAGCACGGCATCCAGCCCGATGGGCAGATGCCCAGCGACAAGACCATCGGCGGGGGGGACGACTCCTTCAACACCTTCTTCAGCGAGACGGGGGCCGGCAAGCACGTGCCCCGGGCCGTCTTCGTGGACCTGGAGCCCACGGTGATCGGTGAGCGCAGGGGGCTGCGGGGTGGCCGGCGTTAAGGGGATGCCCGGCATTAATGGCTGCTGGGTGCTAACGGGGCGCGCGGGCTCTCCCCGCAGACGAGGTGCGCACGGGGACGTACCGGCAGCTCTTCCACCCCGAGCAGCTGATCACGGGCAAGGAGGATGCGGCCAACAACTACGCCCGTGGGCACTACACCATCGGGAAGGAGATCATCGACCTGGTCCTCGACCGAATCCGAAAGCTGGTGAGGGTCCCATGGGGGTCTCACATGGGGTGGGTCTGTCCCCAGTGGGTGGCTGGGGACAAAGGGAAGCCAGTGTCCCTGGGGAGGCGATCAGCAGGTCCTTCTCACCCCATCAGCACTTGGGGACAGAAGGTGGGGTGCCCCAGGAGGGACCTGCTGCCCCCGGGGTGTGGGTGACAGGTCTGGGCTGTCCCTGGTGCCCACAAGGGACACGCCTGCCCCAGGGGCAGCAGGGCCCCGTACAGCCTGGTGCGGAGCCCAGCAATGAGGAGGAGGATGGGAAGCCCCATGCCCGGAGCAGGGGGGACCGCACAGCCCTGGTTTGGGTGCTGGTGCTGCACTGGTTTGACTGGTGTGGCTGCCCGAGCTCTTTGAACCTCTGGTTCCCACGCTGGGGCTGGCGCCGGGGCTGGCCGGACCTGCTGTGCTGCCGGCTCTGCTCGGGGAGCTCCCGGCACATCAAAGGCTGAGGTGGCTGCCCACAGGCTTGCGTGGGCCAGGTGGCTCCTGCTGCACCCATCGTGGGGAGGCCGAGGGTGCGAAGCCATGGCTGACCCCCTCTGGACCCCACTGGGGACTCTTCCAACAGGCTGACCAGTGCACAGGGCTGCAGGGCTTCCTGGTCTTCCACAGCTTCGGGGGTGGCACTGGCTCCGGCTTCACCTCCCTGCTCATGGAGCGCCTCTCCGTCGACTATGGCAAGAAGTCCAAGCTGGAGTTCTCCATCTACCCGGCCCCACAGGTCTCCACAGCCGTGGTGGAGCCCTACAACTCCATCCTCACCACCCACACCACCCTGGAGCACTCCGACTGCGCCTTCATGGTGGACAACGAGGCCATCTATGACATCTGCCGCCGCAACCTGGACATCGAGAGGCCCACCTACACCAACCTCAACCGCCTCATCAGCCAGATCGTGTCCTCCATCACGGCCTCCCTGCGCTTCGATGGGGCTCTGAATGTCGACCTGACGGAGTTCCAGACCAACCTGGTGCCGTACCCCCGCATCCACTTCCCGCTGGCCACCTACGCCCCCGTCATCTCGGCCGAGAAGGCTTACCACGAGCAGCTGACGGTGGCGGAGATCACCAACGCGTGCTTCGAGCCGGCCAACCAGATGGTGAAGTGTGACCCGCGGCACGGCAAGTACATGGCGTGCTGCCTGCTGTACCGCGGGGACGTGGTGCCCAAGGATGTCAACGCCGCCATCGCCACCATCAAGACCAAGCGCACCATCCAGTTTGTGGACTGGTGCCCCACTGGTTTCAAGGTGGGCATCAACTACCAGCCACCCACGGTGGTGCCCGGGGGGGACCTGGCCAAGGTGCAGCGCGCCGTGTGCATGCTGAGCAACACCACGGCCATCGCCGAGGCCTGGGCCCGCCTGGACCACAAGTTCGATCTGATGTACGCCAAGCGGGCGTTCGTGCACTGGTACGTGGGGGAGGGCATGGAGGAGGGGGAGTTCTCGGAGGCCCGGGAGGACATGGCCGCCCTGGAGAAGGATTACGAGGAGGTGGGGGCTGACAGCGTGGAGGGTGAGGAGGAGGGGGAGGAATACTAGTGCCTTGTCTCTTTTGCTGGATACACTGTGGTGCTGTTCATTAAAATTGCTCTTTCCACTCTTGCCTGGTTTATTGTCCCAACGCAATCTGTCTTGGGATGACCTGGGGGACGTCCTGAGGAGGGGGGGTGGTCCTGGCTGAGGCCTGGGCTGGCTGCCTAGCCCTGCTGCCAGCTGGCACAGGGGCTGTGCTTGGGGGGCTACGTGGGACTGAGGTCCCTTGGCTGGGTCCTGTGCTGTGAGCTAGGCTGCCTGCACCCCCCTGCTATCATCCCCAGGGGTCCCTGTCACATGGGTGGGTCCCCAGGTAGGGTGAGGACCCCTGGGAACAGTCCCCAGGGAGGCTGGGAACCCTCAGCACCCTCCCCGGGCCAGGGCGGTCCTCTCCTGCCCCGGCCCATGTGCTTCAGCCCCGGGTGTGTGGGCAGAATCCGGCCCTGGGCATGGCTGGTGCAGATGGGCTGTACATGGTGCTTTGCTGCTCCTGGCACAGAGCTGGTCCGTGCAGTGCTCTGCAGCGCTGGGGGGGTCCTGGGCAGGAGGGACCCCCCCACAGCCCCTGGGCAGGGCACTGACCCCTTCCCATAAGCACCGCCCTCGCTGCCCGGGAAGGGGGTCCGGTGGGAGCCAGAGCTCATTACCCTGCGCATGGCAGCTCCGCAGAGCCGAGTCACGGCTGTCCCTACAAACCGGGGGGGGGATGCAGGGCCCCCCTCCCTGGGTGCTGGGATGGGCAGGGCCTCTAATGCCCGCTCCACAGGGCTGAGCACCCTGGGCAGGATGGGGCCCTGCTGAGCCCTGCAGCAGGGCTTGAGGATGGGGCCCACCCTGCAGCCCACAGCCCCTCTCTGCATCCCGGGGGGATCTGCACCCCCCTCTCCCATGCTAGTTGGGGGGGACCCCACACCCCTCTGGTACTGCTCCACACCCCACGGGGTCCCCCAGCCCCTCTCCTGCATCCTGGCAGGGGGAGACCCGGCTCTGTGGGTGCTGTCCAGCCCCTCTCCCTCCACCCAAGTGGGGGTCTGCATCCCCCGGCCCCTCTCCCCACCACCCCCGGTGCCTCCGGGCTCCTCTGCCAGCACGCCGAGGGGGGACCCGACAGGCCGCCACCCCGCAGCCCGAGGGGTGCCCCCGGCCCTCTCCCCGCCCCCCCCCGAGGGGACACCCGCAGCCCCCGGTCCTCCTCCCCTGGCCGGAAGACCCCTCCCCTCGCGCCCGCACCCCCGGGTCCCCCCGGCGGGGCGGAGCCGCCGCCCGCTATAAACAGCCGGTACCGGCGGCCACCGCCTTCCCGGTACCGCCATGAGCCGTGGCGGCCGCGCCCCTCCCCCGCGCCGCGCCCTCGGGGCGCCGCCGCCGCCCCTCACCGCGGCTCCGGGGCTGGCGGCGGCGGCGGCGGCGCGGAGCGCGGAGCGGGAGGAGCTGGCGGCGCTGAACGATCGCTTCGCCGCTTTCCTAGAGCGGGTGCGGGCGCTGGAGCGGCAGAACGGGGCCCTGCGAGCCGCCCTGGGCCGCGCCGCCGCCGCCACCGCGCCCCGCACCGCCGGGCTGGTGCAGGGGGAGCTGCGGGGGCTGCGGGAGCGGCTGCAGCGCCTCGGCCGCGACCGGGACCGGCTCCAGGCCGAGCGAGACGGGCTGGCCACCGACCTGGCGGCCCTGCAGCAGCGGTGGGTGGGCGGCGGGGCCGGGGGATGCACCGGGATGGGGTCCCGGGGATGCACCGGGAAGAGGGATGCACCGGGAGGAGGGACGCACCGGGGTGGGGCCCGGGGGATGCACCGAGATGAGGGACACACCGGGGTGGGGCCCGGGGGATGCACCGGGATGAGGGACGCACGGGGATGGGGACCGGGGGACGCACCGGGATGAGGGACGCACCGGGATGAGGGACGCACGGGGATGGGGACCGGGGGACGCACCGGGATGAGGGACGCACCGGGGTGGGGCCCGGGGGACGCACCGGGATGAGGGACACACCGGGATGAGGGACGCACGGGGATGGGGCCCGGGGGACGCACCGGGATGGGAATAGGGGTTGCACCGGGGGATGTGAGGGTGACTGGAACCGGGGGATGCACCGGGGAACGTTGGGGTGTTGGAGACCGGAGGATGCAGCGGGATGCGGATGGGGGATGCACCGGGGATGTTGGGGTGGGGCCCGGGGGATGCACCGGAGACACCGGGAAGGGGAGCATGGACGCACCGGGATGTGCTGGGGAGGGACCGGCCGCAGGTCGGGGAGGGAACTGGGGGGTGCCCCGCGTGTACTGGGGAGGGGGCCGGTGATGCGTCCAGCCCACGCTGGAGATGCACCGGGGATGCACTGGGGGCACTGGAAGGGGTGGGGCGCTGGGGAGGGACCCAGGGTGGGGACTGGGAGGGACTGGGAGAGCAGGGCTCTGCGGAAGGGTGGGGCACTGGGAGGGGCATGGCGGGGAGGGGGCACTGGGAGTGGACTGGGACGAGCACTGGCGGGAGACGGGGTGAGGCAGGGCTGGACCCACCAGCGAGGAGCGTGTTCCAGTGAGGGGCCCTGGCGGGGCTGCAGTGGGGTCACAGCCCCGGGGTGGTGTGACAGGGCCCAGGGGGGTGGCGCCCCAGAATCTGGGGGTCCTGTGGATGGAGCTGGTCCTGCCCTGGCTATGCAGGGACAGGGACACCCCAGGGCTGCCCCTTCCTGAGGCTGGGGGGGTTCGCTCAGACTTGGGGGGGGTCCTCCTCCTCCTCCATCCCCATATGCCTGCAGCATGTCGGGGTCTGTGGCAGGGCAGGGGGGCCCAGGCAGCAGGAGGCATGAGGTGGGGTGCTGCACCCTGTCCCCACCTTTTTTCTCAACCCTGTTCTCCCCAGGCTGGAGGATGAGACACAGAAGCGGGAGGATGCGGAGAAAAGCCTGGTGCTGTTCCGCAAGGTGGGGGGGCTGGGGGGCCCGTCACCCCCATGCAGTGCCCATTCCCTGTCCCTGCCCCGTGCAGCACACACCAGTGATGCCCCTGCCCTACGCACGGCCCGTGACCTGGCTGCCCACACGTGCAAAGGCTCCAGCGATGCCCCGTGCACCAGGCGCTCCCCGTCCTGCACCTCCCCAGGGGGGTTCCGGGGGGGGTCTGTCCCCTCCATGCTGCCCCGCAGCTCAGCCCAGCCTCTCCCCGCAGGATGTGGACGATGCCACGCTGTCCCGCCTGGAGCTGGAGCGCAAGGTCGAGCTGCTGATGGACGAGATTGGCTTCCTGAAGAAGCTGCATGAGGAGGTGTGGGGGCCTGGGGGGGCTGGGGCGGGGGGAGCGGGTTGGGTCCGTGTGCCATGGCGTGACGGCCCACGTCCCCGCGCAGGAGCTGCGGGACCTTGAGGTGAGCGCCCCGAGCCCAGCGGTGCCGGCGGAGGTGGAGGTCTGCAAGCCGGAGCTGACGGCCGCGCTGCGGGAGATCCGCACCCAGTACGAGAGCATCGCCGTGAAGAACCTGCAGGAAGCTGAGGAGTGGTACAAGTCGAAGGTACCTGGGGTTGGGGGGGCCGTGGCGGGGCCGGGGCGCCCTGGCAGCCCTGACTTCCCCGGCCCCCGCAGTTCGCCGACCTCTCAGATGCGGCCAACCGCAACCACGAGGCGCTGCGGCTGGCCAAGCAGGAGATGAACGAGTCCCGGCGGCAGATCCAGAGCCTCACCTGCGAGGTGGACGGGCTGAAGGGCATGGTGAGAGCCGGGGTGGGGAGGTCCAGGGGGGACGCAGGCACCGGGCCCCCGCCCTGACCCCACACGGCTCCTTCTCCCCCCGCAGAACGAGGCGCTGCAGCGGCAGATGCGGGAGATGGAGGATGAGTTCGGCGAGGAGATTGTGAACTATCAGGACGTGGTGGGGCGGCTGGAGCAGGAGATCCAGCAGATGAAGGAGGAGATGGCGCGGCACCTGCGCGAGTACCAGGACCTGCTCAACGTCAAGATGGCCCTGGACATCGAGATCGCCACGTACCGCAAGCTGCTGGAGGGCGAGGAAAGCCGGTGAGGCTGCTCTGCCTCGCGAGGGGAGGCTGGCACACACAGCTTCACGTCCCCCTCACTGCCAGGGTGCAGAGTCCGGCTGGGGGAGAGGGACCCCCCTGTTGGGTCATCCCGGTTGTTATGGGATTTTCTTGCAAGGAGGCAGCTCTGGGCACCAATTCCGCAGGCAAACAAAAAGTTCCCACGGGAGCTTCTTGCTGCCGAGATAAAGGCAAGGCCAGGGGAAGGCACGATGGCGGGGGAGCTGCCGCCGGCTCCTCTCCGGCCACCTGCCCGGCAGCCCGCAGGCACAGCCCACCGCCGGCTCGGCACGGCCCAGCCCGGCACAGGTTAACTGTGATGTGGGTCACTGACTCAATGCTGTGGGAGGGTCAGGGTCACCAGCGATGCCCGGGAGCCCCAGACCCCCCCCTCACCCCCCTCTCCCCTACAGGATCACCGTCCCCCTGCACCCCACCGCCTCCTTCAGCATGAGAAGCTCAGGTGAGGGGGGGACCGGGGGTTGGGGCAGACACCCCACGGGGGTGCAGGTGGGTCCCTGTGCCCCTGCCCCAGGTGGCCTCACACCCACCCGCACCCTGGGGAAGCCGTGAGGGGGGCTGACGGCCTCTCTGTGCCCCAGTGCTGGAGCCGCAGCCTGCGGAGAGCCCGGCACGGAGGATGGTGCTCATCAAAACCATCGAGACGCGGGACGGGCAGGTGAGGGCTGGGGGGACCCTGCCTGGGGAGGGCCGACCTCGCCGTGGGGCTGACCCCCACCTTCTCCCCCTGCAGCAGGTGGTGACGGAGTCGCACAAGGAGCGAGCGGAGCCGGGGAAGTGACGGAGGGGACGTGCCACGCCAGCCCCCCATGCTGCGCCGCCCGACCCGGCGGGGTGGCGGCTGGGGGGGGTGGTCTTCGCCGGACCCCGCTGCGCCCTGTGCAGGCCGGGGAGCAGAGCGTGGGGCCGGCTGCCCCCCGGCTCCGCTGCCAGCACCATGGGGCGATGCTGCAGCGCATCCCCGGGCCTTGCGTCCCCCCGCCCCATTATTTATTGCTATTTATCGCCTCTTTATTTTTCTCTCTGCCACAACCTCAGTTGTATTTAACATTTATCGAATGTCTCCCGTGCTGCCCCGGCCCTGAGATAGGGGGTTCCCGGCTCCGCTCCCCCCGGTGGAGGCAGCACCGGCAGCTCCCGGGGCTTCAGGGTCCAGGGGTCCCCAGGCACTGTGTCCCCCCCCGCTCCCTCTGCCTTGGCCCCGGCTCCCCCCGGGCCCTCGGGGTGTGCTGGGGTGCAGGGCCCGGCCGGGGGCGGTCTGGGGGTGCCCCCCCCAACGTCCCCATCCTGCTTGAGCGGCAAATAAAGGCTGTGGCGAGGAGGGGGCCGGGTCACTCGTGTCGGCCGTGGGCAGGGGGACCTGGGGGGGGCTGCCCGGTGCTGAACGAAGCCAGCTGGGCGGCGAGGGGCTGCAGGCCCGGGGGTCGCGCCCTGGCCCGGGGGGGGGGGGGGGCCGCGGCGGGACGCTGGGGCGCAGGACCCCCGGTGCGGAGCCGGGCGCGGGGCCGCCGCTATCCCACAATCCCCCGTCGCGCCGCTCTACCATCCCCCTCCTCTCTATGATCATCCCTTTCCCTTCCCCAGCCTATCGCTGACAGGCCGAGCCCTTGGAACGGCGTTAGACCAATCAAAACCGGGCTCCTGCCGCCGCTACCGCCGCTCATTGGTCAGCGCCGGGCCGCGGGGCGGGCCATCGGCCATGGCGGTGCTTTATAAACCGGCGGCCCCGCCGTAGCCACGAGCGTGTCGGTGCTCGGTGTCTGCCGCCGGTGCCGGGGCTCAGCGGGGTGCCCAGCCCCGGTTCCCCCCCTCCCCGTGCCTGGGTGAGCGGGGCCGCTCTGCCTGGCCTTCCCCCTCTCCAGCGCAGCACCCTGGGTACCCGTGCCCTCCGCCCGCGGCGGGGGTGCCGCACCGGTGCTCGGGGCCGCCATCCCCCCGCCTCCGCCGGCTTCGAGACCTCCGGAGCCACCGGCACCTCCAGCGCCGGCTTGGCCCGCCGTCCCTGTCACCCAGACGGCCGTTCGTACGGGGGGGGGGGGGGGGGACACCCGGGCGCCCTGGGTGCTCTCCCTGGCTCTGACCCCCCCCCCCCCCCGCAGCGCTTTGGGGTGCCCAGCGAGCCCCCCGAGACCCTCCCGCCTGCCTGTCCCCTGCAGCCGTGGGTGGGTGGCAGCCCGGGGGGGGCTCAGGCTCAGCCCCCCAACCCCCGGTGGTGGTGTCACCTGCGGTGGGATTGACCCGTGGCCCGGCCCCGGAGCCCGCTGGCACCGTGGTACGGCCGTGCCCTGGGTGAGCGCCGGGGCATGCGGGGCTCTTCTGGGACCCCTGTCCCTCCACCAAGGGCTCAGGGGAGTGGGGGGCCCCCGCCTGCCCGGACTAGGGGGCTTCTGCAGGAAGGGGTTGCGGCGCAGCTCTTGTAGGGGACAAAGACCAGCGGTCCCCCGAGGTGATGGTGACGGTGGTGTCAGCTCTTCCCAGTGTCTCCCCAGGCTCAGGTGGGGTGGTGCTGGGGCTGGGGGATGTCAAGATAGGGGGGTCCTGGGGGCAGGGACTGGGGTGGGGGGGCGTTTGGGGGATGGGGAGGTGCCTGGAGAGATGGGGATGCCCTGGGTGTTGAAATGGGGGGGGGGGGGGGGTGTGACGACGACATGACCCTGCAGGTCAGGGAGGTTGGGGGACCCTGGGGAGGTGATGGGGGGCCTGAACAGGTTGGGGGGGTTCCCCGGGGAGGAGGGGGGCCTTCACCTGCCCTGACCGTCGGGACCCCCCCAGGAGGAGAGCGTGGTGCAAGACTTTAGGGGGGGCGAGGGCCAGGGGGACCCCGAGGTGGCGATGCTGGCTCTTCCCAGTGTCTCCCCAGGCACCCGCCATGCTGAGGGGGGTGTCTCGGGGCTGGGGTCGACCCTGGGGGTGGGGTGGGAATCCTGGGGTCCAGGAGGGACCCTGGGAGCGGGGCTGGGGGACGGCTGGGGAGAGGGGTGGGACACCATGTGGGGGTTGAGACTGGGGGGGATGACCCTGGGGAGGTGGGGGGCAGCCTGGGGAGGAGGGATTCCCCCCCACACTCACCCACAGCGACCCCCGGGGACAGCCGGGACCCTGCCCCGCTGGGGGACCGGGAGGGGGACGGTGTGGACGCACCCACGGACACTGCGCAGGTAATAAAAGAGTTCGTCCTGCACCCCGTTGTAGGGTCTCCGGGAGCCGTGGGCTTTGGGGAGGCCGAGCCCCCACCCGTGCCAGCCCTTCCCGGGGGTCCCCAGGCCGCCGGGCCCCCCCGCCCCAGCCCCAGCCCCAGCCCCAGCCGGTGGGAGCCGTGTCCTCCCGGCCGCTGGCCACGCGATGGCAGCACCGGCCCACGGCCACGCGGGGACGGGGGGGACCCGGCGTCCTGCGGCTCCGCTCCCTCCCCCGGGGACCCCGAACACCCCCGCGGCAGGGGGTGTCCCCAGCGTGTCCCCTGGCGGGGGTGGCCTGTACCCCCCGTGCGTGGCGGGGGGGGCATGGCTGTCCCTGTCCCCGATGGCAGCCGACACGGCGGAAGGTGACGATGAGGGTCGCTGCCAGTGGCCCGGAGCTCGTCCCCACTGTGGGGACAGGGGACAGGCAGGGCCAGCACCAAGTGGTGATGGCGGCCCAGACCCCCCCGGGGTCCGTCCCCCCCCCCAGTCCCCAGGGGTCCCCTCCGTCCCGCCCCGGGAGGTGAAGACAGCAGCTGCACGTCCAAACCCAGAGTTTTTTACTGGGGGGAACACGGAGCCCAACGATCAGCTGCGGGGACAGGGGGTGCCCGGGGATGGGGACAGCACCGGGACACCCCGACACCCTTGGGGGTGCTGGCATGCGGGGAGGGGGGGGCACTGATGGGGGCGTGGAGGAGCCGAGAGGTGCGCGTGGACGGGGCAGCGTGCGGTGGGGGGGGCACGTGTGTCCTCAGGGGGGTCTCATCACCCCCAGAGCTCTCGTGCGGGACGGTCACACCAGCGGGAGCCGGGACCCCCATCCCATCCCCGTCCCTGCGCCGGGGGGGGCTCAGTCGGGGTAGATGATGAAGCCAGAGAAGGTGCTGTACTTGTTGGTGTTGCCGCCGTGCACTTTGCCGCCATCCAGCTTGACGAAGACCTCGTCGCCCACGTCCAGGTGCAGGATGACGCTGTTGCTGGCGTAGTCATAGTTCTGGTCCGCATCCTGCGCGATGGCGCTGGCCCGCACCTGGGGGGCACGGCCATCAGGGACCCCCCTCACAGCACGCTGTCCCCTGGGCGAGCCAGGGTGCGGGGCTGGGAATGGTGGGGGCTGAGCTGCTCTGGACCCCCCCCAGCCTGCTCAGCCCCTCTGTCTGTCTGTCCATCACCGCTCAAGGTCACACCGCCCGTCTGCGGCAGAACCGGGCGAGGGAGCCAGTGTGTCCCCGTCCCCCCCCCCCCGCTCCCTAACTGTTGCCGGCCAGCAGCGGTGACAGGAGGGGACAGGGACAGAGCCCCCCATCCCCTGGGGTCCCCCAGGACAGGGCCACCCCCCCACACCCACGGCAAGCTGTCAGAGCTGGGTGTCACCGTGGGTGCTCGGTCCCGAGGACCCGCTGGTGACTGGATCCGGAGAGCCCTGGTGCCCGGGACCCTCCCCTGCCCCACGCTCCTGTGCTGCCCCGGGGACCGGGGGTGCCCCCGGGGGGGGCAGCAGAGCCGGTATCGACCCTGCCGGATCAATCCTTGTTTTTCCCATAATAAATGGGAAGCATCCGGGGCGAGGCGGTGCTGGAGCTGCCGGCCGGGTTGTGCCTCCATGAACAAAGGGACTGGCTGGGGGCGCACAGCCTGTCCCCCCCGCGGTGCTGCTGGTTGACCCAGCTGGGGGCCGCAGCTGGTCATCCCCGGTGGTGGTGGCTGGCCCAGCTGGCCCCGCTGGACCCCATTCCCTGCCGGCTCCGAGCCTGGCGCTCCCAGGGGAGTGTCCCCCCCCCCCATCCCTATGGCAGGAGCCCCTGGGGGTTTCGTGTCCCCAGGGCTGAGGCGATGGCAGGTGGTGGGGACGGGTGCGGGGTGGCTCCCCCAGTCACCCCCTCCGTGGTCCCAGAGGAGGAATAGGGTGGGCGGAGAGGGGATGGGGGTACTGGGGTGGGAGGAGCAGGGATGGGGAATCAGGAATGGGGGGATATGGGATGGAGAGAAGAGGGTGGAAATTGAGGTGGTGGAATTGGGTGGGGGAAACGGAACGTGGGGACTGGGGTGGGGGGAATTGGGGATGGGGGATCAGGAATGGGGGGAACTGGGATAGGGGAACTGAGATTAAGGGAAACCAGAACGGGAAAACCGGCATGGGAGGAAACAAGATGGGAAAACCAAGATAGGGGAAGCTGAATGGGGAAAGTGGGATGGGGGGAGCTGGGATGGTGGAGATGGGACTGGGGAGGCAGGTGGAGACGCACAGAGAAACGGGGCCGGAGGAGCTGGGCTGGACCAGGGTGAGGGACCGGCTGTGGGGAGCAGGGGTACTGGGGAGACCGGGAGGAGCTGTCATGGGAGTGCCGGCAGCGGTGCCGGCCTGTACCTGCCCGTTCTTCATGAGGTCGGCCCACATGCTGGTGCCGTCGCCGCCGCGCATGAGGACATGGTAGGTGAAGAAGTAGATGCCGGGCAGGGGGCAGGTGAACTTCCCGCTCGAGGGCTCGTAGTAGTTGCCCACGTTGGTGACCACGTCGTCGAAGCGCAGCACCTCGTAGCCCTCGTGGGGCTTCCGCAGCCCCGCGTAGAAGGCGATCTTGGGGCTGTAGAAGGAGGGGATGTACCCCCCAGGACCTGGCCCCGGCGGCCCCGGCGGCCCCGGCCGGCCCGGCTCACCCGGTGGTCCCCGCGGTCCCGGCGGTCCAGGGGGACCCCGCACGCCGGTGCGGCCCTTGCGCCCCGGCTCGCCCTTGGCGCCGGGCAGGAAGGGTGGCGGGGAGGCGGCGGGCAGCTCGGGGCCGGGGTAGGGGTCGCAAACCATGCGGCAGCTGCCCAGCATCTCGTAGTGCGCGGCAGCTTTGGAGCTGTGCACCAGCAGCGGGATGGCCACCAGCAGCACCAGCACCATGGCCACGCCGACGGCCGCCCCGGCCACCCGCTTCCTGCGGCTCAGCCGGGAGGCGGCCAGCGCCAGCAGGTCCTCCTCGCCCTTGGGCGCGATGGTGTTGCCGGGGGGGCGGACGGCACCCAGCCGCCCACTGAGCCTCACGCCCCGGCGGGGACCGGGCTGCGAGCGGGGACGGGGCTGGGAGTGGGGACGGGAGCAGGGATGGGGATGGAGATGGGGACAGGGATGGGGATGGGGATGACGATGAGGAAAGGGATGGTGACAGCAGTGGGGCTGGGGATGGAGCCGGCAGCGGGGCTGGGAGTGGGGACGGGAGCAGGGATGGGGATGGAGATAGGGATGGTCACAGCAGCGGGGCTGGGAGTGGGGACGGGAGGAGGGATGGGGACGGGAGCAGGGATGGGGACAGGAGTAGGGATGGGGACAGGGACGGTCACAGCAGCAGGGCTGGGGCCGAGGGTGGGACCGGGAGCGGGGCCGGAGCCAGGAGCAGAGCTGTGGATGGAGCTGGGACTTGCGCTGGTGAAGGGGACGAGACCGGAGCCGATGATGGAACCGGGAGTGGAACCGGGACCCGAGACGGCGACGGAGCCGGGGAAGGAGTCGAGACCGGAGCTCCTGCAGCAGCCAGGACCAGAGCCGGTGTTGGAGTCGGGACCGGAGCCGATGATGCAACCAGGACCGGAGCCGGTGTTGGAGCTGGTGATGTAACCGAAGCCGGGATGGAGCCGGGACCGGAGCCGGGATGGAGCCGGGATGGAGCCGGGACCGGAGCCGGGATGGAGCCGGGATGGAGCCGCCGCGACGCGCGGGGCAACTTCTCGCCAAGTTGCCCGGGAGCGGCACCCCCTCCCCGGGGAGCGGCCCCGGGGCGGCCCCGCCGCTGCCCCACGCCGCGCTCTCCCCGGTACGCACCGGCGGGGACACGGGGATGGGCAGCGCCGTTCTCCCGGAGCCGCCCCCGCTCCCCGCTCGGGGGCCCCGGGGACGCGGGGCCCCGGGCCCGCGGCGGAGCCCCCCCGCCCCTCTCCCTACCCCCGCGCCGGTGCCCGCCGGTACCTGCCGCCCGTGGCGCCGGGATCCACGTGCCGGGGCCGCCGCCCGCGCCGCGCCGCGCCCGCAGCCCCGCTCCGCCCGCCCCGTTCGACGGCACCGGGCACGGCGGGGGCGGGGGGGGTGGGCTGGGGGGGGGAGGGACGGGAGCGAGGGGGGTGCACGGGGGGGGTGAGGGTGTGCGGGGTTGTGATGGGTGCACGGGGGGGGTGGGCACGCGAGTGTGCAATGGCGGGGGGGTGCCCGTGCATGTGCACAGCTCTGTGTGTGTGAGCGGGGGGGGTGCGGGGGGGGGGCTGGGTGCACAGATTGGGGGTGCACAGGGCTGCGTGTGTCCGTGCAAGGGGGGTGCGTGTGCCTGCGGGGGGTGGGAGCGCAGGGGTGGATGTGCATGGGCACGGGGGAGGTGTGTGCGGGGGGGGGGGTGGCGCACAGCCCCCCCCCCCCGGGCTGTTCAGCCCCGTGGGGCTCAGTCCCACGCAGGGGCCGGGCAGGCTGGTGGCCACAGACCCGTTTTTGGGGGCCCCTCCGCAGGGCTCACCCCAAGTGCGTGGGTGCTGCCAGGGAGCCCCAGGCCGGGGGGGCTCAGCTGGGGTGCAGGACTCCTTCCCAGCCCAGGGATGGGGACAGAGCCACCATTCCCGGGGGACCCTGGTCCCCCCGCTGCCATCGGGGCAC
Organism: Morus bassanus; assembly: GCA_031468815.1. Classification (NCBI taxonomy): domain Eukaryota; kingdom Metazoa; phylum Chordata; class Aves; order Suliformes; family Sulidae; genus Morus; species Morus bassanus. The sequence goes on from CM062594.1 coordinate 2,738,949, forward strand.
CCCATGTGGCCGGGGGCTGCTGGAGGGGTCTGGATCCAGCCCCGGTTGCTCCCAGTGCCGCGGCGGAGCTGGTGCCCTGGGAGCTGATTTACGGCTGCTCTTTTCAAATCTTGCCTGAATTTGCTCCGTTATGCAAAATGAAGTCTTGCCCTCTGCGCTCCCCGGAGAGGAGCCGCTTCCCCCGCCACCACCAGCCCCTCGCCTGCAGCTTCCCGGCCATTAGAAAAATATCAGGGAAAAGAGGAAAAATCGGGCAAGAGCCACCGGCTGCCCCAGGTGGCCCCCGCTCAGCCCCCGCACCGGCGCTGCCCTGCACAGGGGACATCTCAGGTCCCTCTGGGGGGGGGCGTGGGACGAGGGCTCCTCCTGCACGGAGCCACCGGGTGGGGACGGACCTGGGGGTGGCTTTGCACACGCGTGTCTGGGTGCAGGGGTCGACGCGTGCCCTTGCAGCATCAGCGGTTGGCCCTCCGCATCTGCGTGTGTGCGTGGATGCAAGCTGGGGGTGTGTGGGGGGGTGTGTGCCTGCATGTGTATGCATGTGCATGCTGCGTGCATGCTCAGTACATGTGTGTGCATGCGTGTGCATGCTCTGTGCATGTGTGTGCATGCTGTATGCATGTGCATATGCATGCCGGGGCGCGGGGAGGGCAGGCGGGGGAGATGCTCCCACCGTAGCGACCGTGTGTGTAATTTATCCATATAGTTTTTAAATTTGCAGGCCTGGCCAGCTCCCTCCAAAGGGCGGCGATCAATCAGCCGGGATATTGGATGGATTTATGGGCCCTTTATGCAGGAGGATCAATGCAATCCTGAAAAACCCGGCAATGTTTGTGCAACAAATTACGGCGGTTGGAGCATCTCCCCTGCTCGCCCCAGCAGGGACGGGGTCCAGGCGCCATCGATGCCGCCTGTGCAGCTCCCCGGGGACGGGGACGCCGGAGTCCCACCGCCGCCACAGCCACCCCCTCCGCCGGCTGATCCTAATGAGCAGCAACAGCAAATTAATTAGCCAGGCTGCGAGGGGAAGCCCAAGTGCTAATTAGCAGCCACCGAGAGCTGGTGGGGAGCGGGTGCCCGGGTCCTGGCTGTGGGGATGTGAGGGGACGCAAGGGGACGCCGGGGGGGTCCCTGCTGCCCCCCCAGCCCTGCCGGTAGCGGGGCAGGAGCGGGAGCCAACGCTGGGGACAAAACCAGCGGCGGCGAGAAAGGTCAGCCCTGGCAAGAGCAGCCGCAGGGAGATGGGAGGGACGGGGGGCTCAGGGCTGGATCCTGCCCTCGGCTCCTGGGCTGGGCCTGGCTCCGGTGCCTGGCTGCTGGGGGAGCAGCTGGGCTTGGGGGGCTCAGCCCCATCCATGGGGACTGCGAGCCCAGTGCCAGGGCTGAGCCCCTACACCGGCACCGGGTGGGTGCCAGCGGCTGTGGCGGGGATGTCCCCAGCCCCTTGTGGCTCCCGGTGCCGAGCCGTGCCTCAGTTTCCCCATCCTGGCTGCTCTCACTGTCCCCAGGCAGGACCCGGGACGATGCTGTGGGCCACCCCGATGGGGATAGACAAATCGCCAACGGCAGAGCCAGCGGCTCCGGGGCCAGAGCCAGGAGCTGAGCCTGGTGCGAGCCATGGGGGCTGGAGGCAGCCAGCAGAGCCGCGGTACCGGGGCGCAGAGCATGAATAAATGCATAACACCGCGGCCCCACGTCCCCGCCATCCCCCCCTGCGGCAGCCAGTGGGGCCAGCAGTGCCGGCACGGAGAGGGAGGCTTCGGTGTAGCCGTCCGGCAACTCCACGTTCACCATCTGCCTCTGCGGCCCCTGAGGACCCACCAGCTTGTGCAGCGGCGTGTGGCCCCGCAGGGTCGCATCCAGCGCCGGCACGGCCCCAGTGCTCGGTCCCTGAGTCCCAGCACTGCCCAGTGCATGCCCAGTGCATGGTGTATGGTGCTGGTGCATGGCACCCGGTGCCGGTGCATGGTCCCCGGTGCCCGCTGCATGGTCCCTAGTGCCTGGGGGATGTCACCCTTCCTCTCCCCATGGCTTTGCCAAACACTTCCCTCCCCATGGCGGCGGCATGCCAGGACGGCAGACAGATTGGCATGTCAGCTCTGGCCGCGCAGGCCGGGAGGGAGCCTTGTGCAAATGAATATAGATGGGCTGGAGGCGTCCGGGCGCTGCGCGCTCCATCCAGGGCATGTTTGCAATAAAGCCCCACCGCCGGGCCGGCCGAAATTGGATGAAAATTGTCCTTGAACAGCAACAATAAACCAGCAGCCGGGAGGGGCTGGGGGGGATGCGAGGCTGGACTGGGGGTGATGCTCCTGGGGCTGTCCCAGTGTTGCTGCGGTGAAGTGCCCATCGGGACCCCGGCGCGGGATGTGCTGGCACCGCGGGCCTGCTGCCGGGAGCATCGCCCCTGGATGGAGCCCATAGCACCGTGGGGCCGTTTGGGTGCCCCCTGACAGCTTTTGTGGGGTGGCAGAAGCGGCTGAGCGGGCAGAGCATCGCCTGCGCCGGCGGGGGGTCACCACCATGTCCCCCACAGGGGCTCCAGCCCCAGCTGGGTCACCGCCTGCATCCAGTCCCCGATGTGCTCCCAGACCCTGAGGTGCCCCCAGCCCTCACCCTGCACACCCCCTCTGCCCTGACACCTCCTGGGCACCCCCAGCCCTCCCCTCCTGACTCCCTGGCTCGTTAGCATCTGCTGCTAATTGGTGAGGAGGCAGCTGGGAGGTTGCTGGTAGGGCCTGGGGGGTCGGGGGTCTGGAGCCGGCCACCCCTTGGCAGCGGGGGGCTCGGGGACAGGGCCAGCAGCAGGCGCATCGTGCTGGGGCTGAGTGGTGCTGGAGGGTCACGTCTGCACGGAGTTCCCCACCGGGATGATGCTGAGCCCCAGCCCCGCAGCCGCTCGTGGGGGGCTGAGCCCAGCCACGGCCACTCCCGTCCTGCTGCGGCTGCCCCACAGCGCAGGGGGGCAAGGCTGTGCCTGGGCCACTGCTGTGATGAGCTGTGGGGTCTCAGCTGTGGGGGGAGCACAGCGGTGGCAGGCCATCACCCGGTGCTGGGGGGGCATCCCCCAGGAAGGGGCAGCCACGGGATCCCGGGGGGGATTTACGTCCCCTCCTGACTGCACCCCCCCGCGCTGGCGGGGGCGCCGGCAGCGGGGCCGTCCGTCACAGCATGCCGGCGCCTGCTGAGATGGATGGCTGCGGGCCGGCCCGGATTAATTCTCTGGACAAGTGGCATTTATTACGGATGCAGAGGATGTCGGGCGGAGAAATCCATCCCGGCTGGGTGGCAATTAGATGGGTGGCCGGGGCACGGGGGTCCCGCTCGCCCCCCGCCACCTGCCCCGGCCCCCCCTGTGCCAGCACGCCGGGTCTCCCCACCCCGTGGGTCCCCGCCAGCCCCGCCGTGGGGGGCCGGGAGCCGGGGCTCCCCCCTCCCAGAGCTGCCCCCTGCGCCGGCGGGGCTGGGGGCTCATTGAAGATTCGCCTCATGCCCACCTGAGCCGGGCGCTGACAAATAGACATTTAAATCAGACAATTAGCTGGCCTCCACCGCTGACATTTTTAATGTATTAATGTGCATCAACAGCTAATACATATAAAATTCCCCTAATAACAGCACTTGGGTACCGGGGCTGCGCCGCAGCCGGCGCTGGCAGTGATGTACGAGTCCGGAGGGACTCCGGCCCCGGCGTTTGCATTAATTACCAGCAAACTGACAAGGCAGCGTGACACGCGGGAAGGTGCCGGATGCCTTCAACCAGCCCCACGGCTGCTTTTTCCAGGCTCCGGCGTGTGCATGTGTGTGAGTGTGAGCGCGCGCATGGCGCAGCTGGGCGTGCGGAGGGGTGCACGGTGAGGCCGCATGTGCGCGGGACGGTGGCACCGTGTGTGTGCGCACACGCGTGTGCCCCGTGTCCCTGCGTGTGGGGACGTGGTGCCAGGGCTGCGGCGGGTGGGTGTTGGGGTGGGGGGGTGCTTCGCGTCCGTGCTGGGAGGGGGTGCGTCGGGGCGTGCGTGTGCATTGGGGCGTGCGTGTGCATCAGGGCACACATGTGCATGGGGACATGCATGTGTCCCCAGCGCTGTGCGTGGCCACGCACAGGGACTGGAGGGGACAGCTCGTGGCTGGGGAGCCTCCGACCCTGCTGCCTGCAGGGAGGGGCAGGCAGGATGTGGCCCCAGCTGTGGTCCCCGCGTGTCCCCGGCCGTGGTCCCCGCGCACCCAGGCCATGACAGATGTTTCAATTCACAGGAAGGCTCCAAAAATCAATGCCTTAAACGCTGGTGGCCGGGGCTGATCAATGGCACCAATTACGCCCACAAAGAGGCGCTCACTCGTGGGGGGCTGGGGGACCCCCCCTCCCCAGGCTGGGGCACCCCGAGATGCCCCAGGAGCTCCTCTGCAGCCCCCCGGCTCCTCGTGTCAGGGGGCACTCGGGGAAGCTGCTGTGGGGGGCTCTGCCCCCCCTACCCCATCGACCGCCAGCCCTTCTCACCAAAGGCAAATTTGACATTTTTAAATCCAGATACTTAAAGGAATCGATCGAGATGCAAGACCCCTCGTCCCCCCCCCCGCATCGATGCTGCACCAAAACGGGGGGGCCCGGCATCGCAGCTCCCGCCAGCCCGGGGGTCCTGGGGGCTCCGGTGAGGGGTCCAGTGCTCACCCAGGCCAGGGTGCCCCACCCCCTGGTCGGGGTGGCGGGGCTGGGCCCCCCCGGCGCGGGGCTCGGGGGCAGCGGAGCGTGGGCGGGGGTCCGCTGGGACCCGCTGTCAGGGAGGCAGCCAGGCGCGGGGTGGGCAGCGCGGGGGGGCGGCTGTCAGCCCACCCTGATGGGCAGCCGAGCCGGGGGGGGGCCGCCAGCACCCCCCACGCCCTGCCAGCATCCTGGGGGGGGCTCCCCAGGGACCCAGGCGTCCTGGCCTCTCAGCCTCCCCCAGAAAGAGGGCTTTGCCCCATTGCACCCCCAATCCCTAAGGGAGGGTGGGGGGTCCCCATCCAGCCCCAGAGAAGCAGCGAGGGGGGGGCGATGCACCCCCAAAGCCCGTCCGGTCGCACTGCCTGGGGGGCGCTGAGCTGGCAGGGGGGTTTGCAGCCCCCCGGACCCCGCTAACAGGGACTGAGTCCCCGGCGCAGGGTGGCTGCGGGGCCGTTAATAATGGATGAGACCAAATTGGCGGCCGGCAGCCGGTTAATCCCTGCAAACACGGCGGCGGCGGCGTGGGCTGAGCAAACAGGAGCTGCAGAGAGTCCCAGGGGGGCCAGGCTGGGGGGTCCCTCCACCGGGGGGGGCGTCACATCTACCATGCAGCGGGTACCCCAATACCAGGCGCCGTGGTGTGCCAGGGACGGCTGCACCCTGGGAGGGGGTACGGGGCTGGGGGTACCGGTGTGAGGCGCCCAGTTCTCCCCCCAGGTCCCCGCACCGGTGCGGCGATGCCGATGCTGTGCCCTTTGCCCGGCATCGTGCCGGGGCAAAGTCTGGTGGGGGGAGCGGTGCCGCGGGGAGCTCCGTGGGGAGAGGTGGGTCAGGGTGGGCTGGAGCCCCACCAGCGCGGGGTCCGGGGGGCTACGGGGGTGCACTGACCCTGGGTGGGCTCATGGGACCATGGGTGGACTCGCAGGGTGCTGGGTGGGCTCAGGGGACCCTGAGGGGGTGTGCGCTGGTCCTGGGTGGGCGTGTGGGACCCTGGGTGGGCATGCAGGGTGCTGGGTGGGCACGTGCTAGCCCTGGGTGGGCACATGGAAGCCATGTTGGCATGCACGGGTCCTGAGTGGGCATGTAGGAGCCCGGGTGGGCACACACTGTCCCTGGGTGGGCAGGCAGGCCACTGGAGGGGTCTGGCACAGGGAGGGGGAGGAACAATGTGACCTGGGGTCCCTGACTGCACTGTCCATCCCGCAGGTGCCAGATGCCGGGGCCGTGCCGGTGCCCGCCGGGGCGGTGACCCCCCGGGCAGCCCTGTCGAGCCAGTCACCGCAGCTGGGGAGAGGATGGCCAAGCGGCTGCTGGTGGCCTACGGGCTGTGGGCGCTGGGGGGGCCACTGGGGCTGCACCACATCTACCTGGGCCGGGACAGCCACGCGCTGCTCTGGATGCTGACGCTGGGTGGCTTTGGTGGCGGCTGGCTCTGGGACTTCTGGCATCTCCCCAGCTGGGTGGCTGCCGCCAACGGGGCCGAGGCACCCGGGGACCGCGGTGGGACCGTGCCGGCCCTCAGCCCCCTGCGCCTGGCGGGGCAGGTGATGGTGGGGATGTATTTCGGGCTGGTGGCGGTGCTGGGTCTGCCCTGGGTGCCGGCGCTGCTGGCACAGCCCCTGGCTGTGGGGCTCGGGGTGCAGCTGGTCTCCTCGGTGGGGGACCAGACAGCGGAGGCACCCAGCATCCTGGCTGCAGCCTTCCTCGCTTCCCTCATCTTCCAGGGCCGGGTGCTGGCGGTGCTGCCCACCAGCCTGGCCGCCAGCATCGCTGCCCAGCGGCACCGGCGCTACAAGCCCCGTGGGATGCCGCAGCCCCGGCTGGCCGCCCGGCTCTACCACCTGGGGCTGGCATGCCTGGCCTTCGCCGCCCCGCTCGCCTGCCGCGGGCTCTGCGGTGCCATAGGGGTGCTGGGCACCCTCCTGGCCCTGCCCCGCGCCACCACTGAGCTCCTGCTCCTGCCCCTCCGCACCGGCCGACTCCTGGCAGAGGTCCTGGGCTTCGCTGGCGGCTCTCTGGCGCAGGATGGCGGCACCGGCTTCGAACCAAGCAGCTGGAGCGAGCGGCAGCAGTGGGCGTATGAGGTGCAGGATGCGGCTCTGGGTATCCGGGGGATGCTGCAGTGGGAGGGATGCTGCAGTGGGATGCTGTGCTGGGGTGATCCATGGGGTTTGGCTGTTCCCATGCCCGGGGTGGGGCAAACACCCTTTTTGGGTTCTCCTCCAGCTGCTGAGGGCACATGCACCCCTGGGGGGGCCCGGCAGGGTCCCCATCACCTGCCCAGCATGTCCCACTTGTCCCCAGGTCCTGGGCCTGCAGGCTGGCTCCTCCACTGAGGACATACACCGGAACTACCGGGAGCTGGTGAAGGTTTGGCACCCAGACCACAACCGACACCGTGCCGAGGAGGCTGAGAGGCGCTTCATCGAGCTGCAGGAGGCCTACGAGGAGCTGGTGGGGCCCAGGAGAGCGGCGGCAGGGTGATGCTGCCAGCAGCCCCCGCTGCGCCGGGGACCAAGAGTGGCGGGGGGATTTGTTAACACAGCGTTTCCCTCTCGCTGCCGCTTCGTTCCTTTACTCGGTGCAACGTGTGGCGGGGACCAGAGGACGAGAGGAAATGGCCTCGAGCTGCGTCAGGGGAGGTTCAGATTGGATACTAGGGAAGATGACTTTACTGGAAGAGTGGTTGGGCACTGAAACAGGCTGCCCAGAGAGGTGGTGGAGTCACCATCCCTGGGGGTGTTCAAAAACTGTGCAGACGTGGCACTTGGGGACATGGTTTAGGAGGCCTGGGGGTGTCGGGTTGGCGGTTGGACTTGATCCTAGAGGTTCTTTCCAACCTTAATGATTCTAGGACCGGGCAGGGGTCGTGCAACAGAGCAAGGTGTGCGTGGTGCTGCTGATAAACCCATTGCATGGGGAGCTCTGCAAAGCAATGGATGGCAGCTCGTGCAAACCATTGCACATAAGCTTGTGCAAAGCATTGCGCGGGGATCTGTGTGGAGCGTTGCAAGAGGAACCCAGCGGCCCCGGTGCCCCCCCGAGGGGAGGCGGGGCGGGCCCGGACCGGGGCGGGGGTCGCTTTGGGTGGAGCGGGGACGCGAACCTGTGGACCCCGGGCTCAGCCCCCGCCGCCGCCGCCGCCGCCACCCCTGTCGCCCCTCATCTTCGGCCCTTCCCGGAATCACTCGGGTATTTCCGCCACAGGGCGGCGGCTCTCGGCAGTTTCCGTCCACGTTCGGCGCCCGCCGCCCCGCCCCTCCCCGCCCATCGGGGAGGTCGGGAGGCGGGGCCTCGGAATTGTCGGATCCGATTGGCTCTCGGCGGACATCGGTCACGCCTCTCTCGAGCGCCGAAGGCGGGAGAGGGCGGGGCCTTCGCCTTCGCGTCGGCTGGGCCGCTTCGCCATTGGCTGGCGGGATGCCCCCCTCGTCGCGCCGAGCCGCGTCTCAGTGCGCCCAGGGGCACCGCTCTGCCCCCTCATTGGCCAGGAGCGCTCGGCCCGGCCCCCGTTTCGCATCCGACTGGTTGGAGGCGAAGGAGGGCGGGCCGAGGCGGGCCTTTCCCGCCTTCTCATTGGTGAATTCCTCCAGAAGGGCGGGCGCGGTGCGGCCGTCTCGCGTCGTCATTGGCTGTCGAGCGGTGGCCGCGTCCCGATTGGCTGGCGCGGCCTGAGGGCTCCTGCCGGGCCACGGCCCCCGCCCCCCTCCCCGGTGCATCGCGGCGGCCTGAGGTGAGGGGGGGGGTCGCGGGGGGGGCCCCACCGCCACGGCCGGTGAGTGTGGGGCGCCCCAGGGCCGCGGGGCCGGGCCGGGCCCGGCCGGGGGAGCGCGGGCAGGAGCCGGGGGAGGGCGCGGGGGAGGGCCGGGCCGAGGGGTCGGGAGGGGCCTTGGCGGGGGGGTGGTGGGAGGGTTTGAGGGGGGGTCGAGAGGGGCCTTGTGAGGGGAAGGGGGGTTCGGGGGGGGTTTGTGTGGGGTGGGGGGTCGGGAGGAGCCTTGGGGGGCCCTGTGAGGGGTTTGGGGGGGGTCGAGAGGGGCCTTGTGAGGGGTTGGGGGGCCCGGGAGGGTTTTGTGTGGGGTTGGGGGGCTGAGGGGCCTTGTGTGGGGTTGGGGGGGGCGGGGGAGGGTTGTGAGGGGTGGGGAGGTTGTGAGGGGACTTGTGGGGGGTGGCTGAGGGGCTTTGTGAGAGATTGGGGGAGCTGAGGGGCCTTGTGAGGGGTGTGAGGGGTCGGGGGGTGTTGTGAGGGGCTTGGGGGGTCGGGAGGGGCCTTGTGAGGGGTGAGGGGGTGCTGAGGGGCTTTGTGAAGTGATGGGGGGTCGGGAGGGGCCTTCTGAGGGGAAGGGGGGGGCTCTGTGGGGGAGAGAGCAGCCTGGGGGGTGGGCTGCGGGGAAATCGGGGGGGCAGGAGTGGTGCTGTAAGGGTAATGGGGTGCCTTGTGCGGGGTGGGGGGATGGTTTGGGAGGGAAGGGTGTGGGCGTGTGGGGGGCTGGGAGAAGGCCTGGGTAGTGGAGGGGCTCGGGGAGGCGTGTGGTCCCCCTCCCACACCCCCAGCGATGGGGAAGGGGCAGTGGGGGGGGTCCCAGGCGGTGGGGTGGGGGGGCAGGGACAGCTGCAGAAGGGGGTTTGCAGGCTGGACTGGGTGGACTGGGTGGAGCGGTGGGGTTTTCATGGGGTAAAGGGGGTGGGGGGGCATGGGAGGGTGCAGCCAGCGGCTGCTGCAGGGGGGGAGCTGCGGGAGTGCGAAGCTGGTGTGACTGCTGGGGTGGTGTGACTGCCGGGGAGCGGACGGTCAGGAGCGTTAATACATTATTTATGCCGCAGCCGGGACACGTAGACAGCCCAGCTTGCCCATTGCTTCCACCCGCTGTCCTTCATCCCTGCCTCCGCTGTGCCTCTCCTCCTGTACCGACCTGGCTCGTAAATCCCAGGGGCAGGAATCCTCTCCCGGTGTGCTTGGAGATCCTGCTCTGGGGCCTTTAGCTGTTACCGTAACACAAATAACTTACCTAATGAGGGTGGGGAAAAGCAGGCTGAGTTGCAAAGAGGGAAATGTCATTTTCCCCCGTACCTCCACAGGGCTGTGGCCTTTAGCACACCTAAAGCTTGACTTTCCCCTCCCCCTGCCCCCAATTCACTCAGGATTTTCTCCATGAGAAAGCAAGCTAGCAGGAAGTTAGATGGTGACTTCCAGTGCTCGGTCCTCACTCTTTTCCCCCCTCCGTGGGTGACCATGGGTGCTGTTCTTGTTTTGTGCTTGATGATCAGCTTCCTGAGCGAGCAAAAGAGGCATTAATGTATCCGCAGAGGGAGCTGTTGCAGTGAAGTTGTGACGCCTCCTTCCCCGTAGAGACGAGCCCTACACCGTGGTTCCATAGGAAGGAAGGTGAAAAATAGGGTTTTGTTTGGTTTGGAGAGGGGAGAAAATCCTGTGAGGGATGTGGGATTTCTTTCTGAGGGTGCCTTAATGGCTCCCCTGGTGTAATCCTCTCCCCTGGGTGTAGCGATCCTCTGCTGGGGGGTGATGGTCCCATCAATTCTCTTGCAAAGCAGCTTGCCATCATCTGGCCATCCGAGGAGTTTGAGATGAGTTTGAGATGCAGAGACAGAAACAAAAGCTTCTGTGTGGAGCCTTTGTTACTGGATGGGAGGTAAATTTGGAACAATTGACAGAAAATTCCCTGCCGACTACCTGTGGGATCTGCTTCAGTGTCCTGCCAGAGCCTGGTAGCTATTTTCATGACTTTTAGCTTTTCATAATGACTACTTTTCACTATCTTTGCGCTGTGTTTCCCACTGGATGCTTCCATTGGAAAGCTCTGGCTGCCATGTCTTTCTCTGGGGGTGTTGTAGATCTTGAGGTCTTTTGCCTCGAAAGTTACAGGTAGAGGGTGTGGAGTGTTTTGCTCTACTGTTTGGCTCTGGGACTTTGTGCTTTCTAAGCAGGACTTGCTCACACAAGCTGGGGCTGCCCTGTTAGGCAGTCCAGCTGGAGCATAGGCGTGAATCCAGGAGATTTTGGGACCTGGAGGAGGTCGGGTGGAGCAGAAAGGGCAGTGGGCATCTGTGAGAGCTCCGTATCTCCTCGTAACTGTGGCTGGCACCGAGCTTCTGGCTTCCCATGTAACCTGCCTTGGGGAGACAGAGTGTGGGAGCGTGGCCTCGTCTGCGCTCGGGTTGAGGAGTAAAGGCAGAATCTCCCCCGAAGCGCCTGCGGTCGGTATTGGCGCTGCCTCCTGAAAGGTGGAGGGGAAGAAGTGTGGGTCCGACAGTGCTGCGGCTTCTCCTCTCCCTCTGTGCCGCCAGGCTGCTAGACCTTCCGACAGCTGGGGAGCGCAGGACGTCCCCGCTGGGGTCCTGCTGGAGTGTCACTCGGGTCCGTATCGCTCTCCCACTGTCACATAGCGTCACTCTCCACGCTCGGGGCCTCAGTATTCATTTCCTTTATTGCAATACTCCGTTAATTATGTAGCTGGTGAGTGCTGGGCCAGCGAAGCGCACGGAGCCCATCGTAACTCTCGGACGCGATCCGCGTGAAAGTTGTGCGCAGCTTCAGCAGCTCTTCTGCTGTATGTCACGTATACGTGGCCACCGCCGTGTCTGCTGAGGTTACCGTCGTTTCAGGTTTGCCAGACTAAATTCCTCTTGCAGGAATTGTCTAATGCATAAGGGTTATTTTTAATTGTAGCTTACTCTTCAAGGGGCATTTAAATATTTTATGATTTTTCTGAGCCATGCAACCCCTAAGCAGAAGATTCTTGTTGGATTCAGGACAAAGGAGCTCTAGAAGTGACTTGCAATCTGAAGAGGATATATAGGTACTGCATTTTTTAAAGATAATAGATCTGGCAACTAAAACAGAGGGTTTATTTTTAATGCTATTTTCAAGCTCTGTCTTAGGATATTGGTCCTGGAGATCAGCTATAATCAAAGAAAAAGCTGAGGGAGCGGGGAAGGTTTCTAGTAGGACTACAGTAACCCCATTCCCCCCATTTAAATTGGGGGAGACGAAGGGTGTTTTCCCCACTTAAAGCGGGGCAATGAAAGGTGGCATCTGCTGCTATGTTTGCCATTATTTTTCCCTTCTTTTCAAAAGCTTCTGATTTTTAGATACGTTGATAAAAAGTAAAATTTAATCTAAAAGACACGCGTTTATCTTCTTAAGTATGCAACAATTCTTGGCAAGTCGGTGAGACTCTTCCAGATCACAATGCTGGCAAATACAGTCTAAAAATAGTAGCAATGCACGCAAAATTACACAGGACAAACATACACGTGCGAGTTTCCATCGCGGCTGTTCCCTCCCAGGCAGGCTGGTCAGGAGGGGATACAGAAAGCTTTGACTGGATGGAGAGAGGGCACGAAGACAAAGTGTAAAGAGATCTTTGCCTCAGGAAAGCAAAATTTGGTGTCCAACTCAAGAGCATTTCACTTCTGCTGAATTGCTCCGCTTGCATCACTGTGTGAAGCGTCAGAAATCCCACCAGCAATTCCCAGTACCTGTTTATCTGGCAAATGAGTGTGGAAAACAGCGTGCCACCCGGAATCCTGCACCGCAGCCCCCTCCTGAAGGACACAAAACCCAGTGGCCTGCTCTTTTATCTTGTTTAAGTATTTGTAAATACTCCGGGTGGGGTTTTGTAGCATCATCGGAATAGATATGAGAATGTTTTGTCATCTGAAATACAGAGTTTTACTTCTTTGTGCTGCAAAACGATACACAATTGGCTTATAAGAGGTAGATGTTTGAGAATAGCTAATGCCCAGTCGTGCTCTGCATAATGCATTCGGTGAAAGAACAATAAATGTGTGGATTTAAACAGAATATAGACAGCTAATTATCTCTGAGGTTAAATGTTGAGTTCATTCCTGAGGAAATATTGAAAAAAACCAAACCCCAAACCCCAAGAGTGATGTTAAGAAAGTATTTTTTTTAAATCCTAAAATGGTTCTTTGTATTGTACCATTTTACGACCCTCCATCCGGTACCATGAAAAGACTTGTCCAGGGTAGGAAGAGAAGCTGCTTTGTGCAGGCAGGCGTTTGGCTGCGGGCGCCAGCGTTGGACCTTCCCAGGCCCGTGCTGGGAGAGGTGAGGAGCCTGCGCTCCTCCTTCCCCGCGTGCCCTGACCAAGCCGGCGTTTGGCGGCAGGAGCTTCTGGAAACCGATTGTCTCGATTTCAGGGGGGGAAAGAAAGAAAAAGCCCAAGTTCCAGCCGGGCCTATGCTGCGCTGGCTGCCGAACGGTGCGCTTCCGTCCTTTCAGCTGCGGGGTAACGAAGCTGCCTGGCTTTGATTAAAACATTGGCCTGATGTGTTTCGTGGTCTGTTTTCAGGGCAAAAAAGTTAGTTCTTCAAACGGAAACGAGTGAGACATCTGTTGAACATGAGAGATGGACAGGCTTATTTTGGTCTGCTGTAACTTAACAGGTATTTGCTGAAAAACCCCTGAGTCTCAGGGTTCCAGCGCTGCATGAATTCCCCAGGGATTCAGCGGAGGTTTGGGAGAAACCAGGCTGTGCTTGTGCCGTGAGCCGCGGCTGGCAGCGCCCGGCGAAGGCAATGGGAAAGTCGGGGTGTTCCTGTGCGCAGCAGTGGGTGTATTAAACCTGCTCTTCCAAGTTTTGTTCCATGATGGGTAGATAAGTTCCTGAATTTCTGGTGTAATTGTCGCTTGTGTTTTTTAGGACACGCTATAAAATTGAGTTAATTCCCTTCTTGTGTGAGTGCTTTACAGAGGGGGGGGTCCAGTGCCGAAGGCAAACACCCGGCTCCTCTGAGGTGCTGGAGTCCTGGAAAATGGACTTTTATTTGAGAATGATTATATATTACAAACAGGACAATTTATGCTACTGAAACGCTGTTGTGTGTACTCACAGAGACGGCTCTTACATGCTTGATCAACAGGATTAAAATAGCTTGGTGAGGGACTACTTAACTCAAAAGCCAATTAGCCAGATGCTACTGTACGGCGTGAATTATGCTGCAGCCGGGCGGGAGGCGGCAGCTGGGGACAGCCCACCGTGCCGCCGGCCCCAGATCCCACAACCACTGTGCTAAAAACCCTCCCAAGACGCAGATTTATTTATTCTTCAGAACTCCAGGTTTCTCAGCAAAAGCATCTTCCATAGACTAATAAAAAAAAAAAATCCAGACAAATTTTTCACTGTTTATCATTTTTTGCTTCAAATAGGGAGCTATCGAGTTCCAAAAGTTTACTGAAATAATCTGTCTAGACGGAGCAAGAATAGCACGGCAAGCTAACGCCATGGGTGGGGGATTTAGAAGTCCTTTCTTTTTTGACTTGCTGTCTGTAAAATTTCCAATGTTTTCCTTCTATCTAAATTAGATGGAATATGCTGATATTTGTGCATTTAACAATAACGTGCCTTTCCAGTGCAATTTGGAAAAGTTTTATGTCGTCGGCTGAAGGCTGGCAGCTCTGGGAGGAGTTTGGTTGCTCTGCCTGTAGCAGGAGGGAGTTGGGTTTCTGTGGGTTATATTGTTCCCCCATCAGTTCTGTTATAACTACAATATTTTATTTTAATCCTGCAGGTAGATTTCTTGACATTTTTGTATCGATGCTTTACTGTTTCTATAGACACATTCGGTGCGCTATATAAGCCTTATATTGCCCTTACCTGAAGGAGCTCGCCGCCTATAATGAGTTTATTTGAACTTGCGTTAACCTTTGCTATTTTACCAGTCTTGAAATTTCCACTTGGGTTTTAAAAATGCTTGTGTGTTTTACAGCCCTCTCGCGCCGATCTGTTTAAGGTTCCCAGCTAACAGCCGTGTTGAAATTTCCAGCCGATCTGCCGTGAGAGGCACCGAGTTAAAGGCAGGTCCCGCAGCAGCCTGAACCCCGACTCTGACGTGAGCCGGAGCTGCTTTTGGCTCTCTGGCTCTGGATTCTTACCACGGGGTCTATTGGATGAAATATTAATTGCATAATCAAGGAGTAAAGATTTGCCATTCTATACTCATCAGGCGTGTCCATGGGGTTTTGTTTCCAGTCTGTTATTTTATTACTTTTGTGCTCAGAATTTAGCTTGCCAAAGAGTAATTCAGAACCTGTTGTATGTTGTTTGTTTTCCCCCCAAGACTTAATTACTGTTTATTTTTCTCCTTTGAAGTGGGTAAAATGATATTTCTTGGGTGATAAGGTGTAGTGTTTTGCAGGCTTTTTGAGATTTCCTGATAACTTCTTTACTGGCAACTTTTAGTTTTTACAACTTGTTTCTAGATTTTGGCTGAAGTGTTCTTGCAGTTATTTGCTTTTCAGGGATGTACAGGCAGAGGCAGTTTTTGAGTGTTCATTTGTTTCATGAATTAAGTTGGAGGCAACGTGAGGGAGTTCATGTAAAGTACTGTCAAGCGTGACGTTACAGGTGTTTGTCAGTACCTGTGTATTTCCACACTCCCTCCGGATTAAAGCGTGCTCATCTTTATTTTAAAAATTAAATTATAAGGATGACTCTAAGCACAGTTGTGGGTTTGTGGGTTTTTTGGTTTGTTTGTTTTTAAAACTTGAGCAATATATACCGAAGGTATTTAGCTGTGGTATCATAAGTCAGTGCGTGAGCACTTTCCTTCTCCGCAGCCCAACGTTATCTGAAAATCGCAGGAGGTTCCCGGTAGCTGGACGGCTGCACTGCCTGCGGAGCGCTTCCTGGTCGTGGACACAAAGCAGTCAGGCAGGGAAGTGAAACTTGGGTGTAATCGTGCAAACCAAAGCACATCGGCCGCGCTAGCACGGCCGGCGGAGCTCAGAGCTCGACCTGCTGGCAGTCTCCCGGCGTCGAGCTCGGGGACCGCTCGCATCCCGATACGGCAGCTTAATCCTTCGCTAAATTCTCCAGCTTCTGTATTTTTGAGCAGAGTTTCAAATGCCCCAGTTGTTACGAGGTGGTATTTAGTGCCTCGAGGTGTCAAAACGAATGAGCGCATTAATTCGGAGAGCTGAAGGCGGCGAGGCAGGAGTTTGTAATCACCTCTCGTTTTGGGACTCTGTTTTCAGGTAAAAAATCCTTTTGCACGGTCTTTTTTGCGCAGACGGCGAGTGTGGACTCTGTCTCAGATTTAGATTGCTAGGGTCACGGGTTAGAAATAAGTTCTGAACTCCTGTGTAGCTGATAAAGGGAAAGTTCTAATGGTAGGAAGCTTCTGTTTTTAAATCAAAATAGGCTTGTTAGGACCCTGTCGATGAACCCTGGGGCAGTCTGGTCGGTTCTTGTGTTGCGGAAGAGTTGCTGCATTCCTCAGACTTGTAAACCCTATCCCTAAAAATAATCCTGATCATCGGGGTGGATGGGAGTTGAACTTCTAATTAATTCTGGAGCAAATTAGATGTGTGTTTCTCAATGCTGTCATTAAATTTTCAAGAGCGTCTGGGTTTTGCTAAAATGTACAAGGTCTCCTGATGTTTACGAAAATATTTTGCGTCTTCAGTTATCCCCGTTTTACATCTTGAAACGGCAACTTTTGTGTTTTTCCCGCTCCATTGTGAACACGGCTTTGAGGTTTTGTACTTGGGGCCAGATCCTTCCTTGGGGTTAGGCGGCTCTGCCGTGGCAGAGAGGTCTCTATTGTTTCCTTACCTTGCGTATCCCGTTGTTCTTTGTTTAACCTGTCATCGTACTTGATGTGGTGCCTGCCGCCCCTGCTTTCGCTGGCTCCTTAAATCAGGAGCGCCGGGAGCACAAGGGAAATACACGTTTGTAACGCCACGCGGAGCTGCCCCTGCTCCCTCTCGGTGGGGGAGGTTTGTGTTTCGTGCTCTGCTGAAATAGGCAGAGAAAGCGTTTAAAATTTGTATGGGTGCAAAGTGAATTTTGCCTTCCCCGGGATGCCGGTTGCGTTAACACACGAGAGATCCAAGAGTTTGCGCTGCCGTGAGCGCTGTCACCGAGCGTAGGAACCACGCTCTCGGTCCGCTGTCTGATGGCTCTTACGTCTGTAAATGCTGGCATTTGTGTAAATGGTGGTTTTTTTTATGATGGGTTCTAAACCTCCCTGGTTCTACTGCTTGTATGCTTAGCGACAGTGTCTTACCGTAGCTTTGAATTAAGCCTGTTGAAACTGTACCAAATCTGCAGGGATCTTGTTGCTTTATATTTAATGTTGCTTTTTTTCTGGCTAGTTGTTTCACCATGCCTTTAAAAAAAAAAATATGCAAATTTTACTCTTAAAAAGCATAAGCAAGACAGTTCTGACAAGCTGGGGGACTCGCGGTATGCAGTGGTTAGCACAGTAGCAATTTTCTTATTTCCTTTTTTTTTTTTCTTTCTTTCTTTTTCAGAACCTGAAAAGACCGATACCAACTGCTGCAGTCAGGCTTCGTGACAAGAAGTTGCTTTTCAGAGGAAGGAGCTGTAGTGCTGTGCTGGCCTGTCAGCAGATTTCTGACAACTCCAGACCCCGTTTGCCCTCGCAGCTGGGATTTTGCCATCCCGAACCAGATATCTGCCGTTTCCTGCATTGATACAAGGCGGTCTGTGAACTGCAGCTGCCAGCTACGTTGCTCAAGGGCGAGGACTCTATTTTTTCCCCCCTCCTGTATAGCTGGACATTAGAGCAAACGCGCCGAGATGTCTAAAAAGCAAAATACAAAAGGTAAGATGCATGTGAATGTGATATAATCAAATGTCAATAAACAGCACTATCAATTCCAAAGTTATCAATTAGGAAAGGGGTTAATTGCTTTTGCTATACTCCTTTCAAGGCTGCTCATGTCACTTGACAGCTCATTGTCACTCTCTCAGTGACATCGTGTAACCTGTTGGGTTTTGTGACATTTTTAGTAGCATTTCAGTTGTCCAGCTGGACAGTTCTGACTTCACGAGTTCCTGAATAATGTTAATATTGCATCACTTTCACAGCCAGAGAACAGGAGGAAAAATGTTGTTTAGTAGTTGACGAGTTACGGGGCCAAACTTTTTTTATGTTACTGGGGTCCCCAGTTGGTTTGCGACTTCCCCTCGCTGGGTCTGGCCAGGATGAACCTGAGGGGTGTCTGGGTCTCTGATGGAATTAACTCTGCCAAAACTTAGTCTTGTTCCCGAGGCAGCCCTTGTCCACCCACTCGGAGTGCCCCGTGGGCGCCGGCGTCTTGGGGCAGGCTGCTGTCTTGGACTCGCCTGTGCTGTCTGTGGCATCTGCTTGCCAGGAATCCAGTTAAGAAACGAGCCATCGAATCGAGGTGGGATGGCTGAGCTCAGGTCCTTGCCTCCTGGGGATGCGATTCAAACTAGACCTATTTAAGTCTTTTTCCTTCGAGATAGGTACAGAAGGGCAACGAGCAAGTTTGCGAGAAGCTTTTTCCCTTGCTTTGCCTTCAAATGCACAGGCTGGTTTTCCTTTTTCTGCCGTCGCATGTTAAGTGGCAAAGCTGTTCTGGCGTCAAGCAGCTTATTTCAGTGAGGGATCTTATTTGTCGCGTGTGAAACATTAATTCCGAAGTGTGTGTGTCGTGGGGGGAGAAGGGGGATTGGGGGTTACGGTTCTCTCTTTATTTGAACTGACTGCTAATTAATAATTTAAGGCGAATGGGTTTGACAATTCATGTCCTCTTCCTCAAGAGAAGAGCTTTTGTTCTCTGTAGATTTTTTTTTTTTCCTAGCAGCTTTGGCATAGAAATGGTGTCTACCTGAGGAGCCCGGCCATCCTTTGACAGCTAGATCCGTACATGATTCAAAGCAATTAGTAACAGTTATGGAAATTATTGTATAGGGTAATTTTTGAGTTAAAACGCTGTATTTGTATCTGTGCTCTTGGAAGCCTCGGTACGAGTCACTAAGAAATTGAATTCTCTCTGATGTTGCAATCGTTGTGGCTCAGTACAGGTGGAGAGAAAAGCACTCCTTGAAACAGCAGAAGAGAACGAACGGGCCTAGGTAGGGGAATGGCAAGAGAAATCTGTAGGAGACAGCTAGGGGAAAACATGGGAAGCTGTTACTCTGAGGGAATTCAGGGGTTTGGCAAATCCCCAGCTGAACGAGAAAGCCGGCACAATCGCTGCTCTCAGTGTTGTTCGGCAGAGTGCGTCACAGAGAACCCGCTGGGAAGCGCTGGCATGTATTGGGTTCCTAAAGAAAAGTAAAGGGATCTTGGCCATAAATATTTGACACCAAGCCGGAATGCAGAGTAGGCTTTAATTCGCTCCGCCACTGGGGATGTAAAATACACCGTGCTTTGTTAAGCAGGCTCATCTCCAGTCCGCGTGGCGGTGGCAATGTGGACATAAGGGCAGGTGAGAGTTAAAGCTGCAGACTCCTCTGGCTGTGCCCTGTCCTCTTTGGACTGTGATTGAATTTTCAATTACTACTTTTCTGCTGCTCTAGAATGTTAATGTAGTCAACAAATATTTTCCAGGCCTACGTATAGTAGTGTACCTTGACCAGGTAAGGAATGTCTTTCCGGTTTCTCTGTCTTTCTGAAGCAAAACAAAACCCCTTTGCAGTGTAACAAAGGGCTGGCAAGGAGTGTTGAGAGACGGGGAACAAGACAGACCTATTTTAAATAATGCAGCGGTTTTGAAACCGAATCAGAAGCCCACCTGTTTCTTCTGCTTAGAAGTGCCACGGAACAGAGTGAACATCTGAGCTATTCAGAAGGGTATTTTTAAGTCTTGCGAAAATGTATATGCAAAGTTTGGGCACAGAATCATGTTCTACTCCTGAATATTACAGGCTGTAAATAACTCTTTACTCAAAAGATCTGTGCTGAGGAGAAAACCGCTCAGTCTCTAAACCAGTCATGCAATTATCCCCATTCAAAATCCGAATGCGTGCATCCACATGTAGGTCCATGTCCGGGTTATACTGGCTGGCTCATTTCAGCTTTAGTGTATGCTATAAGGGGTAATTTAGAAATTCAGAGGAAAGGTAGTCTCAGTGATGCCAGATCCCTAAATAAACACTTCCCCAGAGTCTAGTAGGTTTGTTGGTTTGCTGCTGTCTGAAGTGATCTTGGATCCTTGGTGCCTCTGTTTTTCCCCCAACATGAAGCATGTGCACTCCCTCTCATCCCCCCTTCTGACTCGATTAATTGAGTTGAGTGAAAGCAGCCACCAGGCTCAGGAATGACTGGTGACCCCAGGATACAAAGCAATCACATAAATCTTGTTTCCATCGGACATCAGCTGCGGTTTTAGGCATGCAGGTTCCTGAATAAAACAGCACTTGGTTTCCTACTCATCTGGATACATCAAGGAGCCATTTCAATTGATGGAAAACTGTCCTACGTGAATTTGGTAAAGGTGAAAGTTCTTTGGTATCAGTTGCTGGGAAGGGAGGGTTTCAGCTGGAGCGGTGTTTAGCAGCAGGGAGCCTGCACACCAGAGCCTTTACAAAAACCCCAGATGTGGGAGAAATTTCATTTTAAGCCCATACTTTAACGACGCATCGATCAAGAAGAAGATACGGCTCTGCAGAAATCAGGCGTTGCTGATCAGGGTGGTTGCAAGCTATTTGCTCGGTCTGTGTCCGGATAACTTCTGGTAGCATTGGCAAACCGGGAGGTTGCGGAGTTACTCTGCAAGGCAGCGCTTGCTCTGAGTTATGTTGAAAATGCACAAAGGCGAATATCGAGCATGTGTTCTGTAACCTGCTAAATCAGATCCTGGCTTGTGAGTGAGCTCGGGTGCGGTACGAGGATGCAGGTGATGTCAAGAATTCATGGGAGCTTCAGCTGCATCACTCTGCTGAGCCTGATGCTCTGGAAATGCGCAGGTTTAATTTTTCATTTTTTATATGTAGATGGAAATTAGATGGGAGGGGGAAGACCATGTCCTGCAGTTTGAATTACCTTAATGGCTCTCTGGCTTCGCTGCCTTAGCTCCACTGAAAGCCGATTGCCTTGCTTCACTGCTCGTCTGTCCAAAGCAGAAGGCGGAGCGCAGGTTAAAACTGTGACGGTGGCCGGGAAATGGCAGCGTGCCTGCCTCGGCTGGAGCAGGTCGGTGACACCGCAGGGGCAATTAGACCTGGGCTCTGGGTGCTTCCCTGGCCCTGGAGAGCAGGATGGGGGCTTCGGGGAGCTGCGTCCGTATGAGTCCCTGTCTTTGTGGCAAAAACACCCGCTTTTTGTGTCGGGCAGAAGTACCCAGTTTTAGCAGCATAACTTTGGGCGTATTTTAGTTTATTTGCAAGAAGTTAATTTGTATTCCATAATTAATCCCCCCCCGCCCCCCATTCTTCCAAGCCCTTAAATGAAAACGACCTTATATTGGGAAGGCAGCCTGCATTAAACAAGGGCTAACTCTTCCGCTACCATCCAGCAGCCATCCAGCTGATCAGATGCTTCTGAGATCGGATGTCTGGGAGGTTTAATTTGCTCACCTCAGACTGAACTCTTCAAATCGCGAGTCCATCTCTTGCCTGTGTAGCCATATTCTATCTGAAGCGCAGCAAATTTTTTTTCTTAATTACACCCTGGTGAACGGATCACGTTCCTGTAGCAGGTTTGGACCGAGAAGGCCGTGTTGCGTGCTTGGCCCCTTGATATTTGTTTGAGAAAATAAGCAAGAAAGTGGCTTTTCTTGTTGAGACAAGACTCTGAAGTGCGGCTGCCGCCTCCATGGGCTGGCTGTGCGCTGCAGGAATATCCCAGGGCCGTCCTTGGGGCGTTAAAGTAGTTCCCACAACAGCTGATGGAGGTACCAAGCCCCGACTTTGAATGCATCAGGTGAAAAGCAGGGACAGAAATGAAGCGAGTTCAGCTTAGTAACCCAACAGACCCGCTCAAATATCTTAATTTTAGGGAAGGGAGGGCTTAGGGTGGTGTGTGGTGATGTTCTTCCCCATGGATCATGGAGAAAGTTAGCGTTTCTATGCAGTTTTTTTGATATCAATGAAATGTTGTCTTGGCAGCAGCAAACCCGGGAATATTGATTCTAACCCCAGTTTAGTCCTTACTTCTCTCTAATTTGCGAGCAGAGAGCTTAGCATTGGTACCTCTGTTGCCTGTTAGCAAGAACTGTTCTTACAAGGGAAAAAATAATAGCAGTATGTGTTGATGTAATTTGTAAGGAAAAGCACGACACGTGAGAGATGCGGAATGCAGCCTGTGGTGGTCTGTTTGCTTCAAGTGCAGTGCCTGACACCCTGGGAGCCCTGAAACCCCAGAAAGCTTCCACGGATGTAATCTCTTATGTAGCATTTCTTCGGAAATCCTGATTTTATTTTGTTTTTTTTTTCTTTTCCTGTATTTGTGGGTACTTTGCTATGACTGCAAGCACAGACTAACTAGAATAATGATATTCTGGCTTCTTTACTCTGTCCTGGGAAGGTGCATTAATTCCTGTCCAGTCACCTCTGCAGTCCTGGGCGCAGACATCTCCCGATTCTCACAACGCAGGGGCTGCTGAAGATGCTTGTAATTAGAGCAAATTGGAGATGCTCTGAGCGAGCAGCGATGTGCCGTTTCTTTAGGAGCTTTTTATTTCGCATTAGCCGAGGTCTCCCGCGCTATCCCTGGGAGAGCCGGCGCGGTTACCGTTGACCTGAAAAGCCACAGAGTCTATAAATGTTTCACGGTTTAAATGAATCTTGATTGCATAGCACTTTAGGTGGATATGCTGTCCAGTTCCCCAAAGCCGTCCTCCTGCGAGTGTCCTGGCTGTTGGAGCGGGATTTTTTTTTTAAGTTTCGTGCGCCATTTCACTGTGCAAACTTTCCGTGAGCTGGCACGTGGGTGTGGTGGGGCTGAAGTGCTGGAGGGGGTCGGAGGAGCTGAGCGCATACATGTAGTCTCGCTGTACGCTTTCGTAAAGCGTGCTCTGGGACGCTGGTTGGGACAGAGTCTCTGTAGCTGTCGGGCTGGTGCTTTTATTTCTTTTCCGTGTCTCCTTTTGAAATTGCCGTGGCCCAAAAGTGAGCCAGGACTCAGCTTGGCTTGACTTGGGGGCTTGAGGAGGAAATAGTGGCCCCTGTTTTGACTTCCTGGAGGTGTCAGGTGTGAAGCTCTTTTATTTCGTGTGTCCCAGGAAGCAGAGCAAGCATTTGTTAGGTCTGTAGTTTTAATTCTTGCACGTCTTTCCTACAGAAGGGACTAATTAATGGAGTTACGGGAGGAGCAGATTGATATTTGGTAGGGTGGATTCTTCCTGGCATCATTAGTGTTTCTGTTTAAGAGATCCTGTGTTATTAATCCAATAAATAGCACTGAAATACAAAAGTAAATTATTTGGGATGAATGATTTCTTACCACCGCGTGTTTCTGGAGGATGTAGTTATGGACAGAGAAGCAATTAAGGCCATTGGCATCGGCTCTGGGGTTTATCACATCAGATCAACAGGGTAGCACTGCATGGTGTATGTTTTAATGCAGCAGAGATCAGTCTGAGTGTCTGACTGACTGGTCATGTCAGACATGACATGCATAGTCTGAGCCCTGGCTTTGGGAAGGAGCTTTTCTTTCCCACAAGGATCTTAATTCCAAAATCCTGAAGCCACTGGTGGCCGCCAGACTTCTGTCCGCGCGGGTGTGAGCGTTTTAAATTCTGTCCCTTCTTGCAAATACACATTGTCACAAGAGACCTGAGTGCCAGCAGCCCTTTTAATGATGCTTGGGAGTGCTCAAGGGCAATATGAAATGGATACGGTGTAGTCTCCGTTGCATAATTTTTGCATGATAAACATTTTAACACCAGGAGGACTTGGGCCGTAGCGAAGCAACTGGAAGCTGGAGAAGCGGCTCGGAGCGAGTGCCGACAAGCTCAGTCCCCTGTAAGACGAAGCGCAAATGGAGATGTGGGAAAGGGATGGGATTGAGTAGCTGAAAATGTGCTGCGTGGGGGAGCTGAACTTCATCTTTCCTGGCACCTGGGTCCTTGGTGGCTGCTCTGCAATGAGGGTTTTGAAAAAAGATTGCTAATTCTCACTCAGTGATGGGAGTCTGAAAGCCATTTACAAGATTAAGGACTAGAAAGTTGGTAACTTGAACTTCTGTGAGCTTGGGAAACTTGAGAAAATCTTGCTCATGGGGCTGAAACGGGTAAGGACGGCGTGAGGAGGAATTTAACCATTCATCTGTAGCCTTAATAAGAGGCTGACCTTTCCATCATGTTCACAATTCTGTCACTGTATTTGGAGGCATCTCAGTTTAAATGCTACATCAATGTCTGGGAACCGCGGAAGTCAATGGTGTGTCTCAAAATCGCGTACGAGTTATTTAGAGGAGGTGAGGGAAAGAACATGAATCAGCAGCTTGGAATATCAGCTGTGCTAAAGCAGAAAGGGCAGTGACCGAGTGAGCGTCCCCGCAGAGCACCCTGGTCTGCTGAAAGTGTCCCTTTCCCCAGGCGGTCCCCAAAGCCTCTGGGCAGCTGTAGAAACCCACCTGTGAAGCTTTGCGGAAGAACCGGTGGTCTTGTACTTCCCTCACTCCGTGCAGGTCTCGAGGCATCAAAGCACGCGCAAGCAAATGCCCTCCTAGGAAATCTGCCTGTGGCTTTGTGCGTGCGTGTGAGCTCCCTGGAGAGGGGTTCGTGGTACGGAATAGCAGTGCTTAAAACCTCTGGGGTCCTGCTGCCGGCCCCTGCCCAGGGACACGTGTTCTTCCTGAGACCAAATGTGGCTAAAACACCAGTTTGAAGTATGTCCTGTCATAGTAAAACACAGCTATAAAGAGCTACATCCCTTTTCTTTAGCAGACCTGAAATTTAGCCTGCTCAGACCCTTGGCAGGAAAATGGAGCGCAAATTTGTGACACCAGGCACTGGTAAGGATCTCTCAGTGAAATGGTAGGGCCTGCAGATTTATGTGACCTTTGCTCACTGGCAGGGAGCAAACCTGTTGGTGATGGCTGTCTCAATTATGGGTCTCTTTTGGAACATATAAGCATTACCTTGGAGATTATAGCTGGCAGGGAACACAAGCTGCTGGATCTTCAAACCCATTTATCAGTCTGCTTGCCATTTGTATCTCCAGGTGGAGGAAATTGTTAACCACACTGCTTGAAGGCTCTAGCGCTTTTGTTAACTCTTTATTGCTGGGCTCAGTAAAAGATTGATATGGAAGTGGAGGAGCGGTACTGGTCCGGTCTGCTTCAGCAATCTTCTGTTTCGCACCAGCCCCGTTGGGGCTTGTGTTTTTTGGCTTGTGGTTTTGATCCGTGGTTGGTTGGTTTAAACTGACCCAGAGCTGAGGAGTGAATCGGCTTCTTGAGTTCGGTGGGGAGCATTGGCAAACCAGATTCAACTTGGGTGTACCTGGGCTAAGCAGAATCTGGTCCTTAAACAAGGCTGGAATATCGTACGTTTTACTCTCAGCAGCTGGTAATCCTCTGCTAACCATATGACAGAATTAGCCAGTGAACACTGTACGTTTGTAGGATTTCAATTTTCTCCTTGGCAAAGTAACGACTCAGAGCTGACCTCTTGCTTCGTATCTTTCTAAATGTCTCTCGGTGCCTGTTGTTCAGAAGAGAGCTTCCCTCTCCTTTGTCTTCACAGATCCATCTGGGTTTATTTTTGATGTGCAGTCCAATACTGTGATGGCCCAAGGAGGAACCTTTGAAAACATGAAGGAGAAGGTAAATGCGTCTTCTGAGACTTTAACTCACCACGTGCCATGGAAGAGCTCCGGAACGCTGTATCTTCATCTCCTCTCTGAGATGAAATATGGTTCTGTCTGGGAGCTAACTGCAGCTCTGTCAAAAGCAAAATTTTATTCAGGGTAAATCGTCCTGGCACATTAAAGTTTTATAAGGAAGTCATTGTTTACGAAGTCATCGCTTACGGTTTTTAGACTGCTCGCAGAAGGGTTGCCATAGGCTCCGTGTGGGATAAAGCAAATGGCTTACACGTTCCCCTGTTTTCTTCCCTCCAGATCAGCGCGGTGCGTGCAATAGTCCCCAACAGGAGCAACAACGAGATTGTCCTTGTGCTGCAGCATTTTGACAACTGTGTGGACAAAACGGTGCAAGCCTTTATGGAAGGTAACTGCGGCTGGTTTCTTGGCGGGGTTTGTGGCTTTGTAACTCATACGTACCGCGTTGATGGACCTGCTTCGGAAGCAGCAATAGCCTTTGCGCAGAAAGGGCTGTGCGCGGTAAGAGCACCGGCTAGCAGAAGCTCATGTAGCTTCTCAGCACATCCAAGTACAGACTCTGTCCACAAAGACAGATGATTCTCTTCCCAAGTTTTAGTTGGTGTTTGTTCAGCTAGGGGTCAGGGCAGAGATAAGCATTTGATAGCTCCTTAGATAAAGGAGGTTTGATACTCAATTACAGAAACTCTCATTTATACGTGCAAAATGAGAATGTCTTCAGCTTCGATAGCTGTTGTTTGTACTTTGAACCCTGGCTCACAAATCTTCTCTTGGGTCTGGCTGGCATGCTGCATTAGATGGATTTTCTGACCTTGGAAAAACAGGCTGTTGCTGGTGACAGTGCCTGTCACTCTGCAGCTCTTATTTCCATGCTGGCCATCGCTGACAAGTGCGCTTTGCCGCTGGCCTGCAGAAGGTATGACAGCTATTCCTCAGACTGTGGGCATCCTGACACGGTCAGTGTCTCTGGGGAGAGAAGGCCAGCAGACACCTGACCTGAACGCAACCTTTGAGTTCAGAACGTGCTCCAGCAGGGGGCCAGGTACCTAAACCTTTAGTATGACAGAGCCAAAGAGAAGATTATTTTTTTTTTCTTTTTTTTTTCCTGGAAAGAGCTGGCACTGTGGTGTAAGGGACTAGTCCTGTTCAGCAGTGTGTTGACAAAGCAAAAATGAAACTGATCCTTTTATTACATCAACTAAGAGAATGGATACTTAGCTGCAGGAAGTGTTACAGCTGGCTCCAGCTATGGAGGCACTTCCACGTGACAGGGAAAGGACTGGAGTGGATGCCTCGTCCACTGCTCATCGCTGCATTTCGTTTCAGGCAATGCCAGTGAAGTACTGAAAGAATGGACTGTAACGGGCAAAAAAAAGGTAACGCATTTTAAATATACTTTGCTAAGGCATTCATCTTTTTATTTTGAGGATTTAGACTACAGAGAACAGTAGGCATTCCTCGTGGTTTAGATGGGAAAAGAAACCAAAGAGCAAACATGTATACTGATGTTAGCAGAACTGGCACACGGAGATAATCACTGGGTTATCGGCTGCCTTGCTGTTCAGGGCAATGATTCACACGGTAACTTCAGTGCAAGTTGTAAGCATCGTCTTCTCACCACGTTTGCATTTGATTTAGTTGTCAGACACGTTGTGCTGAATGTAGCATGTGAAAAAAAGGTTCTAGACTTTCTGTCCTTACAATCGCTTTCATTCTGCTGACCCTCTGCAAGACCCCTAATCCGCACGCGCAGCCCCACACTGAAGTAAATCTTTATCAGGTCCATTTATTTCAACAGAGCTCTGTAATTCACTGTTCAGATAGTCATGCTGTTCCATTTTTCATCGGTAACCTTTGGAGCTGAACAGTTGTGTTTAATGCTGAGCTCTGTGGAAATATATTTCTTTGTCACGTAAGCTTTCTCGAGTGCTTTGCCTAGTTCTTTGCTCAGACCTCTGTGAAAGGGTTAAATAAAGATTTGCAAAGTTTCAGTACTTGATATTATAATATCTAAATCCACCAGGACAAGAATAAAATCATAATTATTCAGAAGGACTCCTCTGAATACGTGAAAAGCACCGGCATGAGATGGAGAGGGGAAAAAGTGTGACTGAATAGCCCTGTGCTGGGAAATGAGGGACGTTTTACCAGAGTAAGGACTAGCAGAGCACCCTGGCAGCTGCACCTTGCCAGTGAGCACCCCCAGAAGCGGCCCGGCTGGTGCTGCGGGTTACAGCCGCAAACCTCTCTGCTCTTTCCCATCAGTTACGCAGCCTTCATCTGATAACCAGTGCGTTGCTCTTGTTGGCACGCCATCGGAGAGGATAATGTATTCGCGCCTCATTAATGCCACTATATCTGTCCTCATTGTTGACTAAATCCCTCCTACTGTTAATAGGATCAACAGCCAGGCTGGCTGAAAAAGCACTTAATTCAGCTACTTTCAGCCATAAGCATAAGCTTAATTTTCCCTTCAGGAATTAAGCTTAACATTTTTTTCCCCCCTTTGTGGTGTGGATACCTAATCCTTAGAACAAGAAGAAGAAAACCAAACCGAAACCGCAAGCTGAATCGAGCCCTGGCCTCCCAGACCCCGGTAAATTGGTGTCCACTGAAGAGGAGCAGTCGGCAAACTCGGAGAAGGGTGGAATTAACGGTTTCCATGTCAACGGCTGTGCCCACGACACGGAGTCTGTGGACTCGCTCAGCGAAGGTTTGGATGCACTTTCAATTGATGCCAGAGAGCTGGAGGATTGCGAGTCTGCCGCACCAGACATGCCTGATAGAACAGGTTAGTCTCTATAAAGTAGAGCAGGAGACGGGCACCGAGTGCTTAAAAAGCAGAGGAGCTGCCTCCTGCTTTTTTGTGTTCCTCCTTTGTTTTGGGTCAGCTTTGAATACTGATTTGCTTGGATGGCTCTTCAGAAAAGAGCAGCTCACCTTGATTTCCGATTTTTTTTGCTTGTTGTGGTAAAGAGGCGTTCATTGTTCTGCTGTGCTCTTCGCGTTCCCCTTTAAACGAGTGTGCTTTTCTACAGCAGTGCCTGAACTAGCGAATGGAATAGCAGACTTTGACACAAAATCGCTCACCATGCATCCTTCCCAGAGCCCTTCGTCTCTTAGACAGCGGCCTGAGCAGAGGAGCGCTAGCAGGTCTCTGTCCAGAACAACAGCGAGCAATTCAATTCCTGCGTCTCTGTCTGTAACGCGGCTGGAAGATGTTCCAGTTTCACCTGCAAACAAGAAGCTAGGTAAGGCCCTGAGGGTCTGCGCGCTCTCCGATGTCACAGCAGGTTGCTACTGGCCAACTTCTCACTGCCTCTTCTGCGGTGTCACTGACAGACACAGTGGTGAGGCATACTGGACTTTGATTTTAATGTGAGCTAACATGCTGCTTATTATCTGGTCGGTAACTTGCACTCTACTCCTCCTCTTCCCTACGCACAGCAGGAATCTTGACAGCAGTTTAGATGTAGTGCCTGGAGCGGCAAACCCATATGTGTGAGAGAGGCAGGGGAGGAAGCAGCCAGTTTCGCTGCATACGTTTAGCCCATTCTTCTGTGTGCTCTATCACAGAGCCTTTAGGTTGTTTCTCATCTTTTGTGAGAATTTGTTGAAAGGCCAGAAGTTCGGACGAGCCCTGTTACAAGAAGTGACAGCCGCCTTCTACTAGATTTTTCTTTTCCCCTCTTTCGTGTGCTTTCTCCACAGCTGAGTTCTTACGATAACAAGTGGGGACAGGAGGGACCTCCGAGACCCCGACTGAGATCGCAGTTATTGTACTTAGCTTAGGGAGATGAGGTGGTGGTAGTTCACCTCCATGCTGCGTGGGCAAGCTGTAACGAGCGGTTGTTAATGTAGCTTGGCAGGGGCCAATTGCACTCCAGCGAGCTCCAGAGAGCGTGGGCAAGATGATGTTCCCTGCTGGCGAGCTGAGACACAGGGACCAACCTTGGCAGTGATAACCGATCGTTTTGGCTCCCGATTTGAGGAAGGAGCCTTAATTTTCATTTCCAAGATAATTCCCCTCCCCAGGCAAACAGTCATTTCATATCATTTAGTGATATGGTGCGTTGGTCTTTGGAGTAGACTGCATTTCACTTGTCTCCAGTCCCTAGCACAAAAGCAACTCAGAGATGCATTTAATTTCTCTCATGTATTTGAAAATGTGGAGGGACATCCCTGCCCGTAGAAGGAAATTCTACAAGCCTTGGGAAAACTTCCCCCAATAAGAAAATCTCTCAAACTGTCCCTGCTGAACCTAGTGCCTTTGTAATGGGGAAGAGAAAGAAAAATTTAAAACCAAGCACTGTATAGTTTTAATACAAGAGGGAAAGCCATCTTTAGATTTATCCCTGCTGGGAGGATTTAACAGTGTGATTGACATGGCTGTTTGAGTTCGCTCTGTCTCTTGGTAGGTTCTAATATTGAAAAATCGGTGAAGGATCTCCAGCGCTGCACCGTTTCACTGGCTCGGTACCGGGTCGTGGTGAAGGAGGAAATGGATGCTTCCATTAAGAAGATGAAGCAGGTCTTTGCTGAACTGCAGAGTAGGTAAGTTAAATGTAGGGACAGATCCAGCTGTTAAGGCTTAAGACCAATACATTTGGAATAAGACTTCAGCTTTCCAGTCAGGTTAATGACTTGCTTGTGTTTGCCCGACCGCCCAAGCACTGTTCTTCAGCGCCTGGGAGGTCGGCGTGTCGTAAAGAATAAACTGTAAAGTGCCGTACTCTGCAGCTTTTAGAAGCCGCCTTTGCGGGCAGCTTTGCAAGGCCTGCGTTTGAGCTGTTGTACCACACGTGTGGTGGGATGTCCAAGGCTTTGGTGTGTCCATCAGGGCCTTTGATGAACTGTGGCTCCATGTCTGCATAAGACAGTTGTCCTAACCATCCTAAAGTCATTTTAGATGCAGGTAATATGAGGAACTCGCCAGATAACATACTGTCAGTTAGGTACTAATATTAGCTGTGCTGGAAGGAGAACTGTTGCGAGCTCGGGGTGCGGTAGGATGGGTCTCTTAGAAACAAACATTTGTATTTGAAATCTTCAAATCTTGGTTGAATATAACATGGAAGAGAGGGATCGTTTTGAAGGTAAGTATGCATCAGAGGTCATCCTGTGCAGGATTGCTTCCCCCATTTTAAGCCAAGCTTTTAATACTGTGCATGATGTTCCCTACGAGTGTAATCAGGTCTTTTTTTAATGAACATCTTTATTGGCTTGGATAAGTGCTTTACGACGATATTCTGAGAGGCCTAACAATCAGATATGCTCGCTGTTTTGGCTGATGGAATCTGTTGCTGAGAAATTGTTCATCTTGGTTATACAAATATCACTGCTTTTGGTCAAGAAATATTCATAAGAAACTGCACAGTGGGTAACGTTTGACAAGTAACTAAAATGCTGCTATCGCATTGAAGGGTTAAAGGAGATATTTGGCAGACTTGCAAATCTGTGTCAAAAGCTGTCGATGTCTGAAAACTGCATGTGGCCTCAAAGCCAAGAGTATTTAGCGGTAGTGATGTAGAGAGCTGTATTCTGAAGCCTTTTAGCAAATTTGGTTGTTCAGTGTGGACTTTTTCTTGTGCTCGTACTTGCGTTGCACTTTGCCACCAGGAAGTGCTCTCCAGAAGTAAGTGGAATGCTGTCCTGTATTTAAATTCAGCGTGTGCTAAAAATAGTGACAAAAATGTTGATAGATGACTCTCAAACTTACCTGAGGAGACTAGACCAAACTGGAGGGGTAGGGTTAAAGGTGTCTGTGTGCCCTGACCCGTGTTTTCGTGCTAAGAGTTGTGGTCTCCAAGCCAAAGCCGGATGTGGAGCTCCCAGCACCTCCCGTCTTTTGGAAAAGCTGCAGTGTAAGGGGATTTACCTTGTCAGTAGCTGAGGGATTTGCAGCCCTAACTCAAGTTTGGCTTTATGAATATTATTTCTTACTTTATTAGTGGCTTTGTCTACTGATTCAATATTATCACTGTATTCAGTGGGGTTTTGTTGTTAAGTTGTTTTTGTCTGCCCCTCTAAACAGTTCCAACATCTGTAAAAAACCTCTTCCTGGTATGGAAAATGTCATTCTTTTGGCTAACGTGTCTGGTTCCGTCTAAGTAGTTCCTCGCCCTTTGACTTATGTTATCATCTATAAAACACTTGCGTCATGTTTGGAAAGGTTAAAGACTCAAGTCCAGTCCTGCAGCATTGCTCCGATAAGCTGAGCCGGCAGCAGGTGAAGCAGGACGTGCGGTTCCGTGAGCAGGGAGGCGAGTGCCTGCCTGGAACGGGGCCACTGGGAACCTCCTTCGACAAATGCCAAGTGAAAGAGCCACCCAGCAGGATGCCAGGTCTGCGCAATTGATAAGCGGTGACTCTGCAGCCGGGGCTGTTTGGCTCCGTAGAAAGAGATTCACTTTCCTTTTCCCAGAAGTGATGCAGTTGCCGGTGAGCTGAGTTGTAAATTGTACCTTCGCTTTTTTTTTTGTTGTTGTTTTTCCAACTCCTTTTGTGACCCAGGGAATAATTAGTGTATTCTTAAATCCTACAGCACAAGGCAGGATCCAACAGTTAAATCCTCTCGTTGAATCTTACTCGCCAGCTGGCTTTCTACCAACACAAAACCTGGTTTAAAAGCAGGTTTGTTCCACTGAAACAGGATATTTAAGTAGCAAAGCTTGGACTGGTTTAACTTCTGCCTGTCAGGACTGCCCTTCAGATGTCCTTTTAACCACTGAGGCTTCCTAGAGTTCTTGACCTTCTATCTTCTCTCGCTAGACAACATGCTTATATTGGACCTGTGGTCTGTAGGTAGGTGAGGATGAAGGAGGAGAGTCTAATGCTGGGGTCATGCCTATCTCAATCTCTGAAATCCATCCTGTTTGAGTAGCAGGTGTAGCAGTAGCTGCTTTGGCTTCCTATTTTGAGAGGATTTGCTCCTCTGGGCTGGAGGTGATCGGGTAACCTGAACTAAGGAATCCCAATAGTCCTTAATTTCCTGAATATTTTGCTATCCTCTGACAGGGAAAGTAGCACATCAGGAAAAAAACCCCCGAGCCTTTGCCAGTGTTGCGGGTAAGTTCAACTTCAGCACCGTGTGCTGAGGTGGGCTTGGGGCAGGGTTTGAGATTTCTCACTGCTGAGATCACCACTGCGTGCCTCGTGCCGCGGATTGCCCTTGCTTCCTTGTGGCAGAACTGCCAGGCGTGCTTCCAGCTGCCTTCGATTGCAGGCAGTCTTTGAGATCGTTGTGTTTCAGCCCCAAGGAAAACCAAAACCAAAGCCTTCGCATGCTTGTGCAAACAGCTCTTGTCTTTCACGAACAGACAACACCTTGCAGGCACTGCTCGACCGAGCTGGCTTGCAGCTGGGAGCATCTCTTCTAATGGTTGGGTCACAACCAAGTATTCAGCATTATTTCATCTTCAGCAGTTATCAGTTTATTTGCTTCTCCTTTTTCTTCCTTGTGCTCTTCTTAAATGTCCTTTCTTAAAGCCCAGTCCTTCTGGCAGGGGCAGATGTGCTCCCCGGCCTGCATGGGATCTTGTCCCAGGACAGAGCAGTTGAGAAAGGAAGGTGTGTTTCTGAACGGATCCAGCAGAAGGAAGCGAGTGAGTTTGACGAGAAGCCGCGCAGGATGGAGGAGCGGTGGGGTCTGATCCGCGTCACTCATCACGCAAACCTCAGGCAAAGCCACTTGACCTCTGTTCCTCAGCCAGCCCAACTGTAAAATTGGGTAAAGGACTCCAGCTGAGCTCTGCTGAGTAAATTAAATTACAAAGAGACGCAAGCTATGATCTGTGCCAAGGTGCGTGCGTGTGTGCCTGCAGCCTGGCGGAGAAAGCCCAAAATGGCCCATATAAAGTGGGTGTTGGCTCTGCAGGAGCTGGGTGTGTGTCTGTGTGTTCAGGGAGGAGGCGCTGGGGTAAGGTGTAGCACAACCGCGTTCTGCAGCACGGGAGCCACAAGGCTGTTCCTGCACTCGAATTAATCATTAAGGCCGCATTCACACCCAGATCTCTCCGAGCTCCGGCGGATTCCTGCCGCTGATGTGGCTCTGGGCAGAAGGCAGCTGGGGTATCTCCCTTTACCCTGCCCGTCGGTGTTGCAGAGCCAGGTTGAACTGCTCTGGGGATGGCTGGAAACAAGGTGAAGTCTTATTAGCGTAGCTTCTGACACACGTTGTTGTATTTGCGCGGTTGGGCTGAGAGTGCCTGACCTGGATCAGGCCCCTGCTGTGCTACGAGCCGAAACAATTCCTGCCCTGAAAAGGCAGATGGACAGAGCGATAAATCAACAGAAGAAGCCAAATGTCAAAGCTGCTGTTCAGAGGGAATTGTTTAAATTGATCTTGCCTCAGCCCTCTCTGACATGCAGAGGAGCAGGAGCGGTGGTTTCAGTTTGCATTTCAGATGCTCTGTGGTTTCCCTTTCAGATGGTCCCTAAAATAAACATTCCTCCCGTTTTCAAGCAAACCTTTCTCACCAAAAAAAAGCGCATGGTTGGTGTTGAAGGGCTGACCCTGCGCACTGCTGATATCGCTCTGAGTACCATTTAGCGTCTGTGCTGCAAGTATCATGCAGCTACGCGAGAGGAAGACTCTGATTTTATATTTAGAAAGCAGGAACCTAAAGGAACCCGATTAATAGGCTGGATGTCGAATGCATTCAAGCCGCCGGCAGCAGCTGAGCGAAGGTGAGCTGCAGCGGTGCAGGCTGAGGGCGTTGGAGGCGTAGCTTAGAGCGAAGCACAAAAGAGGCATTTGCAGGGAGGGTGTCTGCAAGGGTCTGGATTCCTTATGGTGAGGAACAGAGCTGCAACCAGTACCTGACCCTGTCCAGAATGGGAGGACTGGTATTTCCTCTCCTGCTTCCACTGTAACCCGAGTTACTCGGTGTGCACATCTCCAGGGGCAAGAGCCGCTTCGCACGGCCTGTGAGCAGCGGTTATGGGAGCTCCCTGGGTGCTCTGCCTTACTGGAAGGTGCTCCATAGCCTGAATTTGCTAAATGTGGCCAGGTGGTAGCTGTACCATTCTGCTTGCATAAAGGCTGCCGCGTGATGCCCGGGGGAATTGCGGTCTCATGGCAACAGGCACACTTGAGGCATGCCGAGCCTCCTGGCGAGTGGAGACACTTCGCTGTGACCCACTCAGGTGTTCCCTCTGTGGCCAAAAAATCCTCAGACCGTAAGAGACTCCCGAATCTTGGACCTGCGTGGCTCTGGATGACCTGCCAGCTGCGAGGTCGTGTCCTTGTACCTGCTGCGCCATGGGGAAGGGTGTGCGTGCTCTTGTGTGGGTCCTGCAGCCCTGTGGGGATCAGCAGGGTACGCGCCTCCTGAGAAGTGGCACGGAGCATGGGAATCCAGGTTTCTGGGTTGGTGGGCCAATTTGGTAGGCTTAAATGAGCTAATGAGGGCATTAAGAGTGAAGCATTGCTTCACAATGTGGCACCTGAGAGGCTGCCTTGGAGGGGACGGCTGCCCGAATGCCCGGCGTCCTGCTCCTGCTGTCATGGCTCCTCGTCCTGCCCCACTGCTCATTAGTTTTGTGTTTTGAGTGACTTTTAAACATTGTACCCTAGTTTTCTTCGGTGATAAAGTCCAGCGGAGCGCAGCTTCCCCCAGCACCACAGCTGCCACTCCCTCTCCCCTTGCCAAGGTGGCTCCAACTTTATCAGAGTAAGGTGACCATGTACCCAGCAGGTTGTCGGGAACGCCGCACCGTGCTCCGCGCTGACCCAAGCCTGAGCAAGTTTTAACGCTAGCAAAGCCTGCACGCAACTCCTCAGCTTCCAGAACAAAAGCCGGGGCTTGGTGTGCGGCGCGGCGGCCTCCTGCCGCCATCTGCCGGTCTCTTCCCGCTGGCCAGCACGCCTGGAAACCCTCCCACCGCTGTTCCTGCAGTAGGATTTTGTTGTCCTCTTTGTTTAATACTAAATCTCTTCCCTTTTTCTGTATTTTTTTTCCCCCCAGCCTTATGGATCGTGAGGTGGCGTTGCTGGCTGAAATGGACAAAGTGAAAGCAGAAGCAAGTAAGACTCTGTCTTTCTCAACAAGCACCCACCTGAAGAGCTGTGGGTGTTGCTGCGTGCTGAAGAGACAGCCCCCCTAGAAGCAGATTTCTGTGACTTACCTCCTGTTCACGTTGTGCCTAAATACGTGGCTCTATACCCGAACAGAACTTGCCCTGTAGCTTGAGTTAACAGTATATACTGTGACTAGGTGATGTTTGCTGCTGCCACGGTTGACAGCACCCATCCTCTTCGAGGCCGTTGCTCTGTGCCCTTGTTAGAGGATGGGAGGTAAACTGCCCTCTTCCATGGGCGGCCATTCCTGAAAATCTCAGCATTCCTGGGGAGCTGGAAAGGGCTTTCTCGGCTCACCTGGTGTGGGTGGGGAGCGATCCACAGAGACACCCACACCGGCAGCACCGAGCCCCACCGTTCGGGGGCAGCAAGGAAGCAGTCAGCCTGGGGAGAGCGGCAAAGCTTCTACCAAAGCTGCATGTCGTGCCCCTTGTCGAGTCAGCTTACGGCCCAGGTTCGGTCTGTGTCTGGAGATCTAAATGGTTGCAGGAGGGAGCCTCCGGGGCTGCTGTGCAGCTGGCACTGAGCTGGGCTGGGGTTGTTTAACTCTGGGTAGGCTGGTTCGGTGCCGATGCTGCCTAAGCTGTGGTCTGTCTTGCAGTGGAAATTCTGGTCAGCCGCCAGAAGAAGGCAGAGGCCCTGAAGAAGATGACTGATGTGGCAGTGCGAATGTCGGAGGAGCAGCTGGTCGAGCTCAGAGCTGACATAAAGGTGAGCTTTTCACTCCGCTTCTGTCTAATCCAGCATAGTCCTAATCTCACCCAAATGCGGTGCTGCAGGAATCATGCAGCCGCCACCTAGTTCACGGTAGGAATTACGCAGATGCCACCTCAGCAGGGCCCGGCCCTAGGTTTCTTCTTGAAGAAGACAAGTCGCCAATCCACTGAGTAAATAAGGGGTTTGTTTATCCGACATGCAGAGCAGCTCGAGCTGGGTGCCTCCGAGGAGGGACCCCGACCCCAGATCGCACACCCCAATTATACCTGCACCACCCAGCACCCGATCCCCAAGTCCAGTCCCTTGATTCTGGTCGGTGGTCTTTTGATTTCTTACTAGTTTTCTCGGTCACTGGTCTGGCCGCCTTCCAAAGTTACCTCATTCTCTTGGAATTGTTTCCTCGGTCCTTATTCTTTTCATTCCACTCGTATCTGCCAGATTCAGCGAGTTCTGTGTTTGCAGCACTAGTTTTATCAGAAAGTTTACTCTTGGATAGCTCTTGTGGCCTACGGCTTCAACTACTTTAGCTTCTAGCGCTAAGCAAGGCTATTAATCCTAACAATTCTCAACAGTGGTACGCTTTTTTCCTAACCTTCTGGGTTTCTGACCCTTCTGAATGCAATTTTATGTTGTGTGCAAGTCTTTCCCTGCATCCGTAGTTCTTGAATTCTCTGCCAGTGCTCTGCACGCTGCCGTCCGCAGCCACGCAGTGGGATACGGGACACCTTAATTTAAAATACTTGATTTGTAAAATACTGACTTCAGCCAACCACCGATCACCCAGACATTAACCCCGGTGCGTGCAGCCCAACTTTCAGCCATTGTGAACTGGCAGAGAGTGGGAACGTGGCAAGGCCGCAGCTTTGTGCTCAGAGCCGTTGTGAAAACCTCCCGCTGGCGCAGGCTGACCTCTGCCTTCCCCCCCTAAATCGGGAGAGCCTGCCTGCTGCGCACGAGTGACTTTTATATTCCGTAAAACACTTCTGCTCTCCAGCACGCCGGCTCCTGCCACAAGAGGTCAGTGCGAAGTTGCATCAATTAAACTCCGGTTTGAAAACTAAAACCGCTCGCCCCCGTGGCGGGATTAGTGCAGCTAAGAAACCTGTTGCCCCTGTGAGCGTCCGGATTGCTGGGCTGTGCTGGTTTCCCAGACCAGAGAGGGGCAGGTGGAGCTGCTGTTAGATTGAGTTAACCCGCGGCTCAGCTGCTGGAGCCTGGGGAAGGCTGTTTGTGTATGGGCTGCAAAAATCTGGTTTTCTGTTTCCGTAAGTCGTTGCAGCCGTCTGCCCTCTCACCAAGAGTTTTTTTTCAAGCAGAGCCCAACTTGGGGACTTGTTCCTCGGCCAAAACGAGGCTTTCACCTCTGTTTTCTGTTCCTGTGCCCTGTAATTCAGTGCACGGACTGAATTAACGTGCATTTTGCCTTTTCTGTGAAGCACTTTGTGAGCGAACGGAAGTACGACGAGGACCTGGGCAGGGTGGCGCGGTTCACGTGCGACCTCGACGCGCTGAAGAAGAGCATCGCCTCGTTTGGGCAAGGTGAGCTGGATGGGAGTCGGGGAGGAGACGGGGTACCTGTCACCCCTTTGCTAGCCCTGCCATCACCAAAACCCTTCACATGTGTCCCAAAACTTGATAGCAGTGGGACTGGGAGCGTTCTGCTTTGGGCTTTTGGTTTCCTCTCTGGAGTGGAGAGAGGAGCCAGCCCTCCCCTTGCTGCTGCTGTGGACACGGCTCCCTTGGCAAGAGGGCTCTGTGCCCGTCCCCTTTGTGGTCGAGCAC
The DNA here is from genome assembly GCA_031468815.1 of Morus bassanus. Lineage (NCBI taxonomy): Eukaryota > Metazoa > Chordata > Aves > Suliformes > Sulidae > Morus > Morus bassanus. The sequence continues at coordinate 2,776,780 of CM062594.1, forward strand.
TGGTCCCAGTTAGCTGAGCCCTCGTACCGTTCACCGTTCACAACCAAAGCTTGCAGGTGACACCAGATTGGGCCAATCTGCTCGAGGGTGGGAAGGCTCTGCACAGGGATCTGGACAGGCCGGATCGATGGGTCAAGCACAGCTGGGTGAGGTTTAACAAGGCCAAGTGCCGGATCCTGCACTTGGGTACAACAACCCCGTGCAAGGCTCCAGGCTTGGGGAAGAGTGGCTGAAAGCTGCCTGGCAGAGAAGGCCCTGGGGGTGCTGGCTGACAGCCGGCTGGACACGAGCCAGCAGTGTGCCCAGGTGGCCAAGGAGGCCAACGGCATCCTGGCTTGTATCAGCAATAGTGTGGCCAGCAGGAGCAGGGCAGGGATGGTGCCCCTGTGCTCGGCACTGGGGAGGCCGCACCTCGAATGCTGTGTTCAGTTTTGGGCCCCTCGGGACAAGAAGGACATGGAGGTGCTGGAGCGTGTCCAGAGAAGGGCAACGGAGCTGGGGAAGGGTCTGGAGCACAAGTGTGATGGGGAGCGGCTGAGGGAGCTGGGGGGGTTTAGCCTGGAGAAGAGGAGCCTGAGGGGAGACCTTATCGCTCTCTGCAACTGCCTGAGAGGAGGTTGTGGTGAGGTGGGGGTCGGTCTCTTCTCCCAAGTCACTAGTGATAGACGAGAGGGAATGGCCTCAAGCTACGCCAGGGGAGGTTTAGGTTGGGTATTAGGAAAAATGTCTTCACTGCAAGAGTGGTCAGGCACTGGAACAGGCTGCCCAGAGAGGTGGTGGAGTCACCATCCCTGGGGGGGTTCAAAAACCGTGCAAAAACTTGGGGCATGGTTTAGGAGGCCTGGGGGTGTTGGGTTGACAGTTGGACTTGATGATCCTGGAGGTCTTTTCCAACCTTAACGACTCTATGATTCACTGATTCATCTTGCCAGAAAAAGCTTTGTTGTCCCTTCGAGCCTTTGGCTCCAGCCTCAAGCCCCCTCTGCCCCAGCAGTGCTGTGCCTGGCAGGGTCCAGAGGCCGGAGGGTGAATGGCCGGGGTCCCGACTGCAGAACACACATTTTCGGATATTTCTCTTCCAGTTTCCCATCCAAAGAACAGCTACTCCACCCGATCGCGGTGCAGCTCTGTCACAGCCGCGTCCCCGAGTGGTCCCAGCACGACCTCTGCTCCCTCCACCCCGGCATGTGCCTCTGCCTCCGCTGCAAGCCTTACCACGACGAGCAAGAAGCCCTCGTCCTCAGGGGAGGCAGGCATGGGGAATGCCACCGGCCGCCCGCCCCAGCCTTCGCGAGAGGTAACCGCACCGTGGCGCGGCACCGGCGCGGCACTGCCGGGAGCTTGCTCTGTGTTTGTGGCTCTTCTCCCAACTCCTGGGCCGGGTCCGTCTCTGTCAGGTGCCCTTTGCTGTCAGGACTTGCGCAGGGCTGGGCAGCAGCAGGGCCAAGGGCACCTGAAGGCCGCAGAGCGCAGCCTTGCCTTGATGGTTCTGCTTCGGAGCAGGCTTTGGGGGCTTTGCTTTTCCACTTGCCCCCCCACCCCCCCCGCCCAGGAACAAGAGGTGGGGGCACGTAGGGATGCGGCATCGGGATGTCACGGCCCTTCGGCTGGTGGGAGCTGCTGCTGCCAGCCCGCGCTCACTTGCCCACCCTCTTCTGTTTCAGGCTTTCCAGGGGAACAGGAGACCGGGAGCGGGGCCCAGGTCCCAGGGCCAGCGCCACATCAGCCCCCTCGCCCCCGGGCGCTACAACAGTGGCCACCGACACAGGAATGGGCCCAGCCAGGCCCACGGCCGGCGGCAAACCTCGCCCCCGGTAGCCTCCGCTGGCGGCCCCGGCCAGACTCAGCCCACGGGCACCAGCGGCGCCTCGGCACAGCCGGGCCGGCCCGGCCCCCCTCCCTCCGGCACAGAGACCAAGGGGCTCCCGCAGCGTAAGCCCAGAGCCAGTCGTCAGGAGGGAGCGAACTCCTGAGAGCCCTGGGCTCTCCCTTCCTGCCACCAGTCCCACGGGAGAACCAGACTGTAGGAAGCTCCTAGCTAGGATACTAACGAAGGAAAGTTTACACTTCTCACTTCTTGTGCCATTTTCTTTTCCCTCTCCCCTTCCTTCCCCACCTCGTCTGCTTTGTGTTCTTCTCCCGCCTGCGCCGCGCTCTCTGAGCGGGTTCAGGCCTCCCCCATGCCGCGTCTCTCTTGCCCTTTTCCTTTCCCCTCCAGAAATCACCTTTTGTCCGCAGAATTGCTGGCCAAAACCCAGCCCCAAGTGTCTTTTTCTTCTGTGCACCAACATCTGGGCCTCGCCTCGGAGGAACGGCCCCTGACAGCCCATCCCTCGCGCTGGCAGCGAGATGGGTGCTGGGACCCGGGGCCTGGGGAGAGCCGGGGGGGGCTGTGGGTGTCCCCTCCCGGGGCCGGGCCGGAATCTGGACCCCTCCTCTCCAGGCTGTGATGTGGGGCTGCTTCATCCGCGCACTTGGCTGTTCTCTGGTTTTTGTGTGGGCATCTCTTATTTTATTCACTTCTTGCCCTGCCTTCCCCCCACTTCTCCACCTCTTCTTTGTCCCTAAATTAAATTTATAGCAATATCAATTAGCAGAGCTAATCCTAGGTGATACCGGTTGGAGATCGCGACAGTCATTCTTTCTAGCTGTATGAATAAAGACGATGTTCATGTTGAATATCGCTGTCCGTGCCTCGCTGCCACCGGAGATCCTCGGCTCCGGCCCTCAGAAGGGCTCGGCTGTCCCGGGGGGTCCTGGGCTTTGCTGCCCCCCCCTCCCCCCCCGATTTTTCACGCTGGGTTTTTTTTTTCCCTTCTTTACCTGAAGTTCTCTCTGGAGTCGGTTGAATGAATGAAATAAATGAAACCCACCTTTGAGCTTTAAAAATGGGATGTCTTCTGCTTAAGTCAGCCACCTCCAGCTTGACCCTTGGGCTGCTGCCGCCGAAGGCCCCTGGGTCCCCGTGGGCTTGTTCTCCCGTGGGTGCCCATCTCGGGGTGCCCCTTCCTCACCCCCCCCATCATCATTCCCACCGCGAGGAGCCAGAACCGGCTCTGGCTGGGGGGGGGGGGGGTGTCCGGCCCGGAGGGGGGTCCCGGCGCCCCCTGGTCGCTGCCAGCCCCTCCCGGGGGGCGGCGCCGGTGCCGGGGCGGGTCCCGGGGCGGGGGGAGCCCCGGGGCCGGCGGCGCCCGCGGGGATGGCGGCAGCGCGGAGCCGCCGCTGAGATGCCGCCGATGCGGGGGCTCCTGGCGCCCCAAAACGCCTTCCTGGACACCATCGCCCGCCGCTTCGACGGGACGCGTGAGTGCACCGGCCCCGGCCCCGGCCCCGGCCCCGACGGGGCGGCGGCGCTGGGACCGCGACGGGACGGGACGGGACGGGACGGGACGGGACGGGAGGTGCTCGGCGCTGCGCACCCTGCCCGGGGCGGAGGGACCGGGACCGGGACCGGGACCGGGACCGGGACCGGGACCGGGTGTTCGGCGCTGCGCACGGGCGTCCCCTCGGAGAGCACCCGGTCGGATCGGGGGGTGCTCGTCCCGGGGCGGGAGGGGGGGCCCCGGCGCTGTCCCGGCTCCCGCCGCCCCCTCTCGCCCCCCCCGGGGAAGGATCCAGCCCCGCCGCCCCCTCCCGGGGCTATAAATACCCGTCCCGCCCCCCTCCCCCGCCGTGCCGGTACCGGGGCTGCACCGGGCCGGGACCGGCAGCCGCGGGGGGCTGGAGCCCCCCGGATCGCCCCGATCCTTGGAAAAGGCTCCCCCCCTCCCCCCGGCCCGGTGCTGGCCTCTCCCGGGGAGAGCGGGTGGGAGGCAGCCCCCCACGCTGTTCCTATGCAAATGTATGCAAATGAGGCAGAGTGGGCTCCATCGGTGCCAACGGGGCGGTTCAGCCCAAGAGCTGCTGCGCGGTGGGTAAAAATAACCCAGCGGGCCCAGATGGCTGCGGGCACCCCCGCACCCCAGCACCCCCAGACCCCCCCGGACCCCCGGCACAGCCACGGGGACCCTACGGCTGACCCAGGCACCCGCAGCCCCTTTCCCCCAGCCCCATGAGATCCCCCAAACCCAATGGGCTCCCCCAGCCCCTTCCCTCCACCCTCCTGGGATCCCCCAACCTCCTGAGATCCCCCAAACCCACGGGCTCCCCCAGCCCCACGGGCTCCCCCGGCCCAGCCGCCTCTCCCTTGCAGACAGTAACTTCGTGCTGGGCAATGCCCAGGTGCCCAGCGCCTTCCCCGTCGTCTACTGCTCCGACGGCTTCTGCGACCTGACGGGCTTCTCGCGGGCGGAGGTGATGCAGCGCTGCTGCGCCTGCTCCTTCCTCTACGGCCCCGACACCAGCGAGCTGCTGCGGCAGCAGCTCCGCCGCGCGCTGGACGAGCACCAGGCCTTCAAGGGCGAGCTCATCCTCTACCGCAAGAGCGGTGGGTGGCAGCGGGGGCGGCCGGGTCCCTTCCACAGCCCCTCCAACCCGTCAGCCCCCATGTTGCCCCCGGCAGGTGTCCCCTTCTGGTGCCTCCTGGACGTGGTGCCCATCAAGAATGAGAAGGACGAGGTGGCCCTGTTCCTCGTGTCCCACAAGGACATCACCAGCACCAAGAGCCGCTCGGGCGCCGACAGCACAAAGGACACGGGTGAGGGGACGGTGAGGAGCGATGGGACCTGCTGGAGCCCCCCCATGGCCACTGTCACTGACGTCCCCCTGGTCTTCCCCGGGCAGGCGGGCGCCGGCGGTTCAGCCGTGCCGGAGGGAAGGGCTTCAATGCCAGCCGGCGCCGGAGCCGGGCGGTGCTGTACCACCTCTCGGGGCACCTGCAGAAGCAGAGAAAGAGCAAACACAAGCTCAGAAAGGTGGAGCTGGGACATGGGTCGGGGCTGGGGACACGTTTCGGGGCTGGGGACAAGGCATCCTGGCTGGAAACAGTGTCCAGGCTGGGAAAAGGCTGATGCGGTGGACATGGTGACACAAGGGCTGGGGACAAGGCGCTGAGGCTGAGGGGAGGCTTTTCAGGGTGTCGGGGGATGGAGACAAGGTGTCGGCGCGGGGGACAATGTGGCTGGACAGGGAAGGGGCTGGAGATGAAGTGTGTGGGTTTAGGATGTCCAGGCTGGGGACAGGGTGACCAGGCTGGGGACAAGGTGTTGAGGTTGGGGACAGTGTGCCCATGCTAGGGACAGTGTGGCTAGGCTGAGGATGGTGTGTCTGGGCTGGGGTCAGGGTGTCGGGGCAGGGGACAGGGCATCTAGGCCGACCCCCCCCGTCTCCATCAGGGTGTCTTCGGGGACAAGCCCTCGCTGCCCGAGTACAAGGTGGCTGCCATCCGCAAGCCCCCCCTCATCCTGCTGCACTATGGGGCCTTCAAGGCAGGCTGGGACGGGCTCATCCTGCTCGCCACCCTCTACGTGGCCGTCACCGTCCCCTACAGCGTCTGCGTGGGTGCCGGCACCGAGGAGGGGCTGCCAGCTGCCCGCGGCCCCCCCAGCGCCTGTGACCTGTGCGTGGAAATCCTCTTCATACTGGGTAAAGCCCCCCCACCCCCGCCCCGGCCCCACACACTCTGCCCATGCCGGCTCGGGGCTGGCAGAGGCTGGGGGGGACTCGGTGCACTGATGGCTGCCCCCCCGCTTCCCCCCAGACATCATCCTCAACTTCCGCACCACCTTCGTCAGCAAGTCGGGGCAGGTGGTGCTGGAGCCCCGCGCCGTCGCCCGCCACTACCTGGCCGGCTGGTTCCCGCTCGACCTGGTGGCCGCGCTGCCCTTCGACCTGCTCGCCGCCTGCCGGGTCAACGTGGTGAGCACCAGGATGTGGGGGGGACCCCTGCACCCCACACCCCTCCCCAGCCTGCGGGGACCCCCGAGCTGCAGGGGTCCCAGTGGGCTGCAAGGACTCCCCTCCCTGGGCTGCAGGGACACACCACCCCGCTCCCCCCCCAAAGCTGTGGGGGTCCCATGGGGATTTTTGGGGATGCTGATGGACCATGGGGATCTCACTGGAGACCCTGATGGACAAGTGGGGACCCTGAGGGCTGCAGGGAGCCCAAAAGGCTGCAGAGACCCTAATGGGGCTGCAGAGACACCCCTCACACACCCCCCCCCACCATTGATGATGCAGGGACCTTGATGGGCCATGAGGGACCCCAGAGGGGCCTGTGGCTGGATGGAGCCAAGCAGTGCCCTGTCCCCTCCGGGTGCTCCATCCCCTCCTGCACTGCCCCTCTCCCCGCAGTACGTGGGAGCCCACCTGCTGAAGACGGTGCGGCTGCTGCGGCTCCTGCGGCTCCTGCCCAACCTGGACCGGTACTCGCAGTACAGCGCCGTGGTGCTGGCGCTGCTCATGGTGGTCTTCGCCCTCCTGGCCCACTGGGTTGCCTGCGGCTGGTTCTTCTTGGGGCAGCGCGAGGTGGAGGGCAGCCCCGCCGCCCTGCCCGAGATCGGTACGGGCGCCCCGCCACCACTGCCCCCCCCTCAGGAGCTGCGGGGCGGGGGGGCCTGGCCCTTGTCCCCACATGCCTGGCCCTGCTTGTGTGTCCCCCCCGTACCCCGGAGCTGGTGCCTGTGCACCCTCTGAGCTGCTGCCAGGGTTTGCTGGTGTTCCCCCCCCCCCCAGATGTCCTCTGTGCACCCCAAAGCTGAGGTTTGCTTGTGCACCCCTGTATCCTGAGCACCCCATGGCAGCCGCCCCCTTCCCCTCGCCCCAAGACCTGCCCATGCAACCTGTGCACCCCACAGCCCCAGACCAAGGGCTGCCTGTGTCCCCTGAGCCCCAGGTGAGGCTGTCCCTGTCCCCTGTGTCCTCATTCCTTCCCCCCCTCCCCCCAAGCCGAGCAGCCCCCACGACCCCGCTCACCCCCTCGTTTCCCCCCCCCTCCAGGCTGGCTGCAGGAGCTGGCGCGGCGGCTGGAGACCCCCTACTACCTGGCGAGGAGGAACTGCAGCGCCGGGGGGGCCGGAAACGACACAGAGCCGGGGGCAAACTGCAGCGAGAGCGGGGGGCTGCTGGGGGGCCCCTCGCTGCGCAGCGCCTACATCACCTCCCTCTACTTCGCCCTAAGCAGCTTGACCAGTGTGGGCTTCGGCAACGTCTCTGCCAACACCGACACCGAGAAGATCTTCTCCATCTGCACCATGCTGGTCGGGGGTGAGGGGCCGGGGCAGGTCGGGGGCACATGGGGGCCCGGCAGCCGGGTGACACATGTTCCCGCTGTCCCCAGCGCTGATGCACGCGGTGGTTTTCGGCAACGTGACGGCCATCATCCAGCGGCTGTATGCCCGCCGGTTCCTGTACCACAGCCGCACCCGCGACCTGCATGACTACATCCGCATCCACCGCATCCCCCGGCCCCTCAAGCGTCGCATCCTCGAGTATTTCCAGAGCACTTGGGTGGCCAACAACGGCATCGACACCGCCGAGGTCAGCCCCTGCCGCGGCCGCCACCGAACCCGGCACCCCTGGGACACCAGCCCGGGCAAGCGGCGGTGGTGCATGGATGGCTGGGAGCTGGGGTATCCTGGCCCCGTAACAGGGATGGAGGGGAACTGGGGGTGCCCCGGCCCCCCAGCAGAGATGGAGGGGAACTGGGGGTGCCGCAGTCACATAGCAGGGATGGACGGGGGGGACTGGGGTGACAGTCTGTGGTGGGGATGGATGGGAATTGGGGTGCACGAGACCCATGGCAGGGATGGAGGGGGCCTGGGGGCTCCCCAGCACCAAACAGGGATGGAGAAGGGTGTGCTCTGGGTGCTGTGGAGGGGACTTTGGGATGCTCAGTCTGTGATGGGGAGGGATGGGGGCCTGGGGGCTCCCCCCAGCAGGGATGGAGCAGGGGGTGCTCTGGGTGCATGGTCTGTGGTGGGGTGGGATGGGGAGCTCAGGGTGGCCGGGGGCCCCAGCCTGCATTAGGGAGGGAGGGAGGGGGGGCCATGGGGTGCAGCGACGGGGAGCAGCCCCCCGCCCCGCCCCACTGAGCCCTGGGTGCGCAGCTCCTGCAGAGCCTACCCGAGGAGCTGCGGGCCGACATCGCCCTGCACCTGCACAAGGAGCTGCTGCAGCTGCCCCTCTTCGCGGGGGCCAGCCGGGGCTGCCTGCGCGCCCTCTCCCTGGGCGTGCGCCCCGCCTTCTGCACCCCCGGCGAGCTCCTCATCCGCCGGGGCGACGCGCTCCAGGCGCTCTACTTCCTCCGCTCCGGCTCCATGGAGGTGCTGCGGGACGGCATCGTCCTCGCCATCCTCGGTGCGGGGTGCGGGAGCGGGCTGAGGCCGGCCTTGGCGTGACACCGATGGCCGGCCTGACGCGCCCCCCCTCCTGCCGTGTCCCCCCGCCCAGGGAAGGGGGACCTGATCGGCTGCGCCCTGGGGGGGTCCCCGCGCACCCGGCGGGCGCGGGCGGACGTGCGGGGGCTGACGTACTGCGCCCTGCAGAGCCTGGGGCTGCCGGCGCTGGCTGAGGGCCTGGCCCTCGACCCCGACTTCGCCCGCGCCTTCCGCCAGCAGCTCCCCCGCGAGCTCAGCTACGACCTGGGGGGCGCCCCCGAGGTGAGGTGACGTCACTGGGGGGACGGGGGAGTGACGTCATGGGGCTGAGGAATGACATCACGGAGCTGGGGGTGGGGGGGCAGGGGGCTGACGCTACCACGGGTAGTGATGGGTGGGAGAGGGGAGGTGACATCATGGGCTCAGTTGGTCCATGACCCCAAGGCAGCCAAGGATGACATCACAGCTTCCTAACGACATCACTGCCCTCACTCTGTGATGTAACTCCTGGCTAAGGGGGACATGACAAATTTGAGGCACAACACATGGGGCCAAAGCCGACGTGGCAGAGGGGCACAATATAGGGCTGATGGGGGGGGGGGGGGGAATGACACTGCAGGGCTGGGGGGTGACATCACAGGGCCAAGATGACATCATGGGGCCTGGGTGATGTCAGAGGGGAAGGGGCAATGCGGGGGTGCAGGAGCAGGGCCCCCTCTGTGCCCCCGCTGCAGGCAGAGTGCTGCTCACCCAGCGAGGAGCCCACGGCGGAGGAGGGGGCTGAGCCGCAGCTGCCCAGCCCCAGCGCAGCCCCCCCCAGCCCCCGGCCGTCCCCTGCAGTGGGGACCCAGCCCCGGCCCCCCCGCAGCGGAGGCCCCCACGCCCACCCCGAGCCCGGGCGCCCCACGGCCCTGCAGCTGCACCCTTGGAGCAGCCCCCCAGACCTGAGTCCCAGGTGAGGGGCTCGGCAGGGGGGGCAGGGGGAGGCCTAGAGCCCCAGATGTGTGCCCCACCGACCCCCCCCCCCCCCCACCCCATCCCGCAGGGTGGTCGACGGCACCGAGGGGGAAGGCTGCGCCACCGACAAGCCCCTCTTCAGCTTCCACCTCGGCCCCTCCCTGGGTCCAGGTAAGGTGGGGGGGCCGATGCCGAGGTTCTGGGGGGTCAGGGGAGGGCCGGACCCCCGGGGGGCGCCTGGAGACACTCACCTCTCCCCCAGCTGGGGACGGAGGGCTACTAGCCATCCCCGCCGGCCCCCCGGAGCCGAGCAGCGCCGACACCATCGAGAAGCTGCGACAGGCGGTAAGGGGGGGCCTGACGGGGGGTGTGGGGAAGGGGTTTGGGGGGTCCAGGGGGATGCTGACCCCCATCACCCTTAGGTGGCCGAGCTCTCGGGGCAGGTGCTGCAGCTGCGGGAGGGGCTGCGGGTGCTGCGGGAGGCCGTGCAGCTCCTGCTGCTGCCGCCCCCTCCCCACCCCGACGCCCCGGTGACGGCCGCAGGCCTCCAGCCACTGCGCGTGGAGACGGGGGGGCCCGGGCTCTGTCTGCACCAGCCGACCCCCCTCGACTGTGCCCGTGGCCAGCCCTGGGGCTGGGGTCCCCCCACTGCCCGCAGCTCGCCCTGGCTGCACCCCACCCCCTTCTGGGGCACCCCGGGGGGGCAGGAGGGGCAGCTGGGGGGGAGTCCCCCCACATGGCCGCCCACCCCTGCCTCCTCGGAGGGCTGCGGCATCCCCGCACAGGAGCTGGAGCCCCCTGTGCCCTGGGATGTGCCCAGCCTGGAGCTGGCGCTGATGGGGGGGTCCCAGGGCCGGGGCCCCCCCCAGCCCCAAGATGAGGGAACGGGCATGTAACGGAACCCCCGGTGCAACCAGGCCTTACCCAACCACTGCCCACCCCCCGGGCCAGGGCGGAGCCTCCTCTCCAATTTTTTCAATAAAAGAGCGATTTTAAGAACATGCCGCAGGAGCTGAGGGTCCTGTGTCCCCAGCCCCTGGGGACCCCCCCAGGGGGGCAGGGGAAAACACTTTATTGTCACCTTCCAATCTCCAGCCCCAGGGCTGGGGGCAGGAGGGGCCCAGTGGCCCCGGGGAGGCAGCTGAGGGGCGCCAGGTATCCCCAGTGCCAAACTACGGGCTGTGGGGACCCCCACTCCCCCCTGCCGAGCCAGCGAGGGGGGACCCAGCGGGGCAGCCCCCAGCTCCTCGTCACTGCTGGGCCAGCTTGGCTGCCTCTGCCTTGATGAGGGCGATCAGGTCCTGGTTGATGAGGAAGACGAAGCGGAGGCTGGCGATCTGGGGAGGGGGCAGAGGGTGAGCAGGGTGGGACCCCCGGCTCCCCCCAGGACCACCCCACCGTGTTGGGGCTCACCTCCACCACCGAGTTGTTGTTCAGCTTCCACTTGTTGCCACCCAGGACGGGGCGCCCGTCGATGTAGATAGGGCGCCGGCCCTCGTTAGCAATGAAGAAATCCCCGTTATTCTTCAACTTGATGATACCTGGAGGGAAAATACAGGGTGAGAAGAGGGGGGAGCGCAGCCCCCCCAGCTCCAGAGCCCCCCGAGACCTAAGCCCCAGCCCCAATCCCCGTCCCCACCCTGCTTGCGGGAGATCTTCCAGGCCGGTCCCTCCAAGGCCAGGTCCACATCGATCTGGTTGTCCTTCGTGGCTCTGCCCAGCGTGATCTGGTAGTGGGGGGAGGAAGCATCAGGGGGCTGCGAGGAGGCTGGGGGGACTCCCCGGGGAGTGGGGGGCTCTGGGGGGGGCACAACACCTGCACTTACCTCCCGGGAGCGCATGAGGTACCGCACCATGCGGCCCCGCAGCACGGCCAACGTCTGGCTGTCGAAGTCAGGGGAGCTCATGCCTGCGGGAAGGAGGGGTGAGAGGGGTGGAGGGACAGACAGACAGCTGGGGGGATGGACTGACCGGGACCCTGGCTCCTAGCTCTCACCTGTGATGCTATCAACCAGCACCTGCCACTTGTGCAGCTCCTGCTCCAGCTGCCGGATCTCCCGCTTCTGGCGCCGGTCGGCCACAGTCAGCTCTGGGGAGAAGGGGAGAAGGGAGGTGGGGAGAGTGGGGGGCGCCTGGCCCCTGTCCTGGGGGGTCCTGAGCCTCTCCCCGCCAATTCGGGCTGCCCAGACGGGAGCGGGCTGGACTCACCATGCTCCAGCACCTCATCCCGCCCATCCCTGCGGAGGAGAAGAGGCAGGATGAGACGGTGCCACCCCGCGCCCCACCAGCACAGCCCCTGTCCCCACCCCAGCCCCTCAAAAACCTCACTTCAGCTTGCTGTCATCGAGCATGTCCTCAGCGTCTGAGAAGTTCAGCACTTGGTCCCCCTTAGGCAGCGGCTGCACTGGAAGGAGCAGGAGGAGAGGGAGTGAGGGGGCGCAGGGGACAGGGGGCGCAGGGGACAGGGGGCGCAGGGGACCCTCGGGCCTCACCAGTCTGGTCATCCAGCAGGTAGTACTGCTTCATGAGCTGCCAGTGAAGCTGCAGGGCCTTGGCTGTCCGGGATGGGTAGAAGACATCAGGATGCTTGTGCAGCAGCTCCTGGAAGGTGTCAAGCGTGGGCTGGCTGGTCTGTGGAGGGGAGGAGGGACATGCGGCACCAAGGACACCCCTCGAGAGCCCGAGACCCCAGACTGGAGCCCCCCACCCTGCAGCCCGCTCCGGTCCCAGCTGGCTCTTACCGATCCCACCTTGTTCAGCAGCTGCTCCTCGGCTTTGCTGAAGAGCACTTTGCTCTGGATGGCAGCAATGGCCTCGGGGTGCAGCTGCCGCATGGCCTGGCAGGCCAGCCTGGGCAGGGGGACACAGTGTGAGACACCCAAAGCCCCCGCCAGCCACCCCCCGGACAGCTCTGCCCCTCGGCGCTCGCTCTGCACTCACTTGGAGATGATGGGGTCGTACAGGAGCGCATACCACCGCTCCTGGATCTCTCGCAGGTTGAAACGGCAGCTAAACTTCACACCCAAGTGCACGGAGGTCAAATCGTTGGTCTGGAAAAGCTCCTGAGTGAGGGGCCAGCCCCAAAACACAGCGGTGGCAAACACCTCCCTGCAACCATCCCCAGGGGACAGGCAGCCCCTCGGGGCCGTTACCTGCAGTACAGCGTTGATGAGCAGGAGGTCGTCAGCGGGTTTCCAGCGACCCAGGTCCTTCGTCACCTGCAGGGGCTGTTTGCTCTTCTTCATCCGCTTGGCGAGGCCGGGGGTCGGGACCGGGCTGGGCGCAATGGGGGTGGACACAGACTTGGAGACCTGGTTGGGCAGACACGGGGGTTCAGGGTCTCTCTGAGCTCCCCAGACATGCGGCCAGGCCCGAGATGTCCCCGCCGGCCCCTCACCTTCTTTTTCTCGCTGGAGGAGGGCTCGCTGCCTGAGCAGCGCCCGGGTTCGACCCCGCCAGCACCCTTAGCCCGGCTGGAGGATTTAGCGAGGCTGCTCTCTACCAGCTCATCATCAAACTTCTTCCGCTTGATGAACCTGGAAGAAACGAGATGGCTCTGAGTGCCGGTGCCCTTCTGCAGGCAGGCAGCGGGCAGGGCGCAGCCCTGCGCCCCCCTCTCCCGCCCCGGCGTACCGGGAGGAGCTGCGGCGCTTGGGGATGGCGCCTGAGGCTTGGGCCGAGCCCCGCTTCTGCCCCGCCAACGACTCCTCGTCCTCGGAGCGGCTCGTCGCGCCCGACGCCATCAGTCCGGAGAGCGGCACGTCTGCGGGGGACAGAGGAGGTGGGGGGTCCCCGGCTGCCCCCCGAGAGCTCACCCACGGGGGGCAGCCGGGACCCCCGGGTCGCCCAGGACGCAGCATTTCCATGGGGACCCCGATCCTGTGCGGGGGGGTCCTGGGACGTGGCGGGGACAAGCAGGACACGGGGGGAGTGAAAGGGGTGTGAAACTGGGGGCGTGGGGGGAGGTCAGGGGGGACGTGGGAGGGAGCGAGGGACACGGGGAAAGGCAGAGGGGACCGGGGGGACGCACCGGGGGACACGGAGGGACACCGGGGGTTACACGAAGGGGCCGGGGAGGGCATGGGGGACACGGGAGAGGGGGGACGCAGGCCCTGCGGGGACCCCGGACAAACCCCCCCCGGCCCGGGGAGGGCTCAGGTCCGCCCCCCCACCCCCGACCCCCCCAGGGCAGCCGGTGCCCGCTCCGGCGCCGCCGCCGCGGCCTCACCATCCCCGGGAGCAGAGGCTCCGGCCGCCCCGCAACGGTGTCGGCCCGGCCGCCTCCATGGACGGCGCCACTTCCGGGTATCCACCGGAACACGATATGACATCAGCCTCAAGCGCGCTGAAGCCGCGGAGGGCGCCGCCATTTTAAAGGCTTTGCACGGCCTCTGCGGCGCGCCGCCATCTTGGATCAGGGCGCCGCCATCTTGACTAAGGGTAGGGCCGCGCCCGCTTCTTTTTAGGCGGCCGTTGCCGGTGGGTCGGGAGCGGCCGGGCCCAACCCGCCGGGCGAGGACGGGAACGCGCCCCGTTATCCCGGCAAGCAGGGCTCGTCCCGGTCCCGGCAGCGTAGGCACCCGCCAGCCATCGAAACGGCCACACCCATCATGGCGGCTCTCCCGCCACACCCATCATGGCGGCTCTCCGACCACACCCATCATGGCCGCTCCCCGGCCACACCCATCACGGCTGACATCCCCAGGCTGCGAGAAAGGGACGGGGTCTCTGTGGAGGGCCTGATCCTTTTATTGGGTTGAGCATCACTGTGGGGCCGAGCTGACCCTGTGGGGCTGAGCCCCCCTCCGTGGGGCTGATGGGTCCGTCTCGGCGCGAGCAGTCCCGCGTGCGCCCCGCTAAGGCAGGCGTGTGCCGGCACACGCGTGTGCCTCCCCACACGCGGTGCCAGAGGGTCCTTCCCCAGGGCACGGCTGGGGAAGAGGGTCCTGTGTCCGGTGTCCCGCGCGCCGGCCGCCGTCCCTGTGCCGTCCCCGGGGGCTATGCCGAGCTGGGGGCAACATGGCTGTTGCTGGCCTCACTCAGGTTGGCGGCCCACTCCTTCCTCTGGATCGTGCCCGTTTTCTCCTCGCGGAACTGCTGCCGCTCCTCCCGCGGGATCTTCACGGCGTGGTACTGCGGCACGGCCGGTGGCGCGTAGCGCGCCCGGCGGAAGAAACCCAGCTGCGAGGGACCGGCGAGTCAGGGCCCCGCGGGGACGCCCCGGCTTTGGGAATGGCTCCGTGACTCCACGGCACCGGCGCTTGTGCCGGCACTTGCCCATCCCTCGGCACTCGCCCCGAAAGAGCAGGGGAGCGTGCTTTACACCAGCACTAGTACAACCACGTGCCAGCACTGCAAACCCTCGCACGTCCCGGTTCCGGCACTGCAAACTCTTGCACAATCACGTGCCAGCACTGCAAATCCACGTACACCCACACTGCAAACCCTTGCACACCCTGGCCTGGGCACTGCAAACCCTTGCACACCCACACGCCAGCACTGCAAACCCCTCGTCCGTCCACCCTGACGCTGCAAACCCTCGCACGCCTGCACACAGCCGCTGCAAACCCTCGTCCCTCCGCCTCGGCACGCTGCCAGCCCTCGCACACCTGCGCAGGGCAGCCGCCAGCCCTCGCACACCCCTGCGCAGCCATGCTCGCTGCCCGCCGGGGCGGCAAAGCCTTGCGTTACCGCTCGCCCTCCAGCGCCTGCTTGTCCGCTGCAGAGGGCTGCAGGCCCAGGCGGGCCCGGTAATAGTTAGCGGCGTAGCGGGACTTTCGGCTGCTCCGCTTGAAGAAGCCACACTGGGGAGGAAGCGAGAGGGTGAGGCCGGGCAAGGCCAGGCTGGCTGGCATGGCACGGCACGGCACGGCACGGCTTAGGTGGCATGGCATGGCACAGCTGGGGGGGCATGGCACAGTGTGGCACAACATGGCATATCTGGGATGGCACAGCGTGGCACGGTGTGGCACAGCATAGCATGGCTGGGATGGCATAGCATGGCACCGCGTGGCACGGCTGGGGTGGCACAGCATGTCCAGGGGACCCTGTGCCACGGGGAGGGGACACATCTTGCCGCGGGGCCCCCGTCCCCGTCCCTCACCTTCCAGAGGATGAAGACAAGCAGGGCCAGGACGAGGATGCCAGCCAGCACGGCCAGCAGGATGACCCACCAGGGCACGCCGCCGGCCACCGCCGCCCCGGGGTCCAGGTAGATGGAGACGGGGATCTGGGGAGGGGAGGGCGGTCAGGGGGCAGCAGGGCCGTGGGGCCGGGGGGGGCCGGGGGGCGGCGGAGCCAGACCTGCGTGGAGGCATCCTTCAGCACTAGGTTCTTGATGGAGGACGTCACCGAGACGCTGGCACGCACGATCAGCTCCACCGAGGTGACGGCCAGGTACTCCTGTGGTGGGGGCACAGGACGGGCTGAGCCCCCTCCCCAGCCCGGGGGGGGCCATCCCTGTCCCCGTCCCCGTCCCTTCCTACCTCCAGGAAGGTGCTGTTCCAGAGGCGCCCGCGGGCCGTCAGCACGGCAGCGCGCTCGAAGCTGTGCAGCGGGCATTGGAAGGCCAGGCAGCGCGCAGTGCCCTGGGCACAGTCCTACGGGACAGGGGGTCACCCACGAGCAGGGGCACCCCAGGAGTGGGTGCACTGGGATGGGTGCACCCCAGCGGCAGGGCTACCCCAGGACCGGGCGCTCCCCAGCCCCGCTCACCAGCGTGATGTTCCTCCTCCTCTCGGCGGGCGCCGGCACCCACCAGGACCCCGGGGTGGGCGCCTCGGCGGGGTCAGCCTCCCCCGGCGGCTCCTGGAGGGGGGAAGGACGGGCATGGAGGGGCGCAGCACAGACCCCCCCGGGCACCGACGCACCCCCTCCCGCTGCGGTACCAGGGCCAGGCGCAACGGGTTGGCGGAGGGGCTGCAGGCCGCCCGCTGCCCCGGGGCAGCCACCAGCTCCAGGTGCAGGGGGTAGAGCAGCCATTTCCCGTTGCTGATCTCGTGGGGCCAGAGGAGGGTGAGGAAGGCCGAGCCCAGCGTCTTCAGCGACTGGCCCCGGTTGGAGACCTGCCGGGGTGGGGGGGGGTGAGACGGCGGCATGAGCGGCGCAACACAGACCCCCTGCCCCACAGCTGCCCCCCATCCAGGAGCATGGGGCGGGAAGGGGAGCAGCGGGGCTGAGACCCCCGGCATCCCACGCACCCCCCTGTCCCCCCGCCGCGGGAGCGAGGCATTGGGGCGACTCACCGTGACCTCGAAGCGCACGGCGCTGCCCACCTGGCTCTCCCGCCGCATGGCGCTCTCCCCCCGCACCACCCCACCGAAGAAGAGCCGGGGCGGCACGGCCACGCTGTGGGGACAGCTGGGGTCAGAGCAGCCCTGGGGGGGGCGTCCTGGACCCCCCTCCTTGCCCCCACTCACCCCGTCACGGAGAGCGGCAGCTCGATGACCACGCGGGCGCGAGCCACCACCGGCTCCAGCCCCGGCTGCTCACTGATCCTGGGGAGAGGCGGGGGGGGTCGGGGGGGGCATCACCCCGAACCCCCCCCTGCAAAAGCACCCATGCACAGAGCCGAGCGTGGGGCTCTGCTGCGAAGGGCTCCGAACCCCCCCGGGGCTCACGTGGACAGGGCTAGCTCCACCGCCAGGTCCGTGGTCTGGATGGTGATGCCCAGGGTGCTGAGGATGAGGAAGAACCGCACCTGGGGACAGAGGGGTGAGGGCTGGGGCTGGAGCTGAGGGCTGGGGGCCGGGGTGAACGGGGACCTGCGCCCACCTGGGCTCCGCGTTTCATGGGGTTCCCCAGCTCGCACTCCACCTGCGAGCCGTTCTGGTTGGCGAGGCACACCACCGGCTTGTCCTGGGGGGCAGAGAGCTGAGCCCCTGCTGCTGGCACCCCCCAGCCCGCTGCGCCCTGGGACTAATGCCCTCCTGCACCCCCGGCGCCCCTGGCACCAGCCCCAGCCCCCAGCACCCCCAGGACCATCCCCATCCCACAACTCCACCACCCCCAGGACCAGCCCCATCCCTCCAGCATCCCCAGAACTATCCCCATCCTTCTGCACCCCCAGGACCACCCCATCCCTCTGCCCCCAGCACCCTCGGTACCACCTCCAGAGCAGCCCCCCTCGCCCCCCGCCAGGCCCCCGCCGCACCGAGGGCACCCGGCCGTCGTAGGGGCGCAGGGCGGCGTAGGGTAGCTCCGGGGGGAAGGTAGCAGTGAGCAGGGCCTCGTGGGCATCGTCCCCGTCCCGCTGCGGCTCCTCCGGGTCCGAGGGCAGGTTGGTGACGTGGATCTCCAGGGCCACGTCCTTCTGGTCGCTCATGGCAAAGACGGCGGTGCCGTCTTCGCCCCTGGGGGCAGAGCTGCTGTGAGCACCCCCGGGGCGTCCCCAACACCCTGCGGGGTGGGGACACGGGGGGAAGCACCCCGGCCCCCCTCACCGGGGCAGGGGGAAGAAATCGGCATCCCCAAGGCGGGCGCAGAACTGGAAACGAAGCTGGAGGTTGCTCTGGCAGATCTTGTCATCCCCGCAGCCCTGCTTCAGGAAATGCACCTGGGGGGACACAGGGACAACGGGGACACTCCAGGCAGCCCCCGCGTGGGATGGTGCACCCCGGACCCCCGGAGAGGGGAGGGGAACGCGGCCGGGTCCCCACCTCGGTGCGGTGGCTGCTGGGCTGCTGGGGGCTGAGCACGGGTGACAGGGGCGGCAGTGCAGCCCCCCGGCTCTGCCGCGCAGCGCCTCGGCTCTGCCGCGCGGCCCCGGTTCCCTGGATGCCGTAGGCGAGGGTGACGGCGATGGGGCGCAGCTTGTCACGGATGCTGTCCTGCGGGCAGGGCGGGCGAGGGTGAGGGCAGGGGGGACACGGCAGGGGCAGCGATGAGGATGGGGATGGGGATGAGGATGGGGACGGGGATGAGGATGAGGACGGGGACCCACCTGGAGCTGGAAGGTGGCTTTGACGCAGGTACGGGCATGCTGCCGGGGCAGCTCCACTGTGTCGGAAAACTGGTGCTCGGGGTCCGATGGACGGCGGCCGAGGAAGAAGACGCGGGGGGCCTGGCCCAGCCGCCGGCGGTCCGTGTCGGCATCGAACACGTACTCCAGCACTGGGGGGAGAGGGATGGGCGCGATGCTGGGGGGTCCCTCCCCTCCCACCCCGGGGGGCTCCTGTCCCCCCCACAGCACAGCTCCGAGGTCCCCCACCCCGCTGCCCCTCCCCACCACGCTCACCGAGGTGGGGGCTGTAGCTGGCGGGACTGGCCGTGTAGCTGAAGCAGGCTCGGACATCCACGCTGCGGGGACATGGGGTGAGACAGGCGGCGCCCACCACCGGCCGTGTCCCGGCTTTGTGCCCGGGGAGGGGAGATGGAGGGGGCAAGCAGGCGGCACCCACCAGACACCCTCCTGGTGCTGGCAGTTGCTCTGCTCCAGGTCGATGTTGGGGGGGAGCAGGGAGACGTTCCTGGAGACATGGACGACTGGCCGGGCCCTGCGGGGGGAGAAACAGGGGGTGCCAGGCTAGGGACCCCCCAGAGGGCACCCCAAGCCTTGCACAGACCCAGCATGGGACCCCCCCCAGCCATGCCCAGGGACCCCCTGGGGCAGGGGATGCCCCGGAAGGATTTGAGGGGAGCCCTATGAATGGGGGTGCCCAGGGGTGGGGGGTGTCCAGGGGTGGGGGCTGCCCCGGCTGGGACGGGGGCTGCCCGTGGCGGGCGCTCACCTGTACAGCACGACGGTGTCGGAGAGGGACCCAACGAGCAGGTCGGGGTACAGGTTCCCATCCACGTCCAGCCCCCCCGAGAGGGAGTACCCGAAGGCCGTCACCCCCACGCCCTCCCCATCCAGGACCTGGGGACAAGGTGCCCGTGACACCCGGAACCGGCAGGGGGGCGATGGGCAATGCACTGCCCAGCCCCGCACCCCCTCACCTGTGCCGGCTTTGCCACGATGCCCAGGTTGCTGCCGTGGTAGATGTAGACTTTGCCGGCACCGTCGAAGGGGGCTCCCACAGCAAGGTCTGGGGGGGCAAGGGCAGGTAGCGGGGGGCCCAAGACCCCTCTACGGAATGTAGCCCCCCCCCCATGCCACCATATCCCCTCCCCAGCAGGACGCAGGCTGTGTCCCAGCCCATGGGGACCCCAGACCCACCCCCCCGGACCCCCCCCAAACCCCTCACCCTCAAAGCCGTCCTGGTTGAGGTCCCCGGCAGTGCTGAGGGCGATGCCGAACATGGAGCCGCGGGTGCCGTTGAGGCGGAGTGGGGTGGCGGAGTCCCAGCGCCCCGCCGGGTTGATGTAGACGTAGGCGGCCCCCCCAATCTCCTCCTTGCGCTCAAAAAAGTGGGGGGCCCCCACCACCAGGTCCATCCAGCTGCAGGGATGACAGCTCCATCGTTCCCCCGGCCGTGGCAAGCTGTTCCGGTGCGCCAAACCAGGGCAATGCCCCGGCACTAAGACTGGGGAGGCCAAGCTGCCGCGGCTGGGGGGGATCCCCCTAAACTCACCCATCGCTGTTGAGGTCGAGCACGGCGATGGAGTAGCCGAAGGCGGAGGTGAGCTGCTGGCCGGGCAGCACGGCCTCGGGGACCAGGCGGTTGGCGCTGTCGCGGCGCAGGATGACCACAGCCCCGGTGTGGTTGGCGCGGGGGGCTCCGGTGACGAAGCTCAGCTCCCGCCGCCGCGTCAGCCCGGCGCCAGAGTCCACCGAGAAGCCTGTGGGGGATCGGGGTGGGGCGGTGCAGGTGTTGGTGCCTGCCTGGCCCCCAGCCCCCCCAGCCCCCCACACCCGCCGTCTGCCCATCTGTCCGTCCGTCCGTCCGTCTCTCTCTCTCTGCTCAGCCCTGCGTGGCCAGGTGTCCCCTCGGGGACCCTCGTGCTTTGGTGCGGGCATGGCGGGGCTCTGCTCGTGCCTCAGTTTCCCTGCTCTGCGCTCCCTGGGGCATGGCGGCCGCAGATGCGGGGCGGGGGCAGGACTGTGGGGTCCCCTCCCCAGCTCTGGGCCAGGGGAAGCCAAAGAGGGGCAGAGGCTGCCGGGGTGAGCAAGGACCAGCCCCTCCCCGCATTGCCACAAGGGAAGATTTTGGGGAGAGAAGGCAAGATTTTGGGGCCAGAGCAGCAAGACCTGGAGCAGAGCCGGACGGGGGCCAGAACCCCCCCCACCTGGAGAGAGCGGCATAGCCCCCTCCACGACAGGGGGCCGGGAGCCCCTTCCCCACATGCAGCAGTTGCAGTGCGTGGGCCCCCCACAGCCCTCCCAGCAGCCACGCAGCCCCCCAAGCCCCTCAAGCCCCCCCGGCAGCCCCCAGCCAGGCTCCAGCAGGCTGCGGCCGCTGCCTCCTTCCGCGGGAACCGTGCACCCCCCCATGCAGAAACACCTCCAGAGGGAAGAGCACGGGGACGGTGGGGTGCTGGGGGCCACGCCAGGCTCTGTGCCTCCCCCCCAGGGCTCTGCACCCCCCCCCAGCCTGGCGGTGCCCCTGCCGCAGCCCCAGCACGGCGACGGGGACACAGGACATGGACAGGGATGGGGACAAGGGAGCGCTGCCCACAGGGCCCCCTGGCTGGGGGGGTTTGGGACCCCCACCCCGGGGGGGCGGGGAGCAACGGCCACAGGCTTGTGCCTGCACAGGATGGACCCAAGAGGGGTGGGAGCGTGCGGAGGTGTGCAGCCACACGCGTGCACGGCTGGGTGTGCAAGGGGGTGTGCACGGGGAGGGGGGCATGCATGCAGAGGGGGTGCAAAGGGGGGGGTGTGCTTGGTGCGTGCATGAGGAGGGGGGGTGATGCTGCGTGTACAGGGAGGTGCAGAGGGACGTGTGCTCGGTGCATGTGTGTGTGCATGGGGACACGTGTGTGCACACGTGTGCATGTGTGCTTGCAGGGTCCAGCCGAGGCTGCGGGAGCTCTCCTTTCCTCTCCCCTCCACAGACACGGGGGGGACACACACCACAGGACACGGCTCCAGGGAGGGTGGCACACGGGGACGCCGACACCACCGGCGCTTACGAACCCAAGTAGCTATTCTGGGCCACGTCGCCGGCCGCGCCGGGCACCTTCTCGTTGGGCTCGGGGGTTTTGTAGACCAGCTGGTCGGGGTCTGAGCTATCAATGTTTGTCACAAAGAGCAGCCCTGCGCCACGGCCGGGCGGGGAGAGAAAGAGAGAGGGGCGTCAGGGTGGGCACTGTGGCCAGGGCAGGCTGGAGCCGGGCGGCGGGGCCGGTTGGGGGGGGTCCCCTGTGCCGTGCCATGCCGTGCCGCCGCGCCCGGACTCCGCCGTGCCCGTACCGAAGTAGCTGTTGGCGGGCACGGGGATGAGCGAGGGGTCCTGGTCCTTCTCGCCCCCGGCTTCGTAGGGCCCGTCATCGTAGCGCAGCAGGTCGAGGGAGCTCTGGTTAAGCAGCTCCACGCGCAGGTTCCCTGCCGAACCGAGGAGGGGTGAGGAGAGTGGGGACCCCCCCGGGACCCCCCTTGGGGACCCTCCTGCTGCCAGGGGACAAAGGGGCACCAGAGCTGCCCCATGGCACCGTGCCGGCCAGCCCGCCCCTGGCCTGGGCGTCGCAACACACACGTGTGCACAGACACGGGCACACAATCCCCCTACCCACACGTGTACACGCACACAGTGCACATACCCCCATGTGTTCACGCACACACAGCATGCACGTATGTGCACACACCTGCACGCACGCACACACATGCTTGCATGCATGCACACACCCACGTGCGCACACACACACATGCACACTCATACAGCATGCACACACCTGTGTGCTCACACGCACAGCATGAACACACACCTGCACTCACACCTATAGCATGCTCACACCCACAGCATGCATGTATGTGCACATGCCTGCACACGCTTGCAAACATACGCCCATATGCACACACACACATCTGCACATGCACACTCATACCGATGCACGCACTCGCGTGCTCACACGCAGCATGTGCACACACGTGCTCACACCCACAGCATGCTCACACAGGTGCTCACACTCATAGCAAGCTCACACACATGTGATCAGACCCACAGCACACTCACACATGTGCTCACACGGACAACATGCATGCAGCCATATGCTCACACACACATGCTCACACCCACAGCGTGCACGTGCACACCTGCACAGGCAGGAACACCCCACACACACGCGTGCACAGGCAAACCTGTGCACACAGCCCCGCGCCCGCACCCTCGCTCAGCCTGGGGGGGGGCCCGGCCGCCCCCGCCCTCACCCTTCCAGTTGTAGGTGCCGGGGGCCCCGAAGAGGATGTAATGGTGGTCGGGGCTGAAGGCAGCGGCCAAGCCCTGCTGGCAGGAGCCAAAGCGGTCGTGGCCCTGCGGCCGCCCCTCGCAGAACTTCCACTCGCCCCCGTCCAGCTCGTCCCGCACCCGCAGGTCCTGGCTCAGCACGAAGCAGCGCCCGATCACGTCCCGCGTCTCCAGGGGCTGCCGCACCCGGTGTCGCGCCTCGTACAAGTGGGCGCAGGTCTGTGCGTGGGGAGGGGGGGGTCAGGCGGTGCTGGGGACCCCCCCCGCAGCCCTCGCTGCCGTACCCCCCTCTTGGTGCTCACCACAATCTTGCCGCCAGCACCTTGGCTCTTCACGCTCACCCCCAGCCACTGGTTCTCCTTGCTCTCCCGCTGCAGGTCCACTGGATGGGACGGGCAGTGTCAGCCCTGCCAGGACCCCCAGGGCGGGGAGCTGGGGGGGCCCCCGCAGACCGAGCACCCCCCGGGCGCGCACCTCACCTCCCTCATCGATGGGCACCCGCCAGCAGTCGGAGACCTCAGGGGTCAGCGGGCAGGCGAAGAGCCCCCCGGTCCGGTTGGCACCTTGGCCGGGCAGCGCCGGCGCCTGGGGAGCCCCCACCAGCAGCCTGCGGCAGCAGGGACCCCCCCGTCAGGGTGTGGGGGGCAGCACCCCGCGAGCCCCGGCCGGGCACGTGCAACGCTGGGTTTGCACGCGCGCGCTGCCGGGTTTGCACACCCAGTCCCACTGCCCCAGCACCCATCCGGAGCCACCGGCACGTCCCCATCCCTGCCGCCCCCGCGCAGCTGTCCCCACGCCCCCACACCGATTTCACGCCGCTGGCCGTGCCGGCACGGTGCATGCCCAGCACGGTGCCAGCCCACCCGGCTGAGCAGCTGCAGCCCCGGCGCGGCCATTCCCAGGCCTCAGCCGCAGCTCGGTGCACGTGTGGGCAGGGGAGGGGGGGCAGGAGGTGACACACACCCGGACCCCCAACTCCTGCCCGCTCCCTGCCCCCTCCCCCTTGGTGCAGCAGGGTTGGGGGCACCCTGACCCCCACCCAGATCCCCACCCGCGCAGCCCTCCCCAGGGTCCCCGAGGGAACAGGGCTCGCTCCTCTGTCGGATGAGTGCCGTGCCGCCGGTGGCCCCTCGGTGGCCGTGGGGCATCTGTGGCCACCCCCAGCCCCTCTCCCAGGGGGGATGGTGGCCTCAGGACGTGAGGGAGCCCCGGGGGGTGATGGAGAGGCAGAGCCGGTAAAAATAAACTGGAATTCACCCAAAATATCCCTGCAGCAACATGCCCAAAAAAGGAGGGAGCTAGAGGGAGGCACAGGAGTGCACCCTGTGCCAGGGCGCCGGGCACTGCCCAGGGTGCCAGGGCCAGGCAGCCGTGTAAGGAGCCCAGGGGGCCAAACCCATCCCTGAGCCCTGCCAGGGACTGGAGGTGATGGGCACGGGGGACACCGGTGCGGTGCCGGCAGGGCAGAGTCCAGCGCGGTGCCAGTGACTCTGCAAACACCTGCCCGGGAGCCAGGGCATCAGGGAGCGAAAATATCCCTCCCAACGCCAGGAATGTGGAGAGGGCGGCTGCCACAGCCGGGTGGCTTCGGCCGGCGCCACCAGCCTGGCCGGGGACGGGGACAGGCGGTGGCGAGCGGGGTGTCGGGAGGGCGGCTGGGGCCTTGCGAGCGGGTGGGGAGGCGCGAGCGGGTGGGGAGGCGCGGGTGACAGCGCTCTGAGACCTGCCCGCTCCAGGGGTCCCCATCGCTGAGACCCCTGCCAGCAGCCCGAGCCCCCTGGGGGCCACAGGTGCCATGGGGGGCCACAGGGGCTGGTGTCCACGGGGGACACGGGGGCTGGGGACTGCGGCCGCAGTCGGTGGCTGCCCTGGCATGCGGCGGGTGGGCGTTTGCCAGCTCAGCAGCAAGCGGGCACGGGGGGAGGCGGCGGGCACGGCCCGGGGGGCCCGGCCGGGGGGGTCCAACCGCCCGAGCACCCCAAGGCTGCTCTCGGGGCATCGATCGCCCCCCCGAGCCCCCCACCCCTGGCTCCTGCTGAGTAATTCAGAAGGGCAGCGCAGGCGGTGGGTCCCCGCGCCCGTCCCCGTCCCCTCGGGTCTCCAACCCGGTTGGAGCCTCGGCACCCCGAAGCCGTGGGGGGCAGGACCCGGCCCCGCCAGCATCCCGGGGGGCGGGCGGAGAGGGGAGCCCCGGGCCGGGGGGGAGCCCCGGGCGGCGGGGGGAGCCCCGGGGGGAGCCCCGGGCTGCCGGTCCCCGACTCAGCGGGGGGACGGGAGGGGGGGACACAGACCCGAGGAGGGGACGCAGAGAGGGGGAGACCCCTCCGGGGCAGGATCCGCGGGGACAGCCCGGCTGTCCCGCGGGGGGTCCGCGGCTCCCGCACCCCCCGGACCCCCGCACTCACCAGCCGGCCGGCTCGGGGCTGAGCTGCCGGTGCAGAGCCACGGCGAAGCCGAAGAGGCTGCCCTTGTCGCCGTCCTTCAGCAGGGTGCTGGTGGCGTCCAGGTTGAAGGCTGCGCTCGCCAGCAGCCGCAGGCAGAGCCAGGGCAGCCAGAGGCACCGAGCCCCCGCCATGCCGCCGCTCCCCGCCGCTCCCCGCCGCCCCCCCGGCTCCGGCCGAGCACGCGTGGCCGGGGAGGCACGGCCCACGCCCCGCCTGCCGCGGGCTGGGTCACTCCGTGTGTCACAGCCCGGGTCGCTCAGCCTGGGGCAGAGCATCCCAGCCCGACACGGTGCACCTCGCTGCTCGGGGCATCGCACCCCACATCGCAGTGTGCTGCACCCCGAATCGCTGTGCGTCGCACCCCACGCTGCTGCACGGGCCATCGCACCCCACATCGCAGTGTGCTGCACCCCGAATCGCTGTGCGTCGCACCCCATGCTGCTGCACGGGCCATCGCACCCCACATCGCAGTGTGCTGCACCCCGAATCGCTGTGCATCGCACCCCACGCTGCTCCAAGGGGCATCGCACCCCACGACGCAGTGTGCTGCACCCTGAATCGCTGTGCATCGCACCCCACGCTGCTGCACGGGCCATCGCACCCCACATCGCAGTGTGCTGCACCCCGAATCGCTGTGCATCGCACCCCACGCTGCTGCACGGGCCATCGCACCCCACGACGCAGTGTGCTGCACCCCGAATCGCTGTGCATCGCACCCCACGCTGCTGCACGGGCCATCGCACCCCACATCGCAGTGTGCTGCACCCCGAATCGCTGTGCGTCGCACCCCACGCTGCTGCACGGGCCATCGCACCCCACGACGCAGTGTGCTGCACCCCGAATCGCTGTGCGTCGCACCCCACGCTGCTGCACGGGCCATCGCACCCCACGACGCAGTGTGCTGCACCCCGAATCGCTGTGCGTCGCACCCCACGCTGCTGCACGGGCCATCGCACCCCACGACGCAGTGTGCTGCACCCCGAATCGCTGTGCGTCGCACCCCACGCTGCTGCACGGGCCATCGCACCCCACGACGCAGTGTGCTGCACCCCGAATCGCTGTGCGTCGCACCCCACGCTGCTGCACGGGCCATCGCACCCCACGACGCAGTGTGCTGCACCCCGAATCGCTGTGCGTCGCACCCCACGCTGCTGCACGGGCCATCGCACCCCACGACGCAGTGTGCTGCACCCCGAATCGCTGTGCGTCGCACCCCACGCTGCTGCACGGGCCATCGCACCCCACGACGCAGTGTGCTGCACCCCGAATCACTGTGCATTGCACCCCACGCTGCTGCTCGGGCCATCGCACCCCACGACGCAGCATACTGCACCCTGTATCGCAGTGCATCGCACCATCACCCCATATTGCCCCCCCAGTGCTGCGCAGCTCATCACCCCCACACCGCAGCACGTGGCACCCTATGCCGCATGGACCAGCCCTGCCCACGCACAGAGGCAGATGCCGAAGCCCCCAGCCCGGCCCCGGACGGTGCTGCTGGGAGATTCCCCATCCTGCACGGGTGAGCCCCCAGGGCTCCCCGGCCGCAAACCACTGCTCACCCCCCTCCAGTGCTGCTGAAATGGGGCCACGTCCCCCAGGGCTGGTCACAGCACCCAGGCTGGGTGGTGGGTGCTCCCCTGGCTGGGGGGCAAGGTGGGGGGCAATCGCCCGCCTCTGGACCCTCTGCGAGCTGGGATGGAGCGGAGGAGTGTTCACAGGATGTCTGCTGAGCCTGGTGTGCCAGGGCTGCGATCAGCCTCGGCACAGCCATCGCCGAGAGGCAACACCCCGATACCCCAAAAGCCCATCACCTGCAGCGATACCCCGTCACCTGCAGCGATACTCACCTAACACAACCACGTGTGGGGGTGATTTGCCATCCTGGCGGCTGCCCAGCACCAAGGCTGTGCTCATGGGGATGGCCGTGGGGACACGGCGGTGGGAAGGGGTCCGGGAAGGCGACCGGACCCCTCTGGCTGCTCCCATGGGGACAGCTGAGCCCTGTTCCCAGACTCCTGCCAGGCCCCCCAACCACCTCCACCCTTGGGCTGGGAAAGGAGTAAACCCCCTGAACCCCAAAACGAGAGGAGCAGCCGGCTCCCCGGCAGGAGCGGGACCCGCGCACCCCCACGGCGAAGGGGCCAGTGCCTTCGCAGGCTCCCGGGGGACGGGGGGGTGGCAGCGGTGCCGGCACTGCAAGACCCCACGAGCAGCAGGGCCAGGTCCCACGGGAGCGGTCGTGGCGCGAGCACAGCCCCGTGCCCCAAACAGCAGCTTGGGGGAGGGAGGGAAAGGGGGGGCTGTCATATTTTCCAGCACACTGGCTATTTTTAACCGCTCCCGCTCTCCAAAGGCCTGTGAAGATATTTGGGAGCTGGCAGGGCTGCTCCGGCCGTGTGAATGAGCTCCAGCTCCGTGCTGGACGCAGGAACAGTCCTTCACCCTGACCTCCTCCTCCTCCTTGCTGCCGGCCGGCCCTGCCGGTTTGGGGGGGATGAGGGCAGGACCAAAAAGGTCCGTGTCCCCCCAGCTCGCCCCCCGCCTGGCTGCTGGCCAGCCCTCCCCACGCTCGCCCCTTTGCAGCCCAAATCCCTTCCCAACATCCCCGCCGTTGTGCTCCTGACGTGGGAAAGGGCCGATCCCTGCCTGGGAGCGGAGGACGGGAACAGACCCGGTCCCCAGGGGCCGCTCAGCCTCCTGCCGCCCTCCCCGTGCCCCATCGCCCACCCGGCAGGGGAGCACGGAGCTCCCCGCCAGCTCTCCTGCCCAGCTGCCGCTGCCCAGAGGAAGAGGATGGCATCACCCGAGCATCAGGCCGAGTATAAACAGAAAGGAAGGTGGTCGTGGCTGCAAAGCGAGACAAGCAGCCGATCTAAATAAAAACACTATTTGGGGTCCTGGTGCTGTCCCCCAGCACAGGGGGACCCCTAAAAAATCTGTTCAAGGCTTCAGGGTGCCTGCGAGCACAGGGAGAGGAGACGGGATCCCAGCGTGCATCCCCAGCTTGCTCTGCCACCCGGCTCCCCTCCCGGCTTCCAAACCAACCACCTCGGGGCACCGCACTCTCGAGCCTCCCTCCTCCCAACCAAGCCTCCAAATCCGCTTTGTCTTCCCTCAAACAGCCCCAAACCCAAGCAGCATCCCGAGGCTGGGGAGCTCTTGCCGTGGGGGAGCCCTGGCCACGTGGGAGCCAGCCCTGCACCCCAAGCAGCGCTGCTCAGCACCGCGCATGGTCAGGACGGACCCTCGTGGCTGCCACGGCGGGGTCCCAGCCAGGAGCTCACCCCGCTCCGAGCCTGGTAACATGCCGGAGAAGCCAGCTGCTCCGGATTAGCGACAGCAGCTCCCCTGGAGGCCTGGCCCAGCGGGTCAGGGATTTCCAACCCCAAAACTGCCTCATGAACGGACAAGAGGACACTTCCCACCTCAGGGGTCCCAGGGCCTCACTGCCTCATCCCACCGCAGCACCAGCTGCCAGCGATTGGGTTTCAGCGGGGCCGGCACACGGCATGGCACGCGTGGGCACCACCATCGCTGCTCCTGGATGAGAAGGCAGCGAGCGCAGGAGCCCAGGCAGTGCTGGTGTCACGGCAGGCTTTGTCATCCCCTCCACGCCATCTCCAGAGAATTTTATTTTCGGTGCGAGGGCCAACTTCCAAATGAGGCCGGGTTTGCTGGGGGAGCGCTGCCCCCGGCCCAGCTCACGGCAGGATGTCATTCCCGGCGGCTCAGGCACAAAGCACGAGGGTTTTCATGGCTGAGGGGTGAGCGAGGCAGGGGGTCAGACAGCAGCTCCTGCATCAGGAGGAGAAAACTCCTTGTTGGGAGGATTCCCTTTGCTCCAAGCCCTGGCTTGGATTTGAACCCTGAGCTCCCAGAAGCCGCAGCCTCACCCTACCGTCCGCAGCACTGCGCAGCTGAGGTGGGGAGCGGACAGTGGGGCTGCAGGGCTGAGCTCCCCAACCCACCCAAGGACAGCAGAGCCCGGGGGCAACACGGGGACGCCTTCATCCCGCTCCCACAGCCAGGGCAGGATCCGCTCCAGGAGCCTCGCCAAGGCTTTTGCAGGGTCAGGAGCTAAAAGCAGGAGAGTGGGAAGCACTTCCCTGGGCGTAGAAACAGCTGGAGTCAGGGAGCGGCGAAGGCCGGGAGCAGAGCTCGGCCAGGGCGAGGATGGGACCCACCACTCGCTTCCACACGGATGGAGGGAGGGAACGTTCCCAGGGGCTCCCCTGGTGTGGCCAAGCCACCTCACCAGCACCATTAACTCTGTGAAGGGCTGAATGGAACCCAGGCTCCCCCCACGGAGCATCCTCCATCGGCAGGAGAGGAGGGGGGACGAGGGAGACAGCGGAGCCACACACGGGAGCAGCTCCTGCACCCGCAGCCGGGGCCGGTCGTGCCTCTTGAGGCAGACGCGAGCGGGTTTTGCTGCTGTTCCAGGCAGAGTCAGAAAGGGAAGCCGAGGCACATCCCTGGCGCGTGCCGAGAGCCGGAGCCAGCGCCTGGGAGAGGTGTGAACTCCCACAGGTGCCCGCAGGACGGTCAGCCGTCACCAGCAAAGGTCCCCAACCGGGCAGCGATCTTCATTCCTGTGGAAGGAAGGGCAGGAACTGGATCCACACAGTTTTGGGAGTGGTGCCTTGTCCCGGGGCTCCCGTGGGTGGGAGAGCTGCCAGCAGTTACCCTGAAAACACCAAACCCCCCCCATACAGCCAAACCTTTCACAGGGAGCAGCCGACGTCGACACACGCCAAGCCTGGGCGCAGGGAGGAGCGGGGCGGCCCCACTGCGTGCGCAGATCCCAAGCACGCTCTGCCCGACAGCACCCCCGTTAGCCCGGCACGCTCGTCAGCTAACAAGTGAAACAGCAAAACAAATTCCTCTGCCCTTCCCAAGGCTGCAGGGGCTCCTGCAGGCGAGAACTTGTTTGTGTAACTGGAGTGGGCCAGCATCGGACAGGCGTGTGGGGAGTAAGCTGGGGTTATTTTTACCCATTCACTGGTTTATCTTTGGCCACATTTTATGCTTGAGTTCCTGTAGCCGTAGCCAGTTCCTCCAGGTCACCAGCTCAAAGAACAAAGGCAAGGGGACAGCGAAGGAACAAGGAGCTGAATCCACGGTGAGAATCCAGCTGGGATGCGGATCCCACTCCTGACAGGGCTGTAACTGGGTAACCCCTGCCAGGACTGCCCTGAAGGGAGGGCAGGGAAGAAACGGTCACCACTGAGGCTGTGATGAGGCCGAACTTTGTGCAGCCTGCACCCCGAGCCTGCCAGAGCACCCCGAGCCCTGCCTACCCCTTGCCAGCACCGACCTGCACAACCACAACCCCCTCCTCGCAGTCCCAGCCTTTTCTTTTCACCTTCCTGATACTCCCTTCCCCTGCCCAACCCGAGGGGATGACTAGACCTTCCTCGTCCTCCTCCTCCTGACTCTGCTCGGCGGCAGCCAGCTGGCACCTGCCCAACGGACCAGCCTCATCCCAGGTCTCGGGCTGATTAAGCCCGGTGAGATCAGACGCATCCCAGCATTTCTGCCAGCTCACCCTTCCGGCACTCTGCAGACCAATTTAATTTTCATAGCGCACTTTGCTGGCAGCAGCTGCATCCCGGGAGCCCGGCTGGCTCTCCCCCACCCCCTGCCAGCTCATTTCTCTCTCCACCAGCCCCATCCATTACGTCCTGGCACATGAACAGCCCAGGCTGTACCTGACATTGGGACACCCTGACAAGGATGATTCTGGATTGTTTGGGATTTAGCCCCAGTCTTGGTCCCACCGCAGTTGGGAAGCAGGTGAGAGCTCAGGAATTCCCAAGCAGCAGAGGCTGGTCCACTGGGAAGTAAAAGTGGGTTTAACAGAGCCGTGCTCAGCTCCTTCAGTCATCCCCTGCCTCTTCCTCACCAGCAGGGAGCAGAGCACTGCCCCGCTCATCACAGATCATAGGGAGAAGGAGAGATGGCTCACCCATCCCCCAGCACCCCGAAAACAGGGTGGGGACCCGGCACCTCACGCCACAGCTGAGCCATGCCCAGGTTCTTGGGCACAGCCCAGACCCCCCCCAGCCATACGGCCTGTACTGGGACCAGCAGCCAGCACAGCTGGAACCAGCAGAGCAAGGGGAGCCGACATCCCGGGTAGCGCATGAGGCACTTACGTACCCATCATGCCACAGGGCCCCAGGCCCCTACAGCACCCATACGTCCCCCAGCACAAACCCCTACAGCACCCCGCAACCCCGCGTGGGCCCTCATAGTACCCACAGGTGCCCAGATCCCCAGCCGGGCCCCCAGAGCCCCCACGGGCCCCCCCCAGAGCCCCCAGCTGGGCCCCCAGAGCCCCCACGGACACCCCAGAGCCCCCCACGGGCCCCCCCCAGAGCCCCCACGGACACCCCAGAGCCCCCACGGGCCCCCCCCAGAGCCCCCAGCTGGGCACCCAGAGCCCCCCCAGAGCGCCCAGCTGGGCCCCCAGAGCCCCCACGGAGCCCCCAGAGCCCCCACGGAGCCCCTCCAGAGCCCCCAGCTGGGCACCCAGAGTCCCCCCAGAGCCCCCAGAGCCCCCACGGGGCCCCCACAGAGCCCCCAGCTGGGCCCCCAGAGCCCCCACGGACACCCCAGCCGAGCCCCCGTGGCCCCCTCAGGCACCTATAGCCCCGCCCCCCCCCCCAGTCCCCGTGGCCCCCGGGGGCCAGCTGGGCTCCTACAGGCCTCGCCCAGGCCCCTACGGGCCCGCATCCCCATCTAGGCCCCTTCCCTGGCCCCTATAGGCCCCTATAGCACCCTATGGCCCCCATAAGCCCCGCAGGAGGCGGGGCGGGCCGGTCACGTGCCGGTCACGTGCCGGTCACGTCGCGGT
Source organism: Morus bassanus (assembly GCA_031468815.1). Lineage (NCBI taxonomy): Eukaryota > Metazoa > Chordata > Aves > Suliformes > Sulidae > Morus > Morus bassanus. Next base: position 2,808,581 of record CM062594.1, read on the forward strand.
CAGGTGACGCGGGCCGCGCCGCCATGCTGTCCCGGCTGCTGAAGGAGCACCAGGCCCGGCAGAGCGAGCGGCGGGAGCTGCAGGGTGAGCCCGCCCCCGTCCCCATGGCAACCGGCCCCGCGGGCGGTCCGATTGGCGACGGGAGCTGCCGCTCAACGCGGTGACCGCACCCCATTGGTCGGCGGGGCTGTCCGTCAAATCGGGGTAGGGGGGAATGAGACGACCGTGGCGGTGAGGGGCGGGGGGGGAGGGTGGCCGGTAGGGTGGAGCGTGATGTCAGAGCCCCGCACGCTGACGTCACGCGGCTCCCCGCTGGCGTCACGGTCGGCGCGTGCAGGGCGGGGTGGGGTCCCGCCGCCCTTGACAGTCGCGTCCCCCCAGAGCGTCGGCGCAGGGAGGCCATCGCCGCCGCCACCCGCCTGACCGAGGCCCTGGTCGATCACCTCAACGTGGGGTGAGGCCGGGACCCCCAAAACCCCATCCAGGGACCCCCCCAAACCCCAGCCAGGGACAGCCCCCCCATCCTGGTGCCCCTTCCTCCCCCAAACCCCCATCCAGGGACCCTGGCACCCCTAACCCCCTCTCTGGGCCCCCCCCCAAGCCCCTTCCCCAACAGACCCCCCCCAGCCAGGGACACCCCCCCCAACCCTGGCACCTCTGCCCCCCCCAAACCCCCATCCAGGGACCCCTGCACCCCCAAAACCCCTGCCCAGGGACTCCCCTCAACTCCCTGGCCCCTTCCCCCCCACCCCCCACCGGGACACCCAGACCCGCCCCCCCAGGCCCCGCTAAAGGCTCCCCAGTGCTTTGGCTCCCCCCTCCCCGGGGCCACCCCCCACCCTGGGGCCATTGGGGCAGGACCCCACCCCCTGTGTGTCCCCCCCGTGTCCCCCCCCCAGGGTGGCACAGGCCTACGTCAACCAGCGGAAGCTGGACCATGAAGTGAAGACGCTGCAGGTGCAGGCGGCCCAGTTCGCCAAGCAGACGGGGCAGTGGATCACCATGGTGGAGAACTTCAACCAGGCCCTCAAGGTGGGGTGTGTCCGTCCCCGTCGTCCCCCCCCCCGCCCCCGGCACAGGCAGGGAGGCCACCCCCCACCCCTGGTTCGGCTCAGGGAGGGGATTTCCCTCAGACATGTGGAAAAGCAGCCCCGTGGGAACCCCCCGTGTCACTGGTGCTGGCCAAGGGATGGGGTCCTGTGCCCCACGCGTACCGGGAGCCCGCTGCCGGCACGGTCCTGCCTGCCCGGTGCTGGAGGGTGGATGGTCTGCAGCCCCCCCAGCCCTGCGGCTCAGCGCCGGAGCAGTCCGGCAGTGCCATCTGCCCGCTGCCCGATCGCACCATGGCGGGCAGCACCCGCGGGGTCCCAGCCAGACCCGAGCCCCTGCTGGGCTGCGGCTGCTGGAGCGGGGGGCAGTGAGGCAGGGTGGGACCCCCCCCAAAATCCCACTGGCAGCTCCCTGACAGCGCCCCCATCCCGGCAGGAGATCGGCGACGTGGAGAACTGGGCCCGCAGCATTGAGATGGACATGCGGACCATCGCCACCGCCCTGGAGTACGTCTACAAGGGGCAGCTCCAGCCCTCCTGCTCCTGAGCCGCCACTGCTGGAGCCCCCCGGACTCCCCCCAGCCGCCGCCACCACGGCTGGTACTGGCAGATAACACGGGCCCAGCCATGATGCCGCACCAGCTCCCGGCCGCCTCGGGGACCCCTCGGTGCCGGGGAGCAGGCAGAATAAAGAGTGGATGTGTAAGGCGGCGTGTGGAGGCTGGGCCCAGCGCGTGCTGGGGCCCTGGCACAGCCCTCGGCTGCCCCCTCCTAAGCCCCCTCATCCTCTTTACCGCTTAACTCAAGCTCTGAGGCCCCTTTTTCTCCCAGACAAAGGGCCCCTTTTGGGCCAGGAGGGCTCTAATCCCCCCGGGGGGGAGCTCAGCCCCCCCAGCTCCGGGCAGTGCCCCCTCCCAGGACTGGGAAGGGGACCCAGGGGGTTCCACGTGCCCTGGAGGGGGGTCGCCTTCCTCCCGGCTCCGCTCAGAGGCTCCTCCATGGTGAGGGTCTCCAACAAGGCGAGGGGTGTCCCAGCACCCCGTGCACCCAATTCTCCTCCCCGGAGCTGCACCCAGCAAGGGGGTGGGGGTGGGGGGGGGGGGTTCAGCCCACTGCGACCTTTGCCCCAGCGCAGGGGGAGGAGCGGCCACGGCCCCCCGGCTCAGACGGCCGCTGCTGCCGCAGCCGGAGCAGCACCCTGAGCCCTCTGCTCCACCGAAGGTAGGTGGGGGCTCGCTGGGTGGGCTCTCCTCCACACCCTGACCCGGGCCAGGGTTACCAGGTGAGCCGGGGCCACAGCAGCTCCTGCCGTCGGTCTGCCCCACGGCCACAGGGCATGGTGAGATGAGTCTGTCAGGTCTCGTGCATGCCGAGAACCCGCGCTGTCGGGGCTGGGCAGGGGCTGCTGCCTGTCCCCTGACCTCACCCGGCTTCGGGGACCAGGGACAGACACAGGGTGTCCCCCCACGGCCCCTGAGGGCAGGGGATCCTGACACCCCCAAAGACCACCCCCCCAAACAGGGCTCCTGGAGGGGGATGCAGCACCCCCACCCAGGGCTTCCTTATCAGGAAGGGAGTGGGACGTGGGGGCAGGTGGGTTGGGGGCTCCTGGAGGCAGTGGTGACGGTCACCTCCCCGTGCAGGTCAGACACAGAGGGTGCCTGGGGTTGTCCCTGCCCTGGGAGGGCAGGAGCGGGGGTGGGGTTAAGCCTGGGGGGGAGCATCTGGGACCCCCCCCCCCCCGCCAGTGCTGCCCCACGGGCCCTGGGTCCTGGCCAGGCGCTGACGCATTGCACCCAGCTAATCCTCAGCACGCCACACGGACACCCTGGCCTGGCGGGGAGGAGGTTGGTGGGAGACTTTTCCGGGGGTGGGACATGGAGTGCTCATCCTCACGCTGGGAGGGTGATGTGGGGGTCCTCACCCCCACGCCGGGAGAACAGGAACCACCACCCGGGCGTCCCCAGGTGCCCCACGGCACCTGGGCGCGGACCGAGACCCATGTGGGACCCGCTCCACGCTGGGGTCAATCTTCAGCGCCCCCTCCTTTTCCCACCTTCCGCCTGGGTGGGGGTCTGACCCCCAGGGTGTGGGGCAGGGCAAGGTACCTGGGGGGCCCCCTGCGCAGGGAGGGGTGCGTGGCTTTACCGAGTGAGCAAGAAACCTGGGTTCAACCTGGGGTGCAGGGCTTGACCTGTTGGGGGGGTGGCACAGCCCAGGACGCCTGGGCTCCTCTCCCACCACCCCGCCGGACCCCGCAGGCCCCACCATGTGGCTGTACCTCTTGCTGGCGGCACTGGCCTGGACACTGGGCTGGCTGGTGCGGGATCGCCGGACCCTGCCCTCTGTCAAAGACAAGCACGTCTTCATCACTGGCTGTGACAGCGGCTTTGGCAACTTACTGGCGCGGCGGCTAGCCCGCCAGGGCTACCGGGTGCTGGCCGCTTGCCTGACCCAGAAAGGGGCCGACAGCCTCCAGCGGAGCTGCTCTGGCCACCTCCGCACCACCCTGCTCGATGTCACCTGCTCCGACAGCATCCGTCGGGCCGTTGAGTGGGTGCGGGCAGAGGTGGGTGAGAAAGGTGAGTGGGGCAGGATGGGACCTGGGGAGGTGCTGGGGGTGGGATATGGGGTCCCAGGGGAGGTGCTGGGGGGCAGGATGGGACCTGGGGAGGCGCTGGGGGTGAGATATGGGGTCCCAGGGGAGGTGCTGGGGGGCAGGATGGGACCTGGGGAGGCGCTGGGGGGGGGGGGGGGGGGGTGACATGGGGTCCCAGGGGAGGTGCTGGGGGGCAGGATGGGACCCAGGGAGGTGCTGGTGGTGGGATATGGGGTCCCATGGGAGGTGTTGGGGGTGGGATGGGACTTGGGGAGGTGCTGGGGGGGATACACACAGATGGGGTCCCAGGGGAGGTGCTGGGGGGGGGCAGGATGGGACCTGGGGAGGTGCTGGGGGGGGGGGAAACATGGGGTCCCAGCAGAATGGATGGTCTCGGGAGAGACGCTGTAGTGCAAGATGGGTCCCACCACGGGACACTGTAGGGCATGACGGGGAGCTCCCCAGAGGGGGTACAGCGCAGGAGAGGGGGTCCCTGGGGAGGTGCTGTGGGGCAGGATTAGGGGTCCCTGGGGAGGTGTTACAGGGCAGAACAGGGGGTGGGGTGGTGGTCCAGTAGGGCACCCCAAGGCGAAGAATGGGGGGGCTCTGGGGCGAGATGGGTCCTGCCAGGGGGTGCTGGGGGTGGCGCCCTGGAGAGGGGCTATAGGGGGTGTGGGGGGGTCCCTGCAAGGTGCTATAGGGCAGGATAGAGGGGAGGGTCCCACCAGGGCACACTAGGGACAGGATGGGGGTCCCAGGGGAGGTGCCGTGGGGCACAGAGGAGGGAACTGGGGCCACCATCCCCGACCTCGCGCGTCCCCCCCACCCCAGGTCTCTTTGGGCTGGTGAACAACGCGGGGGTGGCCAACCCCATCGGCCCCACGGAGTGGATGGGGATGGAGGACTATCGCCAGGTCATGGCCGTCAACACCTTCGGGGCCATCGAGGTGACGCTCCAGTTCCTGCCCCTGCTGAAGCGGGCGCGGGGCCGGGTGGTGAACACCTCCAGCGTGCTGGGCCGCCTCTCCGCCAACGGCGGCGGCTACTGCATCTCCAAGTACTGCATCGAGGCCTTCTCCGACAGCCTGCGGTGGGTGCCGGCCCCCCGCCCGCCCCGCGGCGCCCGCCCCGCACCCTGACGGCCGTGCATCCCGCAGGCGCGACATGTACCACTTCGGGGTGAAGGTCAGCATCGTGGAGCCCGGCTTCTTCAAGACCGCGGTGACCAATTTGGAGAGCATCGAGGCATCCCTGCGCCAGCTCTGGGACCGCCTGGCGCCCGAGACGCGGCTCAGCTACGGCGAGGATTTCTTCCACAAGTGTGAGTGGGGTGCGGGGCGGGGGGGGGTGCCCGCTGCCTCAGTTTCCCCCGGCCGCAGGCTGCCTGCCCCTGCCTGACCCCCCCTTCCCTGCCTGCATCCCCCAGACCTCAAGGTGCAGCGGCTCATCATGAACGTCATCTGCGACGCGGACCTCAGCAAGGTGACCCGCTGCATGGAGCACGCGCTGGGCGCCCGGCACCCGCGCACCCGCTACAGCGCCGGCTGGGACGCCAAGCTGCTCTGGCTGCCCGCCTCCTACCTGCCCGCCTGCCTCGTCGACTTCACCCTGGCCACCATCCTGCCCAAGCCGGCCCACCGCGTCCGCTAGTCCCCTGCTGCAGCCACCAGCCCCCTCCCAGGGCTACGAGACCCCCCCCAGGGCTGCAAATAAACCGCCCATCCCGGGTGCTGTGCAAACCTCCGCCTGCGGTGCTCGTCCCTTCGGCAGCCCCGGGGCTGGACGGGGTCCGCGCGTGGCTCGGGGACCGCCGGTGGCATTGCTGTGGCACACGGAGACCCCAGCCCTGCTGCAACGAGGTGGGGGGGGCGGCTTCCAGGGCCATGGCCCTCGAGGGACCCGCAGGGACGCTGCCACCGTCGCTGCCCTTCCGCCAGCCCCGGCACAGCCTGGCGTCCTGTTGACGCAGCCCTGAGCCAAGCCGGCCCCCCCGGCTGCCCCCCAGCACCGGGGTGGGACGGGGCTGCTCACACCAAGGCCACGCGTGCTGGCCCCCACCCCGCTCTCATTGTTCCCAGTAGGACCAGTCCCTTCCTGGTGGGGAGGTTCCAGTCATAGGACAGGGCGGCACCCTGGGGCTCCCCAGGCCCTACAGCACCCACAGGGCCAATGGACCACAGGGGGACCCCCCACAGCCACAAGGGACCCCATCCCGCCCCAGCGGGCGCATGGGGGGACACGCGGCTCTAGGGTAGCCTTTGGTTTTATTTTGAAACCGGGGGATGCTCCGCTGGTCCCCCCAGCCCCCACCAGCACATGGGGAGGGTCCGACGGCAGCGACCCCCCAAGGGGGGTTTGGCACATGGGGACCTGTCCTGGAGGAGCTGGCAGAGGGCAGGTGGGTGGGAGCAGCCCCCGCAGCCCCCTGGGCGGGGGGCAGCGAGAGCTGGGGGGGAGCCGCGGCACCCACTGGGGGCTACATGACTTCATAACCGCTGCGGATGCCCTTCATCAGGCAGCAAGCGAAGATGATGCCCAAGATCTGGAAAGGGAGAGGGGAGCGGGGTGACACCCATCCTGCGTGGCCCCACGCACGGGGTGGGGGGGGCTCAGACCCACATGGCGGGGGGGCTCAGACCCACGTCCTACCTCGAAGAAGGCGATGCCCAGCGCGACCGCGGCCACGGTGACGATGTTCTTCTTCATCCAGGCTTCCATGCTCTGGAGGCAGCCCTGGGGGAGCAGCGGGGCTCAGGGGGCAGCCGGACCCCCTGGGGCTGAGCCGGGGGGGGGGGGGGCACGGGGGGGTGTCTCACCTTCTCGTAGACGGTGGCGGGGCTGGGGTGGATGTTGCAGGATGTGGTGTTGACGCGGCAGCAGGACCGGGGCACCGTGTCATTGACCATGAAGCTCTCGATGGTGGCCCAGTCTGTGTAGTTGTTGACTCCACAGCAAGTGAACTGGTGGGGGGGGGAACGTCAGGGGGGCCAAACCCCGGATGCCTGGACACACCCCCCCCAAAAAGGGTCACCCCGTTACTCACGTCCCTCTGGAGCTCGTCCACCGCCACCGTCAAGGGCTTGTCCTTCCCATACTTATGCATGGCGTCCCACAGGTCCCGCTCCACCGCCGAGCGGATCTGGGGGGGCCAGGGGGGTCAGAGAGGGGGTCCACAGCACGCGGGCGGGTCCGCGCCCCCTCCCCACACGTCCCCACCTTGTCCTTGAAGACGTATCCGGTGATGGCGGCGGCAATCTCCACCAGGAAGATGATGCTGAGCAGGATGGCGAACTGCGGGGGGACAGAGTGGGGGTCAGGGGAGGGGGTTAAGGCGGGGGGCTCGGGGCGGGGGGGGGGGGGCGGTCGGAGGGGGGGGGGCTCACCGTGGTGACCATGCAGTAACTCTCCTTCCAGGCGCCGCAGCAGCCGAAGAAGGAGATGAAGAAGATGATGACGCCCAGCACCAGGATGGCGACGGGGCTGCTGGAGGTGGAGGAGCTGCTGACCACCAGCGCCCTATTGAGGGCCACCTGGGCGTAGATGCCGATGGCGATGAGGGCCACGCCGCACACCTGGGGGGGGCAGAGGGAATTGGGGTGCTGCCGCCTCCCCACGGGGCCGGGATCCCCCCCCCGAGCCAACGGCGGGGGGGGTGTCACCCACAGCTGAGCATCGTCCCCTTCCTGATGGGGGGAGGCGGTGAGGAGCTCTGGGGTTTGGCACCAAATTGGGGACCCCCTTCCTGGGGGTTGGGGGGGGTGGGGGAATATCTCTGGCCCCCCAGCCCTGCGACGTCCCTATGGGTGCACGGCGGTGGGAGGGGGCCCCGGTCGTGCCCCACGGCGGAACACTCCCCAGCCCTGCTGCGGCGAGGGGGGGCCGGGCTGGCAGCCGCAGGGACGCCGGGAAGTCTGGCCTTCCGGCCACAGCGAGAGGCCTCGGAGGGGGGGGCCCAGCGCCAGCCCCCCCCGCCCAGGGGGACCGCGGGCGGATCGGGGGGTGCCGGGACAGGGGTGCACGCCAGGCACGAGCCGTCCCGGCGGGCACCGGCAGCCCCACTCCCACGGGAGCCAGGACGCCCGTGGCCCTTCCCGGCGCTGGGGCAGGAGCGGGTCCATCCCACTCGTCTCCGGCACCCCGCCACGGGTGGGACCCCCCCCACCCCCCGGCCTCAGTTTCCTCGTGTTGGTGGGGACCCCCCCCCCGGGCTGGCCCCCGCCGAGTGCTGTTGGCCCTGTTTGCTCGCTGGGTGTGGGTAAACAGAGCGCGGCCCGGCTGCCCGCTGCACAAACACTTGGGTGGCGGGGCCGGGGGGGCTGGCGCCCGTGTCGCCGTCATGTCGTGTCCCCCCCCCGCCGCTGGCAGGCAGCCTGAGCCCCCCCCCGGCCCTCCAGGGGTGACTCAGCCCGGCAGGATCAGGGTGGGGACAGGGACGAGTCACTCCCTGCGTGGGGGGACAGGATGACGGCCAGGAAGGAGCCTGCCCCCCCTTTCTCCCCCCTCCTCCGTGCCCCACTACGGCCGTTGGGCTCCTCGCGCCTCTTTCCTCACCCCAACTTCCCCAAACCCGCACCCCGTGCTAGGACCCTGGCCGGGGCAGCCCAGAGCCGCAGGGCCCGGGGGGACCTGGTCAGCCGTGGGTGGGGTCCCCACCCTGACCTGAGGGCTCGGCTTCCCTCAGCTGGGGTGTGCCAGCCTCACCGTTACCCCTGGAACCTACTGATGGCAGCATGGGGCTGCAATGCTACCCAGTGCCAGGCTTCTCCCAGAGTGGGCAGCTGCAACCCTCTGCCCACACAGCACCCGCTGCAGCCCCCCCCCAGGCAGCAGGGCCCCCCCGGGGTTCCCATGACCCCCAGCTCAGAGCCTGCAAGGGGGGGGGAAGGGGGTGTCAAAGGGGCCGTACATGGGGGGGGCGGAAGCTGGCGTCAGAGGGGGGGCAATAGGGGGTGTGGGGGGGCTGCTGCCCGCCGTGGGGCTGGGGCGGGCCCGTCCCCGGCGGGGGAGGACCCGTCTGCCCGGTTCTGCCTGCCCCGGGGTCCCCCTCCGGTCCCTCCCCCCGTCTCTCCCGCCCCCCCCCCGGTGCCCCCCGGTCCCGCACTCACCCAGAAGATGAAGTTGAAGATGAAAACCAAGAACTTCACACATTTCATCCCACCCTCGACCGCCATGGTCCGTCCTGCGGGAGCCGCCGCTTGAGCCCCGGCACCGGCACCGGCACCGCTCCCGTGCCCCGGTGGCCCGGCCCGGCCCCCGCTCCCGCTCCCGCTCCCCCTGCCCGAGTCCCACCGTCCCGGGTCCCGCCCCGCTCCCGCTCCCGGCGTCCCGGTGCCGCCGGTGCCGCCGCTCCCCCGCCCCGGGCGCTCACCGGCGCCGCTGCTCTGCCGTGAGCTCCGCGATCATGTGATGGGGCCGGGGCGAGTCAACAGGCGGCCCCGGCACCGCCCCGCGTGGGGCCCGCCCCGTCCCCGCGTGGGGCCCGCCCCGCGTGGGGCCCACCCCGACCCGGTCCCCGTCCCGGGGCAGCACAGACACGCGGGTGCGAGGGACGCTTTAATGGTGCCGGAGCCGCCGGTCCCGCGAGGGGGGATATAGGGGAGCCCCGGGGACGCCGAGCTCCCACCCCATCCCGCACGCTGCGTCCTGGGGACCCTGTGCCCCTTGGTCCCTGCCACCCCATCCCCTGCACCCTGGGGTCCCAGGGACCCTGTGCCCCTCACCCCAGGGTCCCTGCCACCCCATCCCCTGCACCCTGGGGTCCCAGCCACCCTATGACCTGCACCCCAGGGTCCCTGCCACCCCATCCCCTGTACCCCGGGATCCCAGGGACCCTGTGCCCCTCACCCCAGGGTCCCTGCCACCCCATCCCCTGCACCCTGGGGTCCCAGGGACCCTGTGCCCCTCACCCCAGGGTCCCTGCCACCCCATCCCCTGCACCCTGGGGTCCCAGGGACCCTGTGCCCCTCACCCCAGGGTCCCTGCCACCCCATCCCCTGCACCCTGGGGTCCCAGCCACCCTATGACCTGCACCCCAGGGTCCCTGCCACCCCATCCCCTGTACCCCGGGATCCCAGGGACCCTGTGCCCCTCACCCCAGGGTCCCTGCCACCCCATCCCCTGTACCCCGGGGTCCCAGGGACCCTGTGCCCCTCACCCCAGGGTCCCTGCCACCCCATCCCCTGCACCCTGGGGTCCCAGCCACCCCATCCCCTGCACCCTGGGGTCCCAGCCACCCTATGACCTGCACCCTGGGGTCCCAGCCACCCTACGACCTGCACCCTGGAGGTCCCGGACAGCCCAGCCCCAGCCACCCCATGCCCTGCACCCTGGGGTCCCTGCCACCCTATGACCTGCACCCTGGGGGTCCTGGACACCCTATGACCTGCACCCCAGGGTCCCTGCCACCCCATGCCCTGCACCCTGGGGTCCCAGCCACCCCATGCCCTGCACCCTGGGGTCCCTACCACCCTATGACCTGCACCCCAGGGTCCCTGCCACCCCATGCCCTGCACCCTGGGGTCCCTGCCACCCTATGACCTGCACCCTGGAGGTCCCGGACACCCTATGACCTGCACCCCAGGGTCCCTGCCACCCCATGCCCTGCACCCTGGGGTCCCAGCCACCCTATGACCTGCACCCTGGGGTCCTGGCCACCCTGTCCCCAGCCACCCCATACCCTTCACCCCAGGGTCTCTGCCACCCCACGCCCAGCACCCCGCGGTCCCTGCCACCCCTCACCCTGCACCCCGGGGTCCCGGCTGTGGGGGGCTCAAAGTCCCGGCACAGTGGCCAGCGCGGCCAGCATGGCCTCCAGGTGCTGGGGGTGTGCGTAGGCCACGAGGCCGCCCCGGTTTGCCCAGCGCTCGGCCCCCACCACCCCCTCCGCCGGGCAGTTATAGACCAGCTCGGGGGGGGGGCCCAGCGTCGCCCACCCGCTTTGCCCGCAGGGCCCCCGCCAGGGCCACCGCGCCCCCCGCCCAGGGCCCGCAGGATGGCGTGGGGGGCGCAGGCGTCCCAGGCGAAGGTGCTGCCCTCGGAGAGGACGTAGGCGTCCGCCAGTCCCAGGATGACGCAGAGCATCTTGTAGCCAGCACCGGCGGCGAAGCGGAGGCGGTCGCCGCAGAGGGGTCCCAGGGCTGCCCGCACCGCCGCCCCCTCCGCCCGGCTCAGCACCACGCAGGGCGTGGGGCGCAGCGGCGGGGGGCTCAGCGAGCACAGCCGCGTGTCCCCGTACGCGACGCCCCAGTGGTACCTCCCCTGCCACCTGTGGGGACGGGGACACTGAGTGTGGACCCCGCCACCGGGTCCCCAGGCCCTCCCAGGCCTTTGGGGGGCAGGATCCGGCCGTGCCGCCCCAGTGGTCCCCGCGGTGCCGGTACCTGCGGGTCAGGGGGTCCCGGCGGAAGAAGGGCTCGTTGATGACGCCCAGCACAGGGCAGCCCGTGCGCCGGTCGTAGGCCCCGATGAGCACCAGCGCCGAGCACAGCCCCGCCGGGGCGATGCCGTCGACGGGGACCACGTCCTCGCGCCCACCGATGTACTCGTTGGTGGAGTCTGCAGGTGCAGCCGAATTCGCCGGGGCTCAGCCGTGGTGTGCGTAGGGTGGGGGGGGTCCCCAACCCGCCCTCTCCCAGCACCCCCTCACCGATGGGGTCTATCCAGATGGCCAGGTCCTGGGGGGGGATGCTGAGCTCCACGCCGGCCAGCTCCGCGTCCCCCAGCGCCACGTCCCGGTGCACGGCGGCCGCCAGCAGCTCAGCAGCCGCCCGCTCGGGCTCCAGCACGGAGAGCAGCAGGGCCGCGGTGTCTCCCGGCGTGGCGCAGACCTGCACCGCCACCGTCTCCCCTGCCGGCACCCCGGCCTCAGCCACGGCCCCGCGGCCCCCGGCGTGGGGGGACCCCGGCTCCGCTGCTCCCCCAGGACTCACCCTGCCCGTTCTTGAACTCGTTGGACTCCTCGCCGTGGATGTGGCCCTCCAGCTCGGGGAACTGGGGGGCACAGGGCGGCTCAGCCACGGTGCAGGGAGATGCGGGGGCACCCTGGGGACCCCCCCGTCCCCTACCTCCTTCCCCAGGTCGTGCTTGATGACCTCCTGGATGAGGACGTCTGCCAGCGTCTTGAAGTCCTGCAGGAACCTCCTGTTCCTGTCGGCCCCCGTCTTCTCGGCCACCAGCAGCTGGAAGAGGGGCTCCTCGCGCCGGCACAGCCGGGCGATGTGCGCAGCCTTCTCCGAGGCGCCCACCAGGGCCTGCAGCAGCCCCGCCATGGCCGGGGCTGGGGGGACGCGTGCTCAGGGGGGGACCCGCCACCTCCCAGCGAGGCCCCAAGTGCCCTGCCTGTAATTGCCGGGTGCGGGCAGCGCCCAGGGCTGCATCCTGCCCGGCTCCGGCCTCAGGGTGGGGACCCGGCTAAAATTATCCCACCCTGCTGCCAGAGGCCACGGCCCAGAGGTGGGGACGTGGATGTGAGGACATGGGGACATGGGGATGTGAGGACATGGGGACACGGGGACATGGGGATGTGAGGACATGGGGACATGGGGACGTGGGGATGTGAGGACGTGGGGATGTGAGGACATGGGGACACGGGGACGTGGGGATGTGAGGACGTGGACGTGGACATGTGGGGACATGGGGACGTGGGGATGTGAGGACATGGGGACATGGGGACATGGGGACACGGGGACATGGGGATGTGGGGGCGTGGGGATGTGAGGACGTGGGGATGTGAGGACGTGGACGTGGACATGTGGGGACATGGGGACGTGGGGTTGTGGGGCTGTGAGGACGTGGGGACATGGGGGCGTGGGGACACGGACGTCGGGTTGTGCCTGGCCAAGGACGTGGCCCCACTGTGAGCTCCTGCGTGGGCGGGGGCTGTCCCGCGTGGAGGCGGAAGCAGCCAGGGCTGGGGGGGGGGGGGGGGTTCCCGTCGCACCACGGGAGAGGCGCGGGGCGCTGGGGCCGCCCCCCCCCGAGCCCCGCAGCCCCCCGGGCGGGGACACCGCCGTGATGCCCGTCCCCGGGGAAGCGCCACGGGGGAGCCCCCCCACGGACCCCCCCCCACGCGCGGGGAGCCTTCCCCGGTTCCCCACCACCGCCGCCGCGGGGCCCCCACCCCCTGCGACGCCCCCGGGGGGATCCCGGGCACCCGCCCGCTCCCCCCGTTGCCGTTACCGGGGCCGGTGCCGCTGACAGCTCCTGCGGGGCGGCCCGTGGGGCGGGGCCGGCGGGGAAACGTCATGCCGCCGCCTTAACCCCTTCGGTCCCGCAGCCCAGCGTGCGGGGGGGGGGACCCAGCCGTGCGGGGGGGGGGACGGACCCAGGCGTCTGAGGGACCCCGGCGTGGGAGGGGGGGGAACCCGGTGTCGGGGCTCCGAGCGCCGCCTCCCGCTTCCGCTTCTCGCCCCCCGCGGCCCCGGTGATACCGGGGGTTCCATCGCCGCGGGGAACACCCCGCACCGGGACCCGGCGGGGGGGGTGGGTAACGGCGGGGCCCCCCGTCCCCGTCCCCGGGAGCCTGCCCCCCCCCCCCCCCCGGGCCGTGGTGCCGCCCCGCGCCGCGCGGTGGCGCTCTCCTCCCGGCGCTGCGCCTCGCTCCGGTTTTACCGGCTCCGGTGTGGACGCGCCCGCTCCGGAGCGGCACCGCGGCGCCCCCTGACGGGTTGCGCTTGCACCACGCTCCCGCCGCGCACCGGGGGTAACGGCACCGCTCCCCCCCACACACACCTCCGCCACACCGGGACCACCCCCCCCCCCCCCGGCCCGAGTCTCCCCGCGGCCTGACCCCACCGGGCTCCCCCCCGCCCCGCCGCCTCCCGCCGGACCGGGAGCGGGGCCCGGAGCGGGGCCGGTGCATCCCCGGTGCCACGGGCGCGGCCGCCCCTCCCTCTTGCCCTCTCCATGGTTCTGATGGGGTCGGCACCGGGAGCGGGGGGACCGGGGAGGGGTCCGGGAGCGGCTGAGGACACGGTCCGGGAGGGGATGGGGACCGGGAGGGGACCGGGGGGACCGTTAAGGACACGGTCCGGGAGGAAACGGGGACGGGGGCGGGTGCACGGACCGGGACGGGGAGCGGGGGAAGGGGGCGATGCGGGAGGGCACCGGGGGATGGAGGGACCGGGACGCGCATCCCCGGTCTACGGGGGGCGGCGCGGCGGGACCCAACTCCCGGCAAGTGCCGCGGGGCCCCGCCGCACTTGCCGGGAGTTGGGTCCCGCCGCGCCGCCCCCGCCACAGGCGGGAGGGGGCGTGTGGGGGGGTGCGGGACCGAACCGGGCAGCGTGCGGTGGCGGCGGGGCCGTTCCCGGTGCTCGGGGGGCCGGCGGCGGCTGGTGACAAGCCCCTGCCAGAACCTCTTTTGTGCGCCCGCAGCCAATCAAGGCCGCTGACGACACACTTCTCTTGGGGTATAAAACCCCGGGGCCGCCGCTACCGCCGCTTTTTTCATTCCCCCCCCCCCCCCTCCACCCCCCCCGGTCCCTCACCGCCCCCCGCTTCCCCGCCCCCGCCACCGCTACCGCCTTCCCCCCGTTCCGCGCCCCTTGCGCGTTGCGGTGGAAGCGGGGGGGGGGGCGGCCCGGCGGGGAAGGTTTCCCGGTATGGCCCCGGTATTGCTGCGGTTGCTGGCGGTGGCGGTGGTGGCGGGGGGGTGGGTGGAAGCGCAGCCCCCCGCCTCCGAGCCCGCCTGCCCCGTGTGTCTCTGGCGGCGGCACAGCAAGGAGCTGCGGCTGGAGAGCATCAAGTCGCAGATCCTGAGCAAGCTGCGGCTGAAGGAAGCGCCCAACATCACCCGGGAGGTGGTGAAGCAGCTGCTGCCCAAGGCCCCGCCGCTCCAGCAGCTCCTCGACCTCCACGACTTCCAGGGGGACTCGCTGCAGCACGACGAGTACCTGGAGGAGGACGAGTACCACGCCACCACCGAGACCGTCATCAGCATGGCCCAGGAAAGTCAGTGCCGCCTTTGTTCCGCCCCGCCGCCGCTGCAAACTTCGCCGGCGGACTCCCCCCCCCCACCCCCCCCCGGTCCCGTTCCCCCCCGACCCCGACCCCGGTTCCCCTCCCGGTTCTCCCCCCGCCCGCCTCGTCCCGTGCGGCGACAGGCACCGGCCCTCCGGGGGTCCCCCCCACCCACACCCCGGGGTGCCCCCTCCTCCCCCCCGGCTCCCCGTCCCCCCCACCCCGGTACCCCCCCGGGCTCCCCCCGGGGCTCCCCGCGCTCGGCCCCGGGCACCGGCCCGCAGCCCCCGCCCGCCCCCCCCGGAGCGGCTCCGTGCGAGTCCCGGGGGGATGCACCGTGCTGCACGGGGACCCCGGGACGGGACAGCCCGGCCGGCAGCCGGTACGGGGCACCGGGAACTGGGGGACGGGACTGGGAACGGCCACTGGGAGCTGGGACCCGGTAGCAGGTACTGGGACCCGGCACTGGGGACTGGGACCCAGCACAGGCACCGGTGGGTTGTGGGACCGGGCACCGGCAGCAGGTACCGGGACCCGGCACTGGCACCAGCCCAAGCACCAACACTGGTGCTGGGCACTGGCACTTGGCACCAGCACCGGGACCCGGCACTGGGTACTGGGACCTGGCACTGGGTACTGGGACCCGGCACCAGCACCGGCACTGGGACCAGACTGGGGGCACAGGGCAGACGGTGCGGTGACCTCCTGGTCCCCAGGGCCCCGCTGGGCAGCGGGTGCCAGCGCTTGCCTCCTGCTGTGGCACGTGGCAGGGTGACGGCAGGGTGACGGCCGGGCGTGCTGGGGACAGGCGGGTGCCTGCCCTGGGCCTGCCTGCGGCCAGAGCAGTGAGGGGACGGGGCACGGGGGCTTTGCTGCGCTGTGACATGACTCCGTCCCTCCGTCCGTCTGTCCGTGGGTGAGGAGGGGGCAAGCGGATGGGGCTCCAGGGCGGCTGCACCTCTCCGTGCCTCAGTTTCCCCCGGTGCCAGCGCGGCTCCACGTGTCCCAGCCCCGGCTCCACCTGCTCCAGCGGCGGGATGAGGCGGTGGGACCCCCGAGGCGCGGGGTCTGCAGGACCCCCGGGAGTGGGGCCGGGGGGGCCGGGTGCGAAGGGCGAGCGGAAGGGAGGGAAGTGTGAGGCGCTGCCCCCCCCCCTGCAGCCCCCCGACGAATTTCCTTCCCAGGCATTAATAGACTCGGGCGGCTTTGAAATTTTATTACCCATAAAATTGACAACACGCTGGGGTTTTCCTCCCCGCGCCGCGTTAACGCTTGCTGCCCCCGGCCCCCCCTCCTGCCCCTTAACAGCTCAGGGGCCCCCAAAATAAATACCAGAGGGCAGCCCTTCCTCCCGGCCAGCCGGGCCCCGCACGGCCCTGCTCCGGGGGTCCCGCAGCCCCGGCCCCGCAGCCGGATGCGCCACAGGGTCCGGCCTGCCCTGGCCGCAGCCGCTCCGTTATTATTATGATTTTTTTCCTCCCTCCTCGCCCCCTCTGTGGCAATTGTGTGGGGTTTTATGGTTCCTGAACAGAAGGAGGGAAAGGGCTTTATAGGCAGCAGAGCCATAAAGCTCTCGGGTTCCCCCCGGTCGCCCCCCCCGCTTAATCCCAAGCCACCACCCCCAGCACCCCCCACCCCCCCGGTTTTTTTTTAACTGCAGAAGGAACCCGGGAAGGTTAATTGGGTCCTAAACCCATTTAGGGGCTACCCGTGACCCCCGCGACCTGCGGGGTGGAGGGAGCTTAATGAGGGGCGATGGGGGGCCAGGCTGGGCACGGGCCGGGGCGAGGGGCTGCCGGGGGCTGGGGGGCCGCCCGTGCTGCTCACTGCCCCGCCAGGGCTGGAGCTGCTCAAGGTCAGCGGGACGCGGGCGGGAGCGGGGACACGGTGGAGGCACCGCTGGCACGTGGCACCTCTGGGCAACGGGGGGTCTCCGGGGTGCCTGGACCTGGGGGGGTCTGCGGTCCCCCGTGGCAGGCGAGGGGTTAACGGGGCAGAGGTGGGAACCCCAAATCCGGGCCAGTGGGAACAATGTGGGGGGCTCGGGGCCACCCCCCTCCCAGCACATACTCAGCTGTGACCGATGTCCCGGTAACCTTTATCCCCCGTTGCCACAGCGACGGGACGAGCATCCTGGCACCACCGCAGCCCCGTGCCAGGAGCAGCCAGCGTGGCACAGCCCCCACGCTCGGACCCCCCCCCGCCCCAGCACCGCAGACCCCCCTCTCGCCCCCGGGGCCGCAGACCCGCGGTGTCCCCCGGGGATGCCAGGCCGAGTCCCGGGCTGGAGGAGGGTCAGCAGTGCTGCTGGTGCTGCCGGTGCCGCGGCGAGGGGCTTCAGGGCCAGCTTTAAGGGACCTGCAGCAGCTCCAGCGCTGCTTTGGTACCTCGCACCTGGAGACCCTACAGAAACAACCCCACCGGTGCTGTCCTTGCCGCCGAGCCAGCCACGGCGAGCCCCGAGCAAACCGGCACCGCGTCCGCAAAGGCCACCGGGGACCTCTGTGCAGTGTGGGAGTGGTGCCACTGGGACCACGGGGGACCCACAGCCCCTTGAGGTGGCCACCGGCCCAGGCTGGGAACGATGTTCCACCGGCGACGGGTGGCAAAGCCCCCGCCAAGGGGCTGGGGGACACAACCTGCCCTGGGTTGGGAGCCGGGGGGGCCAGCGTGGCTTCGGGGGGACGGGCAGCGCTGGGGGAAACACTCCCCGGGCGGGTCCCAGGGGAGCGCGGGTTTAATTCGGGGCTTGCGCGCAGCAAATTGCTGGGAGGGGTTTGGGCGGCCGGCGCCCGCGGCCCCCCAGCCCCTGTCACTTTGGTTTATGTGCGGCGCGGCGGGGGGCTGGATGGCATTCCCGGGGCTGCGGCCGGTGTCGTGACCCCCATGTGTTCGGGGAGGCCTCGCGCGCAGCAAATGGCCCCGCGCTGCAGCTGGGTGCTATTAAACCTGACCGGTGCGTGGCAGGGGGAGGGGGCTGCGCTGGGGGGGGAAATTCCCAGCTCAATTTGACACAGATGTTTGCCAAGCAGGGAGGGCCGGCGTGGGGCCGGCTCCAGCCGGGGTGCTGCCACGGGGCTTGGGGAGGGCGGCCGGGGACCCCCCCCGGATCTGGCGGATGGATGCTCGGGGTCGTCATCCCACCGGGGCGGGTGTCCCTGTCCCTGTGGTGGCCGCTCGCCTTCGCCATCTCGGAGAAGAGCGTCACCCCGGGCAGGACGCGCCGGGGTCCTGGGTGAAGCACCCCCGGCTGCTTTGCCAAGGCCGGCAGAAGTGTGGGGCTGCCCCAACACAAGCCCGGGGAGGGTGGGAGATGGATGTCCTCCGAGAGGCAGACCCGCTGGAGCGCTGGCGGGGAGCCTGGTGGTACCCGGACCCCGAGCTTGGTGCCGTGGACCCTCCTCAGGGCTTTGCTGCATCCCCAGGGCTGTGGGACCGGGCGCGTTCCCGGCTCCGACACAGGGATGTGTTGGGAACCGGCTGCTCCGGAGCAGGTGCTGCGGGGCCGGAGCCCCCCGCCCCGCTCGGCCCAGCCCCGCTCAGCGGGGGGTCGGTCCCCGCAGCCCCCGCGGGGATCATGAATCCCCGGTGACACGGGGTCAGGGGGCAGCCGGGGACCTTATTGCGAATGGAGGGGCAATGACCCCTGGGGCGGCCTCTGACCCGACCTTCAACTCCTAACGACCGAGGAGGAGCTCGCCCCGACCCTGCGTCCGATGGAGGTGGGGGGGGTCCCGGGGCCGCCCCTGACGCCTCCTTCCTCCCCGCAGCGGACCCCGTGGTGCAGATCGAGGGCAACCCCCATTGCTGCTTCTTCAACTTCAGCCCCAAGATCATGTTCACCAAGGTGGTGAAGGCGCAGCTGTGGGTGTACCTGCGGCCGGTGCAGCACACCTCCACCGTCTACCTGCAGATCCTCCGCCTGAAGCCGGTGACGGAGGAAGGCAGCCGCCACATCCGCATCCGCTCCCTGAAGATCGACCTCAATTCCCGCATCGGGCACTGGCAGAGCATCGACTTCAAGCACGTGCTGCAGAACTGGTTCAAGCAGCCGCAGAACAACTGGGGCATCGAGATCAACGCCTTCGACCCCAACGGCAACGACTTGGCGGTGACTTCGCTGGGACCCGGGGCCGAAGGGCTGGTAGGTGGCCGTCGCGGGGCGGGCGCGTGGCTCGGGGTCCCCACGGTCCCGGGGGTCAGTGCTGCACAGAGCTGGTGGGGCACCGCGATGGCCGCGGTGCTCAGCTGGGCACGGGGCCCCCAGCCATCCCTGGGGAACTGGAGGGCAAGGGGGGACAATGGGGACGGGCACGGTGGTGCTGCAGCGCCACGGGGCTGGTGACAGCTTGTGGGGGTGCTCGCAGCTCTGTGGGGACAGTGACGACTCCATGGGGACAATGACAGCTCCATGGGGCCGACCGCAGCTCTGCCAAGCTGGTGATGGCTCCGTGGAGCTGGTCACAGCTTTGTGGGGACAGTCACAGCTCCATGGGGACGATGACAGCTCCACAGGACCAGCCACAGCTCCACAAGACCAGTCACATCTCTGCAGAGCTGGTGATGGCTCCATGGGGCTGGTTGCAGCTTTGGGGGGACAGTGACAGCTCCATGGCACTGGTCACAGCTCCATGGGGACGATGACAGCCCCAGGGGGCTGGTGCCACCTCCATGGGGCTGCTGACAGCCCCATGGGGACAATGACAGCTCTGTGGGGCCGGTTATGGCTCTGCAGGGATGGTCACAGCTCTGTGGGACCAGTTACAGCTGCATGGGGCTGGTCACGGCTCGGTGGGGATGATGACACTTGCATGGGGCTGGTGACACCCCCGTGGGACTGGGGACACCCCCGTGGGGCTGCTGACACTCTCATGGGGCTGGTGACACCCTCGTGGGGCTGGTGACGCTCCCATGGGGCTGGTAGCAGCTCTGCGGGGCCGTGTGGGACCCGCGCAGCCGGGCTGGTGGGACAGTGGGGCGGTGGGAGGGTGGGACGGCGTGCGGGGCTCACGGCCCCCCCTTTCCCCCCAGCACCCCTTCATGGAGCTGCGGGTGCTGGAGAACAACAAGCGCTCGCGGCGGAACCTGGGGCTGGACTGCGACGAGCACTCGACCGAGTCGCGCTGCTGCCGCTACCCCCTCACCGTCGACTTCGAGGCCTTCGGCTGGGACTGGATTATCGCCCCCAAGAGATACAAAGCCAACTACTGCTCGGGGCAGTGCGAGTACATGTTCATGCAGAAGTACCCCCACACCCACCTGGTGCAGCAGGCCAACCCCCGGGGCTCGGCGGGGCCCTGCTGCACCCCCACCAAGATGTCCCCCATCAACATGCTTTACTTCAACGACAAACAGCAGATCATCTACGGCAAGATCCCGGGCATGGTGGTTGACAGATGCGGATGCTCTTAGAGCCCGGCTGGTGCTGCCCCTCCGCCCCGTGCCCCCCTCCACCAACAAACTCCTCTTCCACTGTTTTTTGGGTTTTTTGTTGGTTTGGGTTTTTTTTTTAAATACAAAGAACAAAGCGTTGAAATTCCTTTGGATGTTGGGGGAAGAGAGAGAGAAGAAAATCCCACGGAGAAACGCTGCACCAAACCCGCGCTTCGACATGCATTGTGCAATAAAGCAACCGGACGGAGAAGGGAAGGGGCGGCCGGGACCCCCAGCACCGCCACCCCCACCTGCGGCACCCGTGGTGGCACGGCGGCACGGCACGGCGGCGCGGCTTTTCACCGGACGGCTCTCCCGCCCCAGCTCAACGGCGACGGGGAGAGGAGGCGGCCGAGCGGAGCCCGCATCTCCCCGTGCTTCTGGTTTGGCAGCGGGGACGGGGACGTCCCTGCCCACCCTGTGGCCAAGGTGACATCCAGGGACAGTTGGCCCCGTCCCCAAACAGCTGACGGCCCCGTCGCGACAACCCCGCTCCGGGTGCTCTGCCGGAGCGAGGACGGCAGGATCCGGCAGCGGGACCCCCGGGACGGGTGCGCTGGGGCAGCTGGGCCATGCGAGCGCCGGCGGCAGCTCCGGCCCGGGAGGAAACCGTCTCCCTTCTTTAATTTATTTATTTATTAATCACCCTCCCGGCCAGCGCTTTGCTGCGGGAAGCCCCCGCTCGCCCTGGTCCCTCCCTTCACGCCGCTGGCACCATCCTGGCACCCACAACCCGACGGCGGGGACAGCCCTGGAGGGGCTGCTTCAGCCCGGAGCCCCCTGGGGACCAACTGGTGGCAGCCGGCACCGCCAGCATCCCGCAGCATCCCCGGGCACGGATGGCTTGAGGGGAAGGGAGCTGCTGCCACGCTTTGGATCCGGCCCTGGCACTGCCAGCAGGGTGGCGGTGCTTGCCCCGGTGCTGCCGGCAGGATGGCGATGCTCGTCCCGGTGCCCAGCGCTCTCCCGGGGCAGCCGGAGGAGCCGGTGGCTCAGGGGGTCTCCTCCGGCAGGAAGGAGGGTGGCCAGTGGCCCAGGGTTATCCGGAGGCGGCACCGGCCAGAATTGGACGGAGGCTCCGGCTGGGGAGAAATTCCGCTTACGCAGCAGATTCGCCTCCCCCTGCCCTCGCGTTCGGATTATTTTCGCGTGAGAACAGGCTCCTGCTTTCTCAAGAGTTCAGCTGCCCCGGCGGCTCCGGCGGTTCCCCTCCACTTGCGCCGCGGCCGGAATGATGCAACCGGGGCCGCGCTGGGTCCCGGCCGGGAGCCGTCCCTGGCGCCAGGCGGCCGCCGACCCCGCGCTGGGGTGGAAACAGCGGCTCTGCCTGGGCCGGGGGGGCAGCACGGGGGAGCCCCCACGGACCCCGGCCCCAGCACTTATCCCGAGGGTGCCGGATGGCTCTGGCCGGGAGACACGTGTCCATCCCTCCTCGCCCATGGCACCGTGGGGCAGAAGCACCGGGGCCGCGTGGGGAACGACCCCATGGCTGCAGCCGGGCCGGCCTGGCACGTCCGCACCCCGCGTAGCACTTAGGGACGGCGCCGGGTGGCCGGGGACCGGGAAGGCGCTGGGGCAGAGCCGGGGAGCCGGGGGCACCCGGGATTTTAGCACTTGTCCCCAGCTCCGCGGAGCCCAAAGCGCTTACAAGGACGAGGCTGCCCCGGGATGAGGACGCGGCGCTGGCCCAGCGGTGCCGAACCCCGGCTGTGCCGAGCCCCGACCACCCCGTCTGGCGCCGAAGCACTTAGGGCCCCTCGTGCCGGGCTCCTGGCACCACCGGGGTCTCGCCACCGGCACCGATGCCACCGGCCCAGCGGCTCCAGCGATGGCAGCCCTGCAGCCCCGCTGCGGCACGGTGGGGGCTCCCAGCACCCCGGCCGGACCCCGCGGTTCCAGCTCGCGGCAGGAATCGGAGGCGAGGAGGTGGGGAGAGCTGGGGTCCCCCGAGGAGCGGGGAGCCAGGGGCAGGCGGGCTGTCCCAGGGGAGCATCCCCCAGCCACCATCACCCCTCGGGGCCGGGCAGGGGCCGCAGCTCAGCCCTGAAACACCGGTCGCACTGTGGCAAACGGCCCCACGCTGGCAGCTTTATGGCCAAGGTCCCCAAGCCCCACGCCAGCACGCCAGAGTGTTGTTCCCAGTGGGTTGTTGCTGGCTGTCACAGGACATCGGATACAAGGATGGCCCGGCCGGAGGGGAATTAACCCCGCAGCCAGTGACAGCCCCTGCCAGGGCCGGGGACCGAGGCACCCCTTCTCCCTGCCGTTCAGTGCCTTTCGGGGGGGTCCACGTCCTCTGGCAGCGCTGGGTCTCACCGTGGAGCCGGTGCATCCTGTGCCGGAGGAGGGTCAGCCTCCCACCTGGCAGGGGGGAGACCTCCCAGCCCGCCGAGCCAGGGACAACGCCTGCGTCCCCCGGCCTGGTGAGACGCCGAAGGGGCCAGTCCCGGCAAAGCCGCTCATGGAAATATTTTGCCGGTCCCCGTTTCACTTCCACCTAGCAGTCGCGGATTGTGAGGGCTCATCCGGCCTTGGCTGTCACCACTTCCCTCCACCACCAAAACCACATCGGATGTGGCCACGGCTGTGCGGCCACGGATAAGCACCGTCCTGCCATTGCCAGCACCTGGGCCAGTCCCACCGGGCCCTGCGAGGCGCCGGGCACGGCACAGCCACCGCCGGGAGTGGAGCCACATGCCAGTAAAGAGCCAGAAGCTATTTGGAAGGGACTGGAAAGGGCACGGAGCCGCCCCGGCCACAGGATCCTGCTCCAGGGTCAGGGGAGCTGCGGTGTGCCTGGAATCTGGCTGGGATCTGGCTGGGATCCACCTGCCCCCCT
This sequence comes from Morus bassanus, assembly GCA_031468815.1. Taxonomy (NCBI): domain Eukaryota; kingdom Metazoa; phylum Chordata; class Aves; order Suliformes; family Sulidae; genus Morus; species Morus bassanus. Next base: position 2,831,460 of record CM062594.1, read on the forward strand.
TGCCACATCCATCGCCACGTGCCAAAGCCCTGTCTGGCGGGGAGGGGGTCTCACTCCCCCCGACCCGGGATGTGGCCACCGGCCTCGCAGCTGGGGAACGTGGCCCTTGCCTGGGGAGGGGGATGCGTGTGGCCGGGCTCTGGCTGGTGGCGGGGGCTTCCTGCCCGGCATGGGGGGAATGGCAGCGATTCAGAGCTGGGAAGGACGGGAGGTGCCCGGCACTGGTGCTCCCCCCAGTTTTTAAGAGCCTCGAACGAGGGGGTGGCCGGGGTAGGTGGGACCCCCCCATGGCATCGTGCCCCCGCGCTGGGGAGCAGCACCCACCACGGGGCCCAGCCCAGTGCGGGGCTCACAGCCGGGGGGTCCGGCCGCCCCCCGCATTGGGGGAGCCACAGAGCACCCTGAACCCGCAGCCCATCGCCCCAAAAGCCCCCGCAGGGCCCCGGGGCAGCTGTTACAGGCAGGTGGCGCTGAAGAAGAAAGGATGGGGCCGCCCCGGTCACTGGGACCAGTCAGCCCTGGGCACTGGTCCCAGTGCCAGGGTGGCACCAGTCCCACAGCCCCCAGTGGCAGGCGGCACTGGGACCAGTGCCCTGGGCTGACCGGCCAAGGGCGGGCAGGGGGTGGCAGCCCCGTCAGTATATTATTATTATTTACCCGGTGTATTGGTCCTGTGCGTAACGTCTTAGGTTATTTTTCTGTTCGTTTGTTCGTTGTTTTGTTCCTCGTTCTGTCGTTCAGGGGTGTCCGGGGGGGCAGGGACGCGTCTGCCAGGGCGGGGGCTCAGGACGGGCCCGGGGAGGGGACATGCGGCGGGTCCAAATCGCACGACCAAAAGGCCGTGGATGGTCGGGGGGGGGGGTTAATCGCGTGACCAAACACAGCACTTGAACATCAAAAATAAAAAAATTAAAAAATAAATTAAAAAAAAAAATATTTAAAAAAAGAAATAATCAAAGAGTTCAGAGCTTTCAGCTCCATCCCGCACCGGGGGCTCCCGGCCAGCCCGGGGCTCACTGGCACCGTGGCCGGGCTCCCGCGTGCCGGTGGCACCGGTCCCGCCACAGCACCGGGACCCCCAGCCAGCGCAGCCGGTGCCACGTCCCCCCGCGACGTCGACGTCCCACAGGATATCGGGCTCGCGCTGCCAGCTCACCCCCAGCACGAGTGTCACCGTGATGGAGCCGCGCGGTGACGCCGGGGCCGGTGGCGAGAGGCGGCCGGAGCGGCGGCCTCGGGGATGCCGAATGTTCCCTGTAAAACTTGTGTGTTTTGAGAGAGAGAGAGAGAGAGAGAGAGAGAGAGAGAGAGAGAGAGAGAGAGAGAGAGAGAGAGAGAGAGAGAGAGAGACTGCGTGGGGCTGGGGAACCATTTGCACTATGGAAGGTTAAAGAAGAGACGAGGACAGGATCGCCTTCGCCGCAGAGCCGGGGCTGGGCCGGAGCCGTGTCCGTGGTCTGGCTGGGCGCGAGGATCGGTCTGTCTGCACCGGGATGGCTTTTCCTCGCTGCCGGAGGAGCCACCAAGGTGCTGCTGGCTCCACCGCGGTGCTGCAGCATCGGGGTACGAAATCCCCCCGGTCCCAGGGCGGAGGAGGGGGCTCCAGCCCCACCAGCCCGGCAGGACGTGGGCGCCGGGCCCGGGGAGGCTGCGGCAGCCCCACAGGACGGAGGGGACCCACGGGGGACAGGGATCGGTGGGTCCGGGCCAGCCTCCCCCAGGAGAAGACCCCCCTCCCGGGGCCGTTGTGAGGCTTGAGATGCCACCGACGCCAACCCAAGCTCCTCACGCCCGGCCAAGCCCCTGACCCACGGGCGAAGCCGGAACCGCTCTCCGAGCCACCGCCGGGCCGGGCCTGCGGGGGGACCCTGCTCGGCCACCTCGTTACGCCACAGCCTTGTTACAAAGCTCCTTTCGGTGACGCCACCCTCCACCTCCGCTACCAGGCAGCGACTGCGCCGGCACCGGGCAGCAGTACCGGAGGGAGCGGGTGCCCCCGGCACGGGGGGACGGGGCGGGGGGACTTGCGGCTCCTCGGTCACAAACCGGATTAGGAAGAGCTACAGGAAAGGAAAAGCTTAATGAGTGTCCCAGTTACTTCTGTGTTGTATAAATTACATTTGGTCTGTAACTCGCGTTAGTCTCCTGTGTACGATATCATAACCACTGCTCTGTCCCGGTTCCGTCCTTGGTTGGTTTTTTTTTTTAGACTTTTTGTACAATAAAAAATTTATATAGCCAAAAAGAAAAGAAAAAAAAAAAAAGGGAAAACTGCTGACAAACGCATTTTGCTTGGGTTACTGCGCTCTGCTCGCTGCCCCTCGCCTGGACCCAGCCCCTCGCTGGCACCGGATCCCGGGGTCGGCCACGCAGCATCCCCACCGGAGCGGAGCTGGAGGGGCTGGGTTGGGGCTCGGAGGGGCGCGAGCAGCCCCGCTCTTCCTCGGGGTCTTTGCCCCACGTGCCGATCCCGGGAGGGGCCCTCGGCCTCTCTGCCCGCTCGCCCCGCTTCGCACGCTGGGTCCCTGCGTCACGGCCGCCCCCCCCTCCCGCCTCCTCCCTCGGGAGCTCCTGGCCTGATCCAGCGACCCTGGCTTTGACCGGCTCGGGAAATGTTTCCTAATGCTTCTCATTTTTCCCACGCTCCTGACGCTGGCCACGCACCACGGACAAGCAGATGAGAGGGGATGAAATGCACCCTGATGCCCCGTGCCCGGCTCAGAGCTGCTCGCGGCCAAGGACATTCCTGGGTTTATCTCCCAGCTGGGGCCAAACCGCAGCCCCCTCCCCTCCCAAACCCCTCCGACCACGCTTGTCCTTGCGCTTTAGCAGCCAACGGTGAACCCACACCTTGAGAACCAGCCCAGGAGAACACAGCCACCCCAAAACCTGCTCAAACCAACCGGAGGAGGACGTCCCCGTCCCAGCAGTGGACAAGGGGGTGGCCTGTGCCCCCCGGTCGGGGTGGGTTCACCATCCTGAGCTCTTATTCCACCCCTCCAAGAGCCGCAGCAAGGCTGAGCAAACCTGGGTGGGTTGACCCCAAGGAGGGGACGGAGGACTCGGGACAGGGATGGAGACACCCGGGACAGTGCCGGGGACACCCCACATGGGACCAGCGGCTCTGGGTGATGGCGAGAGCCGCATCCCCCCGGGTGGGAGCCCCCCGCCCTCCCGCCAGCCCCCGCTTCCTCCCAGCACAGCTCCCCGTTGTAAAGCTGAGATTTACAAGTGGCCCCAAGTGCCGGAGGAGCCGAGATCAGGGGCAGCCTTTATGGAGCCTCATTAGGGGCTGCAGGTATGCCGAGAATGTCGCAGCTAATTACAGCTGTGGCCGGCGGGAGGGGACAGGGTGGGCAGCAGAGGGTCACTGCCCACGGGGCCGGGGGCGCAGGGGGACGTTCTGGCACAAGCGAGGTCTGGACACAAGGATGCGGCTCCGGCACGGACTCTCACCCCGCCGGGGTCAGCCGGGTCCCAGGCCCTGCCGGCTGCGGTGGCTCAGTGGATGTTGGCCATTTTCCCGCTCTCCTGCTCCGGCCATCCTCGAGCCGAGGTCCTCCAGGACATGCTGGGAAGCTGCCGCTCCCCCGTCCCCAGCAGCATCCCATTCCTGCCCTGCACCCCCCGCTCCTGCTGCGGATCCTGTCTGCCCCACCTGGAGACCCCCAGCCCCATCTCGGCCAGGGGCTTGCTCTGGGGCCGTGGGCAGCTCCAGGCCGGGCTGAGGTCTCGGCCGTGGTCGAGGACAAGGTGCCAAGTCCCTCCAGCGGCAGAGCTGCTCCGGTGGAGCTGCCTGCTCCGCCCTCTCTGGACTCAGCTTCCCCGTGGATAAAGCTCCTGGGGGTCTTCAGGACCCGCGAGGCAGTGTGAAGCACGACATGACGCGCCGAGGGCAATGACACCCCGTACCCCAACATGGCCCTGGTTCCCCCATCCCTGGGGGACAACACACAGCTCTGACGGGGAGAGCCGGCCACGGCTCCGCAGCATCCCCGCTGTGACCAAGCCTCCGCTCTGCCCACAGTCCCTCGGGGGCACGGCTCGGGGGGGACAGGCTGTGCCACCCACCCAGAAGGGTGGCTGGAGGAACCCAGGTCTGGCGGGGGGGGGGGTTTGTTTGTTTGCTTCAGAGGATGATGTCAAGAGTTTAACGAGCGTTTGCTTTTGTTCTGGTCACGTCTCCCCCGAGGCTGCGGGGGCTGCACCCCACATCACTGCTCCCCCCCCCCAGCCATTGGGTGACCTAATTCGGAGACCCAGGGGCAGGGCTGGGGGGGGGGACAAATTAGGACAGGGACATCCGGACGACCACCCACAGCTGCACCATGACATACTCCGGCTCCCCAACCTTCCCCTCTGCCGCCTAACAAGACCGTCCGCATGCAACATTCACAGTAATTAAACCATCAACGGGGAGCTTGGCGGAGCTCCACCGGCCTCGCCGCAGCCCCGGGGGGAGATGCCAGAACCAGGGTGATTATCCGGCAGAGCTGGGCACGGTCCAGACCCGCCAGCGCCGGTGCTGGATGCCGCGCTGCCGCAGAGATCGTACACAGGCGGCGGCAGCGCGGGGCCGTGCCCGGCTCTGGGGACAAGGCTCGCCAGGGACCGGGTGGCTCGGCCCCGGCAGTGCCGCCACTCGACTTCCAACCTGCAGCAGGGACGGGATTTCGGTGTGATCCCAGAGATCCTCAAAGCACCCCAGGCTCCGGGCAGCAGGTTGCTCACACGTAGGACTTGAGACATCCCAATTCCCCGTTCCCCAGCGAGCACATCCCTTACAGAGCCACCTCCTCACCGGCTGCAGCGGTGCCTGGGCTGGAAGGAAAGATTCAAGGGGACGGAGGCAGCAACCAGCCATCACTCCTGCTTCCCGGCCAGGCTCCCACTGCTGGGGAAAGGCCCTGCGGGACTGGAGCAACCAGCTGAGGAAGGCCAAGGCTCTTGGGGAGGAGGTGCACGAGACCAGAGAGTCTGGAGAGAGAGAAGGAGAAGGTCTTCACAGCAGTGGCCCACGGGCACCTCCCGCGATAGAAACCCCCCCTTTCAGCCCCCACGGAGCCCTGCAGCGGGACCCAGCACATCCCAGATCCTGCAGCGCGGTCCCGGCTCCCAGCTGCAGGAGTGGTGGCACCGAGCCGGGAGGGACACCGGCCATGCTCATCAGCACCGGCACAAGCGCAGGTGGAGGGTGGCAGTGGGGGCTTGGTGCCGTCCCTCCCCAGGCTCATCCGCACTTCCCGGCTCTGGTCTTTTATCTCCCAATTTTTGTGAATTTGAACAGAAGATGTTTCCAACCCACCCACGGAGGATCTGGGGGCAAGAGGCCATTGGGAGACCAGGACGGTGCGGCTGGAAGAAGGGACACATTGGCACCGGAGCGCACGTCCCTCCCACCGCGCACCTCGCTCCTCACCCCATTGTGCAACCCCCCCGTTTCTCCCTCTCATCGCCCCCCCGGCCTGACCCTTCGTCCCACTCGCATTTACAGCCCAAGCGTCTGCTGTGAAAAGTGACTTCATGCTGAATTTGGGCACTGCTCGGCGTTACCAGCTCTCACGCTGCAAGCCCCGGCCCTCCTTTTCTTTCGCTCGCTTTCCCACACTTTCCCCCGCTCATTGTGTGCCCGCTGCTTTTTTTCTTCCCCTATTCAGCCCAAATTAGTCACGAGCAGCCCCCAGCTTGGAGAGGAAAAATAAATTAGGTGGTGTTTTAAACACAGTGTGATTGGAATGATTCTCCCCTACGCCCAGGAGGGGAAAGCCCAGCGGCGGGTGAAAGATGCAGCGTCCTCTACAAAACAGCCCCCGGCACCTCCCCAGGGAGCCGGGGGGAAGGAGAGCGAGGGCAGCGCTGCCGGCCCTGCTGCCGGCACTGGCTGGGGACACCGGCACATCCGTCCGGAGAGGGAGACAGCGGAGCTCATCCTGATTTTGGTACCATGGCCAAGGGAAACTCATCCCCAACGAGGGGAGGAGACGGCGCGAGGGAGGGAGGGGGAGAAGATGCACACACGTCGCTTCACCGGCCCCGGGAGGAGATCTGCAAGGGCAGAAACGCCACCGGGAGCCCGGGAGCAGAGAGTGACCCGGGGAAGAGGATGCACGGTCGGGCAGGGCAGAAGTGGGGCTGGGACCTCCCTGCCACTCCGGTCCCTGGGCCAGAGAGCAGAGCCAGCAGCGACACCGGGAGTCCTTGGTTGTGCCCTCGGCACAGGGGGAAGGTGATGGCATCCCACCATCGCAGCGGAAGTCCATGTGCCATCATCAACACTACTGGAAGACTGGGGACAGGCAGCGCAGCCTACGGCGTCTCCTCGCCCTCCAAGCTCAGGATCCGGCCACCACCGACCCGCAGCCCCGGGAGAGCTCCCGGACTTGCAGCCCCCCAGTCCCCGGCTTGTCCCCGTAACCCCCAAGCTACAACAGAGGGACCCAAGGCACGCAGCGAAGTCACCAGGTACCTGTGCTTCCCCTCGAGTTCTACAACGACCCTTGGTCTACAGCACCAAAGCAGCGGCCATGAGAAGCAACGACCACTGTAGCCCTGGTTTGGGTCACGGCTGGTCCCAGCTCTGAAGGGCCTGCGCAGCTTCCCGAGGTCAGCGGGAAGCAAGAAGATTTGCACCCGAACGAAGCGGTGAGGTCAATCTGGAGAGGCAAGGGGGGGTTAGGAGTTCGGCCAGGCCACACGAAGTTACGGTTAGGACAATCCCTAACCGCTGGCGACGGCCCGGCCAGGCAGGGTCTCTGCCCCCCAGCCACCCCCGCGCAGGCAGAGGCGGCAGTGGCCAAGTCTCCAGCTGCTCCAGCTCCCTCCCGGCGGCACGCTCCGGCCCTGAGCCTTGGCTGCGCCATGCATCAAACTGACAGATACCAGAATTGCCTTGGAGAAGCAGTTTTATTATGAAACCAAGAATGAAATGCAGTGTTTGCCCTGGCACACTACAAAACATTTCAAGCAAATAACCAGCAAAAAGATCATGAGCCAAATAGAAAATACATCTTACAAAATCTGACATAAAAAAAAATTCAGAATAACGTTATTACATTAAATCAGGAAGGAGCAAGGGAGCTTCAATTCACTCAGCCACTGACAACCCAAGACACACAACGTAACCCGGACCCTGTGGCTTTTAGCTGCCCTTTGGGAAGGTAAACAAACGTCCAAGGTATTGCTTCGAGTCACCGAGGGCACACGGACACAGTCAGACTGCAAACATTAATGGAACAGAAGCAGTTTGAAGACTTCTACGTTAAAAATATATATATATATTGCTTATTAAGAATCAGGTCTAAGCCTCTGAACAGCTCAATTTGTACACACACCCGCTGTTCTCTAGCATCGTAAGGAACCAAGCATGGACAAGGCAAACATCTCTCTGGTAAGAGGTTACGGTCAGAAAGAAGAATCCTAGGACGTCAGTCTTCAGACGAGAGAAGGATTTCAGCCACAATGCCCACCTAAGAATCCAAGCAGACAGACAGATCTCTGCTTCCGCCTGGGGCCGAGGTATCTGTGGGAGGCAAAGCTCTGCACAGGGTGGGAGACGCAGCGGGAACGAACGCTTGCCAGTGAAACTAATTCTCTAGGCAGGCAAAGGAGGAGGAAAGGGCACCAGGCAGCTCCTCCGCCCCGGCGCTGCCAGTCCAGCGCCACCGGCTTCAGGGTCCTACGCTTCTCCACTGCCACCACTTCTTCCACCCACGCAAGCCACCCCGGGGAATCGCTCTTTACAGCTCCCCAAGAACGAAGGTGCCGTCTGAAACACTACAGAAGCAAGAAGCGCTTCACAAGCTGCGGCAGCGCTGCCTTTCACGTGACTCGGCCAAATTTTTTTCCCCGTAATTTCACCGAAAGGGTTACGGATAAGGCGGCAGAAGGAACCGTGTTGCTGCACAGCTACCAAGAACTTCCACACTCAAAACACAGGTCCCAGGACAACGCCGGTGCTCTCCTGCACCACCTGGCAGCTCGGAGAGGACTGAGGCTTCTTCAGCAAGTCTGCGAGTTAAACCAGCTTGGCAGCTACTCTGAGGCAAAGAGAGGACAAGATAAAATCCAGCCTGAGAACAGACATGGGACAAAGCAACTCTGCTGGTTTGTCGTTTGAGGAGAGAAATGTACCACTGACCTTAGAGGAACCTGGGAAACGAGGGTGAAACGCCACGAGCCGCAGAGGGCATAACGAGGCGGGATAAATGAAGCGGTGAGAACAGGCTCCATTTGCGAATGCACCGCTACGTTTTCCTCCTTCTTTTAGGACACCGGTCTTGATCTAGGGTTAATCGGCAATTCTTGCTCTGACAATCCCCATTAGCCTCACCCAGGGAAGGAAGGCAGTCGTGAAACTGCCCCGTGTGTCGGCTATCACACACGCCACTTCCATTTTTGAAAACATGAGAGAATATAATTGAGAAAATCCCTCCCTGACGTTCAACCTGTCAGATCTCAGACGAGCCAGGGGTAAGACAGCAGAGATCCAGAGCAGGACTCGCGTTACGCATCGTGCTCTCGAGATGAGGTGCGTTCTCGTCCCAGCTGCTGGGAAGAGACCACAAGAGAGCTGAACCTTGGGACAAGTTCTCACAGGGTGGAGGAGGAGAAGACCAGGGAGCCCGAGAGGTGGAGACGGCATCGGACAGCAAACAGACAACGCACTTCAAACCAGTCCTTGCTTTAGCAGCCTACCAGGAGTCCTTAAACTAGAAAAGCAACTGCCGAGGGCAGAGCAAACCCTGCTCTATTCTCCATTCCTCAGTGGTTTCCCTTCCTCATCGCACAGCAGATGCTGCGCTCCTACCGTTGTTCCATCCGCCTGTCCATCTACCGGGCAGAGTCTGACCCTCCCTGCGCAGGCGCTTCCCAGCGGCACTCGGAGGGCACCAGGACACTCTCCATCTCTCCCCGCCGGACGGTACCTCTGGTGCGAGCTGCTGCGAATGACCCCACCAGCAGCTGGGAAGCCACCAGACCGCAGGACCGCGGGCTCCCGGAGGTGCACCGAGAACAGTTTCTTCTTTTTGCTCAACTTTTCTTCATTTCTAAACTTGGTAACTTGAAAAAAAATAAGTAGCACAATCATACAACTACGGGGGATTCCCTGTCTACTCATCACTAAAACCTAGAGAAACAGTGTGGGAGTGAGAGAAAGTGGGGGAAAGAGAGAGAAAGGGTATGCACGCACTCGAGAGGCACACTGCAAATGAGCTGAAGCTAAAAAGGACCGGCATCAGACGATCCCAAAGCGTTCTGCTCTTTTCCTCTTCTTTGCCTGCAGAGAGGAATTACAAGAAAAAAAAAAATCAAAACCAAAGAGAAACAAACAAACAAGTTCTTTAAAATCTCACATAACCTGATGGCAAATTTATCAAATGTTTGGCATCAGCAACAACGCCGGAGCTTGGTGGCTCCGGCCCCTTCCTGAGCGCACCAAGACCACGTTAGCTCAAGGGAGTTACCAAGTTTTTATTCTAACGTTGGGACAAAGAGTGCCCCAAAATCAAGGAGCAGAAATATACAGTGCCTGAGATACAGTGCTGCTGAAGTCACTTCGTCTTGCTGGCAATGCGCTACAAAGGGGCTGAGCTGGGAACAATGACTACTTCAGAGGCCTGGAAACCCTTCCAGGCAGTGGGGAGGTGGGAAATGTAAAAGGGCAAAGGGTTAACACTCTCCTATTCATGGAGAAGGTGAGAGGGACACACTAAAACGCATTAAATATACTATTGCGTCTCTCAGATATGCCTTTAAGCCGATACACGAGGGGCATATAAATCTTAATTTTTAGCAGGATAAATAGCCTGGGGGCAACAGAAGCCCTAATCAAGAATCTCCAGGGGAAAGGTGCATTTGAGTGCACACAATACCAGTAAAAAGACCTTTTTGTTCCAGGCACAATCTCCAAGTGACCTAACGGAAAAGCATGGAATCCCTCGCCCAGCCGCCCCCTCCGTGCGGGCCGGAGGGGCTCATTCTCCCATGCTCAGCAGAAGGCTGGGAACGCTGCTTCCCGCTTCACGCGGGGCAGCGTTTCTGCAGCAAACCCAAAACAAAACACACACACACAAAAAAAGCCCCTAAACCCCACCTGAATTGTTAAGATTGCTTTTAGGAACCAAACAAAACCCACTTCTTGCCTGGCGAGCCCAGGAGCCATCTGGTGAAGCAGTTTCCAAGACCCAACACTCGCCCTGCCGCAACCTTTGCCATTCGATTGTTAACACAGGACTCCCCAGCCCGGAGGGTCCCTTTGTCCCCAGGAGAGGGGTGCCCGACTCTGGCTGATGTGCGCCGGAGCCGTATTTAACGTGGCACCATAGGTGTGCATGGCCCTCCCCACCTAACTTAACGTAGGAGCTACTGCACTGGAGCACAGCCTGCATGGTGACTTGGAACAATTTGAAGCAGAAGAAAGCGTAGAAGTACGTAAAAGAGCACAAAATTGCCCTGAGGAGCTTACAAATTTAAAAGATGGGCCAAAAGCACAGAGGACAGAACAAAGCATGGAGAAGAAAAGTTGGAAACAGGGTCAGCATCTCAATCCTCATTATTTTGTAGAGTCTCTGGGGATTTATTGATGAAGACCTACAATAGCATCCAAGGGGAAGCAGAGGGTCCAGGAGCATCCAGGACACATGGAATTACAGAGTTCGTGGAGCAGAGTGAGTCAGCTCAAACTGAGGGCAGGGGGAACCGGGGTGGGAGAAGCTGGAGTACAGCAGATGTGCCCCCCGCCTCTCCTGGAAGCATCCGTGCCATCCTGCAAGAGGAGGAGCTGGATGCCAACACGTGCTGGCACGCTCCCGTGGCTTGGTAGACTCCAGAGCAGCCTATTTCCAGAGGAGCCAGGGGAAAAGCCGTGACAGATCGGATGGCAGAAGTTCAACGCTCACTGCCAAGGAAAAGAGGCTGAGTGGCCAGGGGAGCGCACCCACCCACAGCTCGGGGTCAGCCCCACGCCAGCCCGGGGGACCGGCGCTGAGCGAGGGCCCAGGTGTGCGGAGTCACGCTGCCACCCCCGGGACCACCACCGCTCCCCTCAGCATCCTCGGCCGCTCTGGAAAAGGTTTTACCTCTGTGTCCTCTGTAGCTCCAGCCCCGGCTGAACTTGTTACAATGCCAAACCGCTCCTTTCTCTTCTTCAGTTTCTCGTCGTCTTCACTCTGGCACAAAGAAGGACGAAGATTTATTTTGTTGGCAATGCCCCAGGGTGCTCGTTTAACGGTAAATCATGTCCCTCCTACCCCCACTCCTCCCACAGTCGGCTACCAGAGCACCTGCTAAAAGTTGGAGCAAGGCAGCGGAGATGCCGAGAGCGGAGCAGGCTTCTCCTCTGCTTTGGCAAAGCGCGCTGTCCATAGGGGACGCATTGCACGTGCTGGGGAAGAGCTCCTGCAGAGCACGTCGGATAACGCAGGCGGCTCTGGTCCTTCAGCTGTGACCAGTGAAGACACACAAGGGCAGCGTCCACCTACCAGCCTGTGCCACGACCTCCACGGCCCGCCTCAAGCCTGCCCATCATTACAGCACCGTATCGTTTTTGCTTCGAATTTCTTCATGCTCAAACCTGAGCACGAAGGAGGGCGGAAGGAAAGGGCAGACGCACGTGTCAGCTACTGGGACAGGGCATAGGGGGGCACGTGCGAAGGAAAACCCAGGCTCAGCAGCTAGAACCTCACCTTTGTCTGCATGCAGTCTAGGAAGGATTTGGGGGAAGCATTTACAGCTATCACAGGGACCTTCATAACGCCCTTGGGAAAGCGAGCAGCAGGACTCTGCCAGTCGCCCCACAGTACAGACGCTGTGCCGCTCCTCTCAGAAACATTCTCATTTGGAGATGGAGGCTCGGCCTCACCCTACCTTCCTAAGTCTCATTTCATTTATTTCCGGCCCGAGCGAGCAAATTTCTACTGACATTTCCCAGAGCCTTCCGATCCCTGCTTCTCAAGGTTCTCCAAAAAACCTGGAGGCTTTTTATCTCTGCTGCCATCACCCACACTGATGTCCTGATCACCAGTAACAGCCAAACCCATCAACGCTCATAAAAGCCTCAACACATCCATCTTCTGCAGATTTATTCCTACCTCTGGTTGTTTCGTGCCTCTTTCAGACCATTTCCACAGTTAAGGCTGCCTGATTACTTTGCTAGGCTCCTTCCGCTTCTCCCTCCCCTATCATTAAGTACATCTCAGAGCTCTCACTCCCCATAACCCCGTCCAACACATCGTGTTATCCAGGGGAGCGCAGCTCACGAGCCGGCTCTTGCTTGCCGAAGGGTCCCCGGCCGCGCCGCCCTAATGCATGCTTCCCCCCGCGTTGAGGAACAAGAGGTACCAACGCCATCGCCTGGGGTTTAGAGCGAGGGGCACCAGGCAGGAGAACAGGAGCACCATTTCCAAGAAAACACGCTCCACCTGGATCAACTGGAATTAGCCGGCCAAGCAGGGGAATCAAGCTGGGCGCTTATCCGTTTAAACTCGAGGTCATAAACCATGCCATCAGCAGCCAAATTTGTCCTGAGTGGCACCGGGCACCCCGTTAGCAAGCAGCGGGGTAACCTCGCCATGTCAATACCTTACATAAACGAGGCCGCAGCGACCCGCTCAGCGCTATTACTCCTGACATGGACGTGTGTTGTGGCAACAGGGCCAGACGAGGCGCTGGAACTGAAAGCTCCGAGGTTCTCGCAAGCTCTGGCTCCGTAGGAAGCTGCCAGCAGCCGTGGCCCAAACACAGCTGATTCCCCGCCATGCGTTACAGCCCCTCACCACAGGGACTGCTGCCGAACACCACGGCAAGCGCTGGCAGCCCCACCGAGCCCGCAGCTTAACCCTCCTTCCCAGAAATCCTGTTCTGCCGGTCCTCCTTTCCGTGGTTTCACAGTGAGGCTATGAGCAAAGGGTAAATCAGCCTTGGCACTCCCTGCCTTCCCCAGTCCCATTTTGGAGAGGACGGAAGGTACGCATCTGTCCTGGGCTCTCGTGGGGGAGCAGCTGAGAGCCCTCTCCCACCCCAGCACCCAGTCCACGGATTGCTCCAGCTCTCAGGAAGAAGCAACGTCCCAGAAAAGCAGCAAAACTCGCGGGTTGTGAACAAAGGACGCCGGGAGGGATTATCATCACGGGGACAGGGAAGGAAAAGTTGGTCGCTGGAGCAGCACGACATACGTGCAAGCTGTGGCCACACAAAGAAAATCCAACCTGGGCGTTAGTGACAATAAACAGGCTCTTAAAAACCACCATTGCTGCCCGCGTGGTTTAAATCCCACGAGCAAGAGGATGGCCCCAAAGCCACTTGCAAGAAGAGCAGCACTGCGTCTTTAATAAAAGGACGCGGGAGGCTCCCAGGGACTGCACCAAGCTGTAGGTTTTTATTTATTTTTTCGGTAAGCCACCCCCACGCCTCCCGCCCCCACCGCTGCCCTGCAGGGAAAGCACATAACCGTCCTACTAAATCAACACGGTCCTAATGATCTCGCTCACTTGACCCCCTAGCACGACAGTGTCAGATGCAAACACGCGTACAATAAACTTCACTCCATCTTTAGCTTCTCGCTGACAGGTTTTGATTCATGGGGTGCTGAAACCCATCTGAGGAAAATTACCTCTATCAAAACGCTGCTATCTCTGCATCTATCAACCCCTGGTAGTGCCCCGGGGCCGTGCTCCAGCGTGCAAATGGGTGCACCAGCATCTGCAGGGAAAGCTGACCTTTCTGGCAGGATGTCAGATTTATTTTCTAACCTTACTACTTCTAGGCTTGTTCCCTTTGCACTCACGCCACGACAGTTATTTTGTAGTTTGTCTAAAAAAAGGGGGGGGGGGGTGGGGGAAGGAAGATGAAAAAAAAAGCATTTATGAAGGACTCCAAGCCCTGAAGCAAAGTCTTTCCTGCGATCTGGTAACAAGGGAGCATTTACACAAGCATATCGATGTATTTGCGCTCTATGCGATCCCAAAGCTTTAATTTTGACCCCCAAATTTCATCTGGGGGATCACAGGGCGCTGGCACAGCTCTGCTATCAGTAACAGCATCCCGCCACCACAGGAATCTGCCTCGGGATCCGCTTCCTCTGCATGCGAGATCCGGGCTCCCTCTTTGTCTGGAGTGCCCGTCTAAACCCCCCAGACTCCAGGCATCGAGGGGGCAGGCTCTGCACCGCCCCAGGCAGAATCAGGCCCCTCTGTCCTCAAGGCTGATGTCCCCAAGCTGCTGCCTACCCTCTTCCACACAGGGAACAAGGGAGCGAGGAAAGGAAGCTCGCCCCTCCACTCCACGGCGTTTCAACGAGCCCCGTGCAGCATCCCGAGGATGCTTGAAGCAGGTGACACGAGTCGGGGAGCTCCCCGGTGTGCACGGGAAGAGGTGCCAACGGGCAACGGGGGCTGTACAGCTCCAGACTGGAAGAGTGCCTGTCAGCACTGATTAAATCCAGGTTTAAGGGCTTCTCCTCTGGCTCATATCACTTATTCCCAAAAGAGAGAAGGATCCATTCAAAAACCGGATCATTCCCTCTCTCCCAGGAGAAGGCGCAGTGCTGGTGCTGGAAGAGTTAATGCCAAAAGGCATTAATTCGTGGTTTCCATGGTGCGCAGAGCTCTGGCACTCACGGCTGCCCTGCCAACAGAGCAGATCCCGGCTCCCAACAGAGCAGATCCCGGCTTGGGGCAGGCAGAGCACAGCTGGTTACCTCCGAACACCGCACAGGAGCTTCCTGCAAGGGAGATCTCAGCCCTTGGCTGGCAGCAAGCCCGCCGCTCTCCTCTCCCACCTCAGCTCGGCAAGCTGCGAGCAGCAATTCCTGCGGCGGTGGAATAAGGAGCTGCGGCAGCAGTGCTCCAGTGCGATGTTCTGGTTAACTTACCCGCAGGACTCAAACTTTGTACAGAGGGGAAAGCCCCACCGCTGGCCTCGCTCTCGAAGGGCGGACAAGTAGATCCCAGATCACCTAAAAGCATCTCACTGCCTTTGGTGTTCAGGGCAAGAAGCAGGACAGCCACCCCCAGCGCCTACGAGCTTCTAATAAATGATTCATCACGAGCATCTCTGATCTCCGCACCGAGCGAGCTGCTGCGAAGGAGGCGGCCAGCAAGGCCCCACCATCCTCTAACACATCCCCCTCTGTGCTCACAGCACCCAGGTCTCAGACATGTAGATCAAACTGTAGTTGTTCCACGTGCGTGCTATGAAACGAGACTTCAGGAGTAACGTCAGGCTCATCCCGAGCATCTGGGTAGGGAGAAGGATGAAGAACCAACCCGGCTCTCCAGGAGACCCTGGCGTGGATTCAGACCCGGGGAAAGGGACCAACGCACGGGAGATGCTCCACGCGTTCAGCTGTCGCCTGCAGCTATCCCGTTGTCAGATCACAGCTCGCTGCCCTGGTTTGGCCAGGCTCATTGCACAATAACAGCCAGGTAAAAGGTAAGGCAACAGCCTTCTTCAAAGGGGCAGCTCCCCGGCGTGCAGGGAAACGACTTGCTTGGCACACCCGCTCTATGTTTTAAAAGGCCACGTCGCTATGAAATCTCTGCCCCCGAGGCCAAGTTTCATGCTGCATGGGCAGAGTGCTTCTTTCTCCGCAGATTAAAGCGTCCCCAGGAGGAAACCGCTCTGGATTTGCAGATGAAGCCCGGAGTATCCTCATCACAAATGCAGAGAAACAGACACGAGCCTCCATAATCGCATCCTCGGTGTTTTCATTCTCGGAGAATGGAAGGGTGTGCGCCCACATGTGTGTATAAAACCGGACCCTTCTGGTCACTCTCCTGTATCTCGCTGCAGCATGACGGATGGCAGGATGAAAAGCAGAGCCCCGAGGCTTTCAGGCGATGGTAGATTAATGATGACATGGCCTTGACCTCCAAAAGGTAAAGGTTATGAAACACTCAAGGGTAACTGGGCTTCCAATTTCATACCCGGAGGGTGAATGACAGCAACTGATGGTTTTATTCTCAGAAACACTCCAATCCTAGGACGCACAGCTGTCACCCACCACCTTTTTGAAATTCATCTCAACGTATTTATTCCTCCTGTTTCTTTCCCCTCGCAGGCTCCGAGGGCTGCGAAGTCCTTCTGGAGTCGATGCTCCCCTCCGCCAGCAAGCGTTCAGCAGGGGACAGGAAGCAACAGGGAAGCCCGGGGTTTATACTGAACTATTCCCCATGTGCCGTACACCCCTTCCCATTTCCATCCGCAAAACTGCCTTCCAAAGAGGAGACCTTCGCCTCCGAGTACGCAGAGGAGGGTGCAGGAACGAGGAGCGATGCTCCCCTCCTCCAAAAGCCCGACAAAACACAGGAGTGATCTCCAGCTGCCCCTTTCAAGCCAAGTCAGCACAGCTCTTTCGTCTCCAACAGCACTTCGTGCTTCCAGCCCAGATTTGGAGCTGGTTGCAGAGGGATACATGCTGAGGCTGAGCCAGCGGAGATAGTCACAGCCTTTCTCCAAAGTACCACCAGCACGAGGACTCCACTTAGATTAGATACATGCGGCAGGAATATACATGAAAGTCCCTATCACAGTCCTTATACAAACAGTACGTTAGTGTTAGAAGGACCCTCTCTTCTGCTCCCATGTAGGGATGGCCTTTAAAAGGCACAGCTCATACAGAAATCACACGACGTAGGCGGATCCAAGGGCCTCCACGCATTTCAGAAACATCAAACACAGCTTTATCGCTGTGGGAAATGGACAGCAAACCCCCAGCGCCAGAAACTCAACTCGGGGACTCAGAGAAATGCCCTGTTCACCATCTCACAGCAAGACGGTGGCGACATCCAACGCAGCTGGGTCTCACCGATGGCCTCACTCAAACACACCCTACGCCTCTGGACGATCTGCACCCTCCCTGCTGCCTCTTCTGGAACTAGATTACAGAATTAGTCCACAAAGTCACCTAAAGTTAGAGCAAAGCTCGACCTTCTGGCTCCCTTCATCTGTTAAAAAGCTACTCTCCGTGCCTGGGACAAGTCTAGTGCAAGACCAGACCAAGCTGCAGGTCTCTGAAGATCTTATGTACGAAAGGAGATGGGAAGCACGAAGAGCACGAGTTGTTTAAAACGCCGTGCCCGTTCTGGTTGTACACCGGGGAGGTCCCGACTTACTCATTCACACTAACGAGGCCCGAGCAACACCGGATCAGCGGCTGCCTGCTTTCTCGGACTAACTCACCTTCTCAGCAACATTTTTTTACACAAGCTGAGGGGAACAGGCACCGCAAGCTTGCTCCTTGTTCTTTCTTCCAATGTACATCTTGGAAAACAGGTTAGGAAGGCAAAAAAAAAATCCAGCTGAAGTGTTTTTCTGTACATCTTGTTGGGCAGGAGCTGCAACAGACGGCAGTTCTGAGGTTTCTCTGTGTCAAGACACCACGGCTCTCACAGTTAGAAGTTTATGCTCACCCCAAACGGGATCAGCAGGGGAGGAAGAGAAGAAAGTCACAGACATGTGCTAAGAGTACACCTGCAACTCTCCCAGCGCCGAGTTGAAAAGCATTCTTCGACTTCGACGTCAGGGATGAAACAAACATGACAGGAATGCCGCACGGCCAAGTGAAGGAGACACATTTCAGGTGCACCACAAGGCAAAAGGCCTCGGAAGGGGCTTTTCATCTCTTTACACCCGCCGAACGGCATCTTAAATATCATATGGCGTTTACAGAGGCTCTTCCCTCCTAAAGTTCCCCCGCCCCAGCGCGGGAAGGCTTTGAGGCGAGCCCCCCGCGTTCGGCACAGACCCCAGGAGCAGGTTTAAGAGCGATACACCTGGCTCTGCGAGGGGAGGCTGGCAGAGTTAAAGCCACTTGGCAGAGCACGAGAGTTTTCCCTTGAAGAGTCCAGCTGTTATTAAAAAGAGGCAATCGGGCGATGACTAAACACGATTTGAATTGCACATTAGCCCCACGTTTACAAAAAAAAATCCATTCTATTCAAACCCAACAAGCGCAAAAATGACAACACACCACGGCAAGGTTAACCCTTCCCCGGCCAGTGGCAGTGCAAATCCCCACGCCTCTGCCAGGCAGTGGGACATGCCGAGCCCACCACGCTGCCGGGTTCGGCAGACCTCACCGGCCAGCTAAGTGCCCCGTAGCGTCTACGTGCTGCTGCTTTACAAGCTGAAACAAGTCCCTGTAAAAGGAGATGAAATTGCGGTGAGTTTGTAGAATAAGAAGACTCTTGGGTGCAAACATGCCCGCCGCACCACAGCGGACAAAGATGATCACCGGAGCCACACACGCTTATTCTCCCGGGGATCCCAGGGTACATCGCTTAATTTTGACTCTGATTTTATCTCCAGGCTCTGTACCCACACCCAAGGGCCTGGGAAGCCGGGTGAGCGCTCACCACTCCTGACCCCAAAGGGTCCGGATTTTTCAGTAATAAGCGAGGCGGGTTAGGAGAGAGACCAGAGTTTCCTCCTGCTGCCCAGAAGCTCCCAAGGCACCAGCGGCCTGGCAATGACTTTGCACCCCACGACTGACCACTGCAAAGAAGCGTCCGTGGCTCAAGAGAGCAGAGTTGGTGACCCATCAGTTCAAATATGACCAGGGAAAACTAAATCAGCCTGCAGGAGAAAACCCGCAGGGCAGAGCAGCACCTTCTGGTGCAATTGCACTGCCTGGAATTTAATTATAAAAGGCTTCGCACTAATCTATAAACTAACCTCCAAGCAGGGAATCACAGCGCTGGCCGTGAGCTCGCCTTCCTCTCACCATTTACACCTGGTTTCCCTTTTTGAGGAGCAGAGTGAAGGCTGGATTATCAATTTTCTCTTTTTTCTCCGCCAAACAACTCTCCTGAGCTGAGGGCACGGCCGGACCCTGCAGGGCCCCGCACCGACGGGCCAAGCCTTCACCCAGGCAATGCCAGGGGACGGCCCATGTTTGACTTTAGGCTGGACACTTGGTTACTCAGCCTCACCCCCCCAGACCATCCTCCTCCCGGGCAGCAGCGCAGGGATGAGTGGAACAGCCCCATCTTCCAGCGGAAAGGCAAAGCCCAAATCCTGCGGAGGGGGGACCTGGTGTAGAGGGTCACTCGAGTAGATTTTGGACTCGAGAAGTCAGCTGCCCTATCCCAGCAAACAGGAACTGCCCTGCAGGAAGAGCTGACATCCAAGAGCATCCCGGGCTACCTCCGACCAGCAAGGCACCACGGAAAAACCAAACCGCAGACGTCGGACTAGCAGACTAACAGAGGAAACACGCAGGCTGACAGCCTTCATCCGCACACAGCCCAGCACCTCTAGCGAGTCAGGATCTACGCGGATGCTCACCGCTTCCACACATGCAGAGTCTTCAGACCTCTTTCCACCAGAAGAGATAAAAGGCGGTGGGTAAAGCACTCCCAAAGCTCCTTATGTTTGATCTTTTACGGTCACTTAATTTGGTTTCCCCAGTATCACTGAAAGCTTCAGATTCTAGCAGAGCTTGAAGGGAAATGTAGTAGAAGGGCTGCTGCTCTGCAAATATTTGACTACTAAACCCTATTAATTGTTAAATCTGTGCATTTATTCCTCCAGGATGGCAGCTCACATGCCAGCGAAGCCCTGCCCTGGCGTGCAGCTGGCCAGCAGAAACAGCCCCATCCACGGGGACCCCTCCCAGGCAGATCTCCCGTACGAACACCCCCTCACTCGCTTTCATGTATTTTAAATAGCAAGAACGGCCAGAGCCCAGGAAAAGGTATATTAGCCACTAAATTACCCGTGGAATTAAGCTGTTCCATCCCAAACGTTATTATAAGGCCAGATTTTTAAACGAGCTTCTTTTGGCCCTGCGGGATGAGCTTGGCTACCTAATGGTCCAACCTACAAAAGCCCATCTGCAGTTAAAACATCAGAAAACTGAAATCCATGTGTTCTGACAAAGCCAGGCCTGGGAGACGCCCAGCCACGCACCAGCAACATTGCTGCGGGGCGCCTGCTCTCAGACACGTCGGTAGAAGAGGTATTCAAGGTGGTCCTGGATCTGGATCTACATTCAAGGGTCTCTAAGCCCCCGTAAGTTCAGCAGTCCCCAACCCTGCACCCCTCAGTGCCTTGAAGGACCTTCCAGAAAGCGCAGAGCTGGGAAAGATCAACTCTGCCATCCGATAACCAAACCAGAGAGTTTTCTGAGAAAGCCCTTTCTGAGAAAGTAAGTTGCCAAATCAGTTAAGACTAGGAAAACTTCTTGGTGCCTAAGGGCGTGGATCATTTGCGTCTAGGTTTTTCTAATGCTCCTGCAAAACTGCCGGTGCCACGTGCACAGCTGTGAAGAGGAAGCTGAGTCCCCCTCAAAAGCCACAAACCCAAGGCTCGCTGCAACATCACCGCAGAGCCCAGCGCTGCCGGGGGATGCAAAACTGTGGAGTCTTCCAGGAACAGAAAGAGCTGCTTAAGTTATCTTAATTAAAAGGATTAAATGGAAAGGAGGGGACTCTCAGCAGAACTGCACGAGGTTTAATTCGCCAGACATTCCTCGCCGTCCCCCTCCGCATGTGCGCAGCACATGCACCCCTCTGCGCATTTCACAGGGGGGGGTTTGGGGCTGGTTTTACTTTTGTCCTCTGCGGTGAAGAGGGGTTAAGGGGAAACCTGACTTTGTTTCTCTGGTTGAGACTAGAATAGGCTCTGGAAGGCCAGGAGCGAGAGCTGGGTCTGCCATTCTTCCCCTGCCGCTCCTCCAAATTCCTGCAGCCAAATGGTTCAAGAGCCCCTGAATGGGACATAATGACATCATTGATTGAATCATAATAGAGGGGGAAAGGGGGGGTGGGGAAAAGATGTATTTGTGTTACAGACAAAAGCGAAGTTCTGTTTCACAGCGGGGACCAATGAAGAACCAGATGACTGGGCAGAGGGAGGTCAGAGAGTCCCCCCAGCGTTGTCCCCCCCGGGAGCGAGCCCTTCGCCACTCCCCGAAGGTTTGTCCGGGACGCGGAGCCCTTTCAGCCGGCGCCGGGATCAATGTGTGAGCAGGAGTCCCCCTGACCCCGCGCCGCGCTCTCGTCATTTATTTTTAAAATGACATCGTGGGTGTGTGTAAGTGCGCGTAAAGGGCTGGGGCGGAGGGGGAAGCGCTTCTGAAGGAATAATGGAAAACACCAAATTGCTTCAGGAGCTGGAGCTGGCAGCAGGCAGGAGCGACAGCGCAGCACTAAGGCACGCCGTCACTTCGCGCGTGTTGGCTGCACAACAGCTTTCTCCCTTTGCAATAGGGCTGCAGTGCCCATGTAACCGCAAGCTTGGGGACCGGGTTAGCTGAGCCACGATGGTGCTGCACTGGCAGACGTCCTGCAGCCCAGCAGAAGACCCTCCAGCCCTTTTGCGGGGGCAGCTGGACACCAAGTTGACATTTCTCTCAGAAACCAAGTTACGGGTTTCTTCAACTGCTGTTTTTCCATCCTGCCTAGGCAAAGGCTGGAGAAAAGAGCACATGATACCCAACGAGCACTGAAAAGATACCGAAAGCCACAGTCTTATCAGGTGTAGAAGGGCATCAGATGTTCTCATGTGGCCAACCACAAGAGTTTCCAGTACAAAGAGAAGGACAACGACACGGTCTACGGATCCCACCACCATCCCCGGAGTTGGCCCTGTGTGTAGGAGAGCCAAGGGCAGGCGCTCTGGGTTCCTTACACCAGCCCAGGGTGGACGCGCGGGGCTCCAGCCCCCAGGGGGGGCTGGCTCTCGCAGCACCTCCCCCTGCTCTTTCCTACAGCCCGAAACCCTCACCACCAGGTCATTCACCCCCCGAATTCCCTCGGCAAAACCCCAGTCGCTTAAGCACTGACCATAGTAAAGGGCAGCTCCACCTTTGCCTGATGTGGAGCTTATTCACAGGGAAGCGAGAACAAAGCCCTTGCAAAGCCCCTGGTAAAGCGCAAAGTCAGAAGGTCCAGAATTGAAAATTCAGGAAAGCCCTGGCGGGTAAGGAACAAAACCCCCAGCAGAGCCAGAGGGACAGGAGAGTCTGCCTGGACGGGGTTTCACAGAAGGCACTGGGGAGATCGGGGTCGTGGTGCCGCTTGCTCACGGATGTGGCAGCCAGAAAGCAGCCAGTGTGACGGGAGAAAACACCACGACCAAGACACGCACAGGGCAGCTCTGCAACCCCAGCACTTGCCACAGCACCCACTCACTGCCATCATGCCAGACCCACGCCGCTGCCCAAGCCGTCCGAGAAGGGGAGGAAGCCGGTGGCAAGATTTACAAAAGTGTGGGTAGCTGAGACAGCAGGAGAGAGGGAAGTTATTTTGGGTATCTGGAGAGGAAATGCCAGAGGGGAGGAAATAACAGCAGCTGAGAGCACAGGTGACCGAGGGTCACAGCACAGGCACAGGGGAAGGGACGCTTCGAGGCACTGGCTCTCCAGTTTTCCAGCCCCTCAGGCACAGAGACTTACCTGCTGCACAGCTGAACTTGAACCCTTCTGGCACAACCAAGTTTTAGGGGAGCAGCAGGAAAACACCGGCATCTCCACTAAGGCAAGAGGACAGGCTTCCTGGGAGTGCTACGCTTGCATTCCTGCATGGTTACGTACCCGCAGGCAGACGGTCAACCTGAAACCATGAAATTATGCTCCCACCTGAAAAGCGTAACTTGTAGTTTGCTACAACACACCTGAGGCTCCTCGTACCTTGTGCAGCACGACCGAGCTTTGCGTCTCATTAACTTCACTACTTCCCATTAGCACAACTCATTCATGGGAGCAGAGAGTAAAACATTTAGAAGAGCAACGAGGACTACGCCACTAAAATAGCAGAAAGACTGTGGAGGCAGGAAACTTGAGAGTATTTCAAGCTTTTATAATCTGTCTAGTCCAGAAAGGGCAACAACGCCTTGAAAGGCATCTTAATCCAACACTTGTGCTTCAAGTTCACCTTTACTCGCCTGCACAGGAATCAACCCGCACAGAGCCAGGCTCGCAGCAGCCTGCGATACATGACCACTGAACATGCCAGTGCAGAGGCTGGTTTCTCCCAACACACAGTGACTGCAGCTGCTCCGGTCCGTGGGCACACATCGCCTCAAGCTCCTCAGGGCTTCTGTGAGGTTTCTGCTTCAAGCAGCAAACCTAGATTTCTTTTCCCCTGCATACCAGTCTAGAGTTATTTGCAAGGGACAAGGCTGGTTGGACAAAACTCATTATTTGCCTTCTAGGAAACACAAGAGCTTAATTTCCTTGCACAATCCCATCGTATGCCAGCTGGATCACCAGGGATCAGGACTGGAAACCACAAATCCATCTCTCTTCCCAGAGGGGACTGTTGCATTGCCCTTGGCCAGAGTGCGTTGGGCCAGTGAAGACCACCACGGCCCTCATGGGGAAACTGTTGCTTTGTCTTAAATGAAAAACACAAAAAGGGGAAAAAAAAAAAAATTAGGTCTGTTAGACCTTTACATTTGTCTTGTAACCTCAGGTCTTATTTTCCAGGGGGTGCAGCCCTGGGAAGATCTGGGTTCATCTTCAAGCACACCAGTAAGCCACGTGCTGGCATGCAGGCCCTGCCAAGCCTCCCCTTCCCGTGCCACGTCCCCAGCAGCAGCTGCTCTGCCCTGTGCCTCGCAGCCCAGCTCGGAGCCGGGGCCGGGCTGTAGCACGCCACGCAGCCTGCGTTCGACAGCATCTGACAGCCTTTGTCCAGAGGCACTCTGGTGCAGAGCTTCACCACGTCCAGGACGGGGACGGGGAGGGCTCTCGGGGCACAGGAGTATTAAAAACAAGACTACACCCCCCACACTATAAAGGGCGAACGTAAACATCTTGCCCGCCCTGCCCTCCACCCAGGGATGCTGCCTGCACCGGCGGTTCGGTCGACACAAACCCCTTCCCCGAGCGACCCCGGAGGGGGCAGGGGCAGCGGAGGCCTCGCTTACAGCACCCTTGTGTTAAAACGTCCATGACTGCCAGCACTATTCTTCACCTTGTCACTTCCCATTATCTTAAACCAACAGGCCCGCATTCAGCGGCTCAACTTGGAAAATAGTGACGTTGCTTTGCAGGGGTTGGGGGAAGGAGAGGCAGCGAGGGGACGGGCAGCACGCACCGAGAGTTACTGCGGCACGCAGCTAAAGCACGCAGCGAGCCAAACACGGACCTGTGCGGGGCTCCTGCCCAGGAGCCTGGAGAGAAAAAAGTTCTTGGAGGATTAGTGCTCGGTTTCTCTAAATCCTTACAGGGGCCACCTGGAAGCTCTGCAGCGTTTACCTGCAAAAGCATTAAGGCTGGACTGCCCCAAATCGGCTCTTTCCCTCCTCAAGACTGAGGTTTACTGTTTGACTGAGGTTTACCTTTTGATACAGATGCTGTCACCTGTCTGCAGTCAGACCTGCTCAGCAACAGCGAAGGCAAAAAAGGCATGAAACAGCTCAGCCTGCGTCGAGGTGCCTGCTGCCGGCCCTTCCACAGGCACTCCCGCAGTGAGCACGGAGTGACGGCTTTCCGGGCTCACACAATTGCCTCGCGCCAGCTTCGATGCTCCTCGCTAGTTGCATTATTCTGTATCGGCATCTTCTGACTTTGTTTCTGCACGGCCATGCAATTCTGGCTGCATTCTTCTATCTGACCTAGTTTCGACTTTCTGCAGGACTACCGAAAAGTTTCTGTAACAAGTGAAAACATGAGGGTGTTAGGGGGCTTTGCTTTCATTTTACTCTCTAAACCAGGACTATTTTTTAATCTTCTTCCTCTGTAAATCCAGCTGCCTTAGTTACACTAGCCCAACTCAGAGGGAGACGGAAAATCCTTTAAAAATTACCTAAAGCGGCTTTTTTAAATACCTAAAAATATTAAGATTGAAAAGCACAATGTCACGGGAATTTCAGGGCACAGGGAAAGAAGTCCCAAGCGCGACATCGGGACTCTGCCCGCAGAAGCGCTCTCATTCACTGTGCCGTCTGTCACGACATACCAGCTCCTCCAGATCTGGCACGCTACCCTGCCCGCTCCACGTGTCACTGTGATGCTGCCCCAAGGGAGGAAAAACTCCTTTTTCCGTGGCTGATCTGAGAAGTGCCAAGTGCTCCACAAACCCACCCAAAAAGCAGAACTCGTGCAGTGGTCCTGAAGAGTAAGGATGTGCGGACAACACACAGGCGAGCCATCAACTTCTCTGGACAAATATAACCTCACTACGAATTTACAGCGTGGCGAAGACACGTTCCTGGGCCATCTTTTATATATATTCTAATCACAACGCACTACAGAAGGTGAAAGAGAGGGAGGAATTAAGACGAAGCACACAGAAAGAGAAGGGGCCGGGTTATAACCCGGAGGCGGCGGCTCTCCTCCACGGTGCCACAGCAGAAGCTGGGTAGAAAGCAGAGAGGACAGCAACAGAAAGATGTAAAGCTGATGACAGCCAGGAAAAGTAAAGTTTGGGGAAAAAGAAAAAAAAAAGTAATATTCAGGGGCATGTGCCCTTTCAAACAAGGCAGGAGCCACCTCTTCAAAGTGACAGCAAGAGGCATTTCTTGACACAGACCGGCCACATAAGCCAACTGCGCTTCTCAAAAGCGCAGGCGTGTACCACCACGCATGACACATCCATCCCTGGTGCGAGCTAGGAACAGTCCTCGTCCACGAATCCTTTCTCCTTTCCTCTGCCAACATCAGCACGTCTCGCCCCCCACCACCACCCTTTGCTTCCTTGGTGGTTAATAGCTTCTCATCCGGGGCTGGCAGGGGGTGTTTGGAAAGACTGCAGGCAGAAAAATTATCCAGGAAAAGGATTCCTCCTCAGCACGTTATTATAAGCTTGCTGGAAGCCAAACAATTAAGCCAATTGTTTTCTCTCTCTCATTTAGCTGTTTTGTATACACACGGACTTTCTGCCGGTCCACTGACCCCTGCTCCGCTCCAACACCACCCGCACGTCACGCAGTCAGCCTGCCAGCTCGGCCAGCTGATCTCTGGCGAGCGCAGCTCTTATCTGCTCCATGTAAAACACATTCTCATTAACTGGAATTAAACCAGCATTAATCTAGAATCACGACTGATGGCCATATTAAAATGTTAACTCTTCCCAGCCAGGAGAGTCAGTACCTTTTGATCAAGGGGATACTTTGGCATCCTGTGCTGCTGCCGCCGCTCAGGATCCAACCTGGGATGCCCGCAGGGCTCTCGACATGTCTTTTGGCTACAATGCTCCAGCTGTAAAATGGAAGTCTTGCAACCAGGCAAAGAAAAAAGGAAGTTATTCAAGGTGACATGCAGTTTGGGAGTCGCACTCCCCGCTCTGCCTCGCTACAGACAGGTCACTCCATCTCTCAACAGACACAGAAGCTCCCCCCTGCCCACAGAAGCTCCCGCGTTGGGGACGGGACAGGGTCCCCACGATGAGGGATGAGAACGCTAGGTGCACAGACCGAGATTTGCAGCAAAAATCCTTTGTTTCGCCCCCAGCTCAGGGAAACGCACTGGGAGAAGAGGGCTTGGAGCAGGGACTCCCGACTCAGGGTGACCTCGGAGCAGAGTCGCTTCACCTCTCTGCTCCCAACCTCTGAACGGCCGAGGGTTAATCAGCTAATTGTTCCTAAGGCAGTTTGAGACCTCCACGTTAAGGAGAAGATATAAAAGCTAATTATTTTAGTCATCTGTTCAGATCAGGAAAGGTATTTGATAATGTAATACAAAGGTGGCAAACAGGGCTTTTATGTTATCCCAAGGGCTCCTGCTGTCCATTTGGTGCCAACACTTTCTCAGCAGGAGACTTACAAGGCTATTTTATACATAAAGAGCAAACCACCCCCTTGGAGAAATGCTTCTGAATCAGAGCCACGACGCAGGCAGCTCCCTCTGCAGCAGCAAACCCTGCATATAAAACATGCAGCTAAACATCCTCCCCTGGGGAGCGGCGAGTTTGAGTCTTACAGGGAGCAGCTGCTATAGAGAGGGAGCATTTACAAGTGTGGGGGGTTAAGTACAACTAACAGGAGTCAAGGGATGGTAGCTTTAGGTCAGCGAGCGTGTGCTTTAACAGGAGGCCTCGGAGGGGAGAGGCAGCGCTACAGGGAGATAAACGCTTGCTTGATTTATTTTAAAAATTAATTTGATGGCCCTGTGCTGCCTTGAGACAAATGAGCACCTGCCTCTTCTGCTCCAGCACCGCCAACCTTTCTGTTCGCCCGCTCTCCTCCCAGCGACTGGGGTCTTGCTTCCCCTTTAGGCAGAGAGGAAGAGGATTTCAAACTTGAAAGATTTCTACCCCAGAGGGCTAACACAGGGGGAAGGGGGGTTCAAAGCTACAGATGAGTTCACAGCCACTAACGTAGCTCTGCATTTGCTCCCTGCTCACAGCAGGTCTGAAATCCCCCTTAGCTACGATTCTCCCCCCACATCCCTACCCCTCCCCAAACCAATTTGAATAGGAAATGAAGTGTGGCTCCGGGGAGACAATGGTTTATTGTAAAGTTTTTGCTGCGACGCACGGTATAAAAACCTGCCAAGACACATGTAAACATTCGCAACTGCCAGGCTCCTCCGTAATGAAAAGCTATAAAGAACACCCAGGTGGGAAGCACAATACGACCAGCTAATTAAAGTAACCAATAATATTCCTCCCAGGAATGCAAGAGTGTGTTCCGCTCAGTGGGAGAAGCCACTTCTAAGCCCATGAACTCGGCTTCCTGGTGGAGCAAACAAAAAAGGGACACGGCGCGGCGAGGCGAGCCCTGCTGCTGGACACCGCTCCGCAGAGCGCGCGGCCGGGCTCGCAGGGGACACAAAGCCCAGCGCTGGGTAAGCTCGAGGCTAGAGCCAGCCCTGCCACTGATTACTGACCTTGGGCAAGTCATTTTCCCCACCGGTAGGTCTCCATCTGCACAAGGGGGAGCAGGTCACTAATATACAGAGAGCTGCATTTGCTGGCAAACGGCTCGGGGAGCTCGGACCTCGCACTTCAGCGCTTTCAGGTTTTTGCCACATGCAGGGGCCACAGCGCAACCGGGAAGCCTGCTCCTGCCATAAGCCCCGGCTTCATTAAGCTGCAGCCGCAGAATCCTACCCAGGGAAGGCCATGGCCATAAACATTGACAAGGCATATATTCCTCCTGAAAAATGGGAGCTCCTAGTGACAGGGTTAATGATGTTTGAGCAGCCTCTCACCCTGAGCTCCACATATCCCAGCCTTAATGCACTGGCCTCCTTCCCCCACCCCCAAAGGGACAGGAGGGAAGGGGGGGAACAGCGACCTCCAATGCCAGATATTTTCTACATCAGTGAATTCTCAGGGCCAGTGGAATAAAGCAGAACACTCATACGTGGAGAAACAGGCAGCAAAAAAGGTCAAATCCGTCCCCCTGAGGAGGAGAGGGGCTTATTTCACAGGGATGGAGAGAAGACGAACCTCCCCTGGCTCTTACCCTTTTCCGCACCGAGAGGAGAGGTCTCCATGCCAACATTATCCAGCTGATGTAGCTGGACAATTCCTTTTCACTCACCACTATTTCTGAACAGGGCTGCAGCACGAGATTCATTAAAGCCCAGAAGAGGAAAAGGCGATTTTTGTTCGGGAAGCGCGCAGGATGTTGTATTAATCTCCGAGTATATATTTATCCTTTCTTCTGTTTTCCCCAAACACCCTAAATTCATCTTCTCCCCGGTTTGCTACAGAACACATTTAGGCAAGGGATTATCACGCCGGTAAGCCCACGTTGACCTCCCAACACGCCCTGGAGCCCCCCCAGCATACCCAGCGCCCTTCGGCAAAGCCCACCCCTCCAGCCGAAGGCAGAGCGTGGCTCCATCTCCTGCCCCACTGACAGACCCCGCAGGCAGCTCCAGCACGTGAAGGCTGAGCTACATCAGAGCTAGGCACGAGGACCAGAAGAGGGGTTACGCTCAGAAGCTTGCGTGTATTTCTCCCCTGGAAAAAATAAATAGCTTCAAGACCAAATTCATCCCCCTACAAAGCTCATCTCATTTGTATTTCAAAGGGTTATTTCCTACCGGGGAGCTCTGGACGCCTTCTCTTCAGAGAGCTCATTACCTTGGTCGTTACAGACTTGGCTCCTACCCCAATCAGAAACGTGCGCTTACGCAGCGCGAGTCAAACGCCTGAAAACAAACCAATTACACACCCCGCTAAACAGGGTCTCTTCCCCCGTTAAAATTTGGGTGAACAATCTTAAAACTCAACACCGCCATGCAGCAGTCGTAACTCTCTCAAAACCGTATCAAGAGTCACACACCCAAAAACAAACAGAAGGAAAGATGAAGGAAACAGCATTGACAAGCCTCCCCCGGGGCCCGGGGCCCACGCCGCTGCATTAATAACAAGATGTAAAGCCTCCAGCAGCACGAAGGCTTTGAACGGTCACGGCACGCTACGAGCTGGAGCACTGGGCTAATCTGGAGGTGCAAAGAGTGTCCTGGGGGCCGAGGCACCTTACCTTCTTGGAGAGCGAGGAGACATTCAACCCAAATCTTTGAGCCCTTTCCTTTAATTTATCCATGTTTACCTATAAAGACATAAGAAACAATTTATATTTCTTTTAAATCACCATCACTCAAGTTGCAGGGATAGAGATACAGCCACCTCCCGGAAAAGCCTCCCAGAACAGACTGGTGCACAGTGACCAGCCCCAGGGAAAACTCCTCTGGGCGCCGCGCTGCACTGATACCCAGCAGCAGCAGCCCCTGCCAGCACCGAGGGCCGCAGGACAGGACCAGCGTCCCAACCGAAGCAGCCAGAAACTGCCAGTCTGCCCCTTGGCTTCCTCAAACCAGCCAAGGACACACACCCCATGTGCTGTTCCCCCCCACACCCCGGAGGAGTGGCTGTTTCAGACTCTTACTGTGAGCTGTACCTGTACCTTTCCTGGAGCAGTCTGGTCAACACAAACAGAAAATAAACAGCCTTGTAGCCAAACTTGCCAGCGCTCCTAAAGGTTACCACTGCTCTCTGGCTGCCACAGGTTTAAGAAGCCATCACTGCCCCCTCACTCTTCCAAACTGTCATGTCACACCTAAGCAGGTCCCAGCAGCCCGCGGATGTTCCCAGAGAGGCGTCAGCCACGATGACGGCACTTATCCCTAGCGAGCACAGGCTTTTGGGGACAGGCTGTCTGGAATACATGGTTCTGCAGAGGAAACCCTGGTGCTATTCTGCCTCACAGATGCTCATGCAAGGTCTTTTATGCCCCTGGCACCAGAGAAACCTCTAACCTTGCCTGGTGACAGATCTTGGCTTAACTCTGTTCCGCTCATCCTCAATCGAGCACGCAAATACTGAGCCGGCTGCCCAGTGTGAGAGAGCTCTCAGCCCTGCGCACTTTGGTGCCTCCTACTTAGACCTGGAAGTCAGGCCGGCAAAGCAGCATCGGCCATTAAAAGCAGAGTAATTTACTACAGGTCATTCACTACGTCCATTCCTGAAGCATAATTCAAGCAATTCAAAAAAAGCAGAGAATGAAAATCAGGCATATGGAAAATACCAAAATCCATCTTTGTTCCTTTCAGCGTTTCATTCTAGCAGCAGCTCATCTGAGAAAACCATCCCAGAGGCAGCCAAACATTGCCAAGGGATGGGAACCCCTCGACTCCAGCGCGGGCGCGACACCCAGGTGGGCTGCGTCATTAACTCTCCCTCCACATATGCTGTTCCTGGACCATTTTGGTAGTTCACCCCCGCAGGCAGGAACCTCTTCCTACAGATTACAACATGTGATAAGGGCCTGACCAGCAGTGACTCAAGAACAAGAAGCATTTCTTACCGTGGGTTTGCTGTCTGCAGAGAGGCCTGAAACGAGGAGGCAAGAAAAAGAAAACCCAGTTAGAGAACAAATACCAGGAGCAGCACCTTATCTAAAAGGAGGTGCAGTGAAGTCACAGTGCTGCCCGAAGCAGCCCTGCGCCCGTCCCACCACAGACCACTTTGATTTGCTGTCCCGTTTTTCCCAGCGTCTATCTCTGCTCGCTACAGATTGAGTCTCCCAATTTCTTTTTCACCTTCAAATCACCTTCTCCACCCACAAAATTGCTGCCCACCTCGCTAAGACAGCTTTGGCAATCGAACCCAACGTTTTATGAAGCCAGACGATGTCTGGTGCTCTGTTCAAGGATACCACAGGAAAACCTGGCTAGTGTCTTTTTCCAGTTGTGCTTAGAAAAAGATAGATACTGGGAAAAGTGTCTGAACTACCAAGGGAACAATACGCATCCTTTTTTTTCCTGGTTCTACAATTCCCGCTCGGAGCTCCTGGGCGCGGTCATGAAAAGGGACAGAAGGGAAAACAAAGGTAGTCCCACCGGCAAGTTTTTTTCCCAGGAATAATTAAATATTTGCAGTAAGATCACTCCATGGATTGGTTCTGCTTCACCTCCTCACCTTTAGTCGAAACTGTGGCCAAACCAAACCTGCCGAAGGTAAACAGAGCTTAGTCAGAGACTCGGGCAAAGATAAGGTCAGCCAGTACCTGGCACGTCAAGTCGCATGTGTGAACTTTTCCTTCAAATACTTTTCATGAGTGCACTTGAGTAAAACTGCTCCGGGGGCGAGATTAACTGGAACACGCTGTTACTGGCTACTGCAATTACTGCAGCAACACCCGCGCTTACTCTGCATACAGCGATTCCCCACTTTCTTCACAAAGCCAACCTCAAAGTCCAGAACGTTAGTCGGATCACCAGCAGTTCACCATTTCTCCCTTTCATCGCCCTGTCTTTGCAGAATAACTGTGAGAACTGCCAGAAATGGCACTGGTATTTTAGCCGCAGTGACCAGCAAAGCATGCAGCAAGCGCTCCACAATCGGACACGGCCCAGATTTGACATGCGAGCCTCCTGCCTCACAAGGAGCACCACCTCCCTGCAGCTGTAACACAGCACACGTCTGCAAACCCCCCAGTAAACCCGTCCACCGTTTGCTCAGGCTGGGGGCATCCTCCACCCCATTCTCCAGGCTCCTCCCCAGCGCTGCTGTCCCACCACCCGAGCACAGCGCAGAGCCACGTCCACCTCAGACTGACACGACCTGCCGCGGGCAGCCGTGTCCCGAGAGATCTTCTCCCAAGCAAGAGGAGGGGAGAAGGCTCCAAGCGTAGACTCACCGAGCTGCCCGTGCTGCCTTCTTGCTCTCCAGGCTCACGGGCACGTTGAAGCGTTCAGCCCTCTTCTGCATTCGCTGGAGGAGGGAGAGAAGGGAGCCAACTGAGGAAGAGCAAAGATTTGAAGCGTACAGAAAGGAGGTTCTGCAGACAGAGGCAGGCAAACTCAACCCGCAGTGGGCTAACACTCCAATGTGCCCTGCTAGACCGGCAGCACGCAGTCTGGAAAGGGGAAAAACACCCCCCTGCACCTGCAGGTAAAGGGAGAGATGCTGCAGGCACCTTCCCTTGGCTTGTGCTGGCCAAGAAGCCACCCCGCAGCCTCCAGGACGTACGTTCGATCAAAGGGCACCCTCATGGTTCTGAGAAATACAGGCCTAACAAAAACCCTAACAAAAAAGGTATGCCATCGCTCCACTGCTCAGGGAGCGCTCCTAGGAAAGGAGACGTGCCAAAAGAGAACGGGACCGGGGCGCTGACAGAGACAGACGACTGTTTTAAGATGATACAAGGCTGCAACTGTGCTGGGGGCCGGCGTGCCAGCACGCAGGCTGGAGCACTGCACACCTTGCCCAGGGAAGCCCTCGTGCCAGAGGGAAAGGAGCAGTGCTCCTGGCAGGGACTACAAAGGGAGCAGCCCTGACTTCCCTCCCGCAGGCAGGAAGCAAGCGGTAGGCACAACTGGCTTCGGCTGATTTGCAAGGAGAGAGGCAAACAAGATTTCCTTTTCTTCCCCCCTAAGCAAAAGGGCCAAATACGCTAGAAAAGGGGATGGGGGGTGTTTGTTTTCAGGGAACTTATTTATTTGCAACAAGCCTTTTCACAAGAGACCGACACTATTCAGGCAGTTGGCTCAGCCTCGTAAGCAGAGTTTGCCATTAGCAGTGCAATTCAAGACAAAATTCAGCTACGTAGAAGGGACTCGGCCTGCTGCCCTCACTACAGGCAAGGCCTGCCTGGCTTAGAGCACGCTGCCCTGGGCACGGAAAAGCTTGCAAACATCGGAAGTGCAAGGGTTTGCACCTACAAGTATTAAATCCCCTTAAAAGCTTAAGGGAAATATTTAACGTTTTATTATTACACATGGGCCCAAAAATGCGTTTGGTGTTTTAAAGGTTAGAGAAACAGATACTATTTTAATGGAAACATTTACTTTAGCCAAAAGCACAGTGAGGAGCGTAATAAACATGTGCATCAAAACAGAAATGTTTAGAAAAGATGGCTTAGGAACACCACTCCTAACCCTCTCAGTACTGAGGGACTTTTACTCAACTGAGCAGAAACAATAAAGACAGAAAAACGTCCCACTCGGGTGAAAGCCTATTTCCTTACTCTTTCTGACACTTGGAAGACTACCCAAAAGAAGTGCCTGAAGAGGCAGCTTCCGGAAGGCCTCTCGACTACAGACAAGCCACGCTGGACTGGAGCAAAGGCTCCGCTACCTCAGCATCCCCCCCGAGGGGACTCTCACGGTCAGACGGGTGATGGTCTGCCTCCTTTATGCCCTCCCAGACTCAGGGAATCCACAGCAAACCACAGACTGAAGTGTGCTCCCGTTTGTGTTCGTTTATCCCCGATGGTCGCCTTTCCTAGGGATTTGTCTCCTTGCTTTCTGAACTCGCCTGTATTCCTAGCGCCTGGATCAGCCCGCATTAACAGCCTCCAGTGTTCAGTTACGCACTGTATGAGAAAATAATTCCCTTTTATCTTCAAAAACCATCTACAACATTATTTCGCTGAGACGTGAGTCACACTCAATCAAAAAAAAAGTGGATTTCCTGTGAATAGGTTTGGCAGAATTTGGAGAGAAACAAAGGGCAAGAGCGTAACTTCAGCAAGTTCTCTTAACGAGCTCCTTAACCAGCTACGGCCAGGGGCAGCCCCACATCACGGGGGACATCACTCCCTCAGCAACACTCCCAGCTCACATCAGGTGCTGTGTTTCTCCTCATTACTCCTTCACTGAGGTCATAATCCTCCGCTTGCGACATCACCCTGGTTGCTGTGGAAATGATCGTGTCCCAAACAGAAGATTAAAACTCTAAAGTAGTGGTGAACAGCAGGGAGACAAGAATCATGTTTTCATAGTGATTTCTTTCTTATGGAACATGAGCAAAAAAATAAGGGGGAGGATTAGAGAACCACAATCAGATTCCTGAAACTCAAAGTTTCGCAAAGTTCTCCCCGAGGAATTGGCAGCTTCTGAGCGTGTTTGTTTTAAATAAGCCCAGCAAACGTAAGTGACAAAATTAGGGTTGATAAAGATGAGATGATGTGTTAGCTCGTACCAGTTCCTCCCCAACTGATTACTGCCTGACTGCGTATCCCCAACAAAGCTTTGTAGTTTCACGTGTCTGAAGCGACCGGGCTTGCAGCGGGTCCCGAGGGAGAGGGATGTGCCCCGGCCTGGCGGACTCGCAGCGGAACTTTTCATGTTCCCAACAGCAGGAAACACAACTGATACACCAGAGTCATAACAGGGGCGGTTCAAGTCTACCGGCCTTTATCACCCCAAGCAGAGGACGCTATGGGGCAAAGTCCACCTTAGTCCGCGATAGAATGAGAGCCCAGGAACGGCTCGGCTCGTCACTGCCGAGTTGGAAATATTGAGGTAGGGTCAGCGGTGGTTGGTGGCGGAAGGCAGCGGCAGCGAGCAGCAAGGAAAGAGGCATCAACAGACAACTGAGAGAAACATTCCTTAAGGCCTAGCGTCAAAATGAAACGTGCCGTGGGGTCACCACCCTGCCAGCTCACTCCACAGCTAGCGACCGGTCAGCAATATAAAATCCAGGAAAAATAAAGCAGGTTTACAATGGAAACACTGACACAGCCCCAGCGACACACAAAGGAGACTCTGAATGAACGGAATAAGGAAACCAACACCTCGGAGGATGAAGGAGAAGTAGCCTTACCTCCATCTGCGATATTTCTGACGTTATTTTCACTACCTTCTTTTCCGTAATCCTAGAGGTGTTGGGAAAGAGAGAAATCAGTCAGAACAGCTCCCGCTCATTTCACAAGCGTGCCCCGGTGGGAGCGGTATCAGGGTTCTCCTCCCAGCCACCCGTCTGCAGCAACGCCACCGCCACCTTAACGGAGGGCCTGTTTGTAAAACAAGAGCATCCCCGAGCCAGCATTCCCCTTGCAAGGGCAACCGCAGAGCCAGATATCGATGCTAAAGTATGAAGCCTGTGAAACTTATAACCGAAGTCTAGGGTGTATCAGGGGCAGGAAACACACGGCCCAGCAAAGGCGTAGCCGTGGGTTCTCCTGTGAGCCTAACCAGAGCCCTGAGCGTTCCTAAATTCCTTTGGCAATGATGGGAAGCAAGCTGGAAAAGACAAGAACCAGCCACACTCTCACCCATTCTCTCGCAGGCTTGGAGGAATAATTAACTCCATTTAAGAGAAATGTTCCACAATTTTAGCAGGGCGCTGCAGATGCGTCTCAAAATGCCAGGTGGACATTACAGCAAGAGGCCGCAGACCTACGCGCCCAAGAATAACCCCCTGCCCATCTTAAGGCTCTTAACAGTAACATTCAGCTCTTGTCAGAAGCCCAAAGCCTCGACTGCAAGCCCCGGAGAGCTTTATTCCTTTATGGCCCTCAAATACAAAGGATTGTTCTGTTCTAGTTCATGGGACAGCCACAGGCAACTTTCCCCAGGTCAGCACCAGCACCCCGAGCCCAGGCTCCATTTCAAACACACACTTCCTGAACAATGTGCGGCTGACAACAGCGGGACCTGTAAAAAGACTGAACGAAAATATAATGGAGTGGGCGTGCTCCAAAGTTTATGCTCCGAAAACAGAGCTCAGCCTCGAGGGGGAAAACAAAAGAGGAAGAGACAAAGTTCGGAAGTTCCCAGGCTAAGTGAAATAGCATCCTCCTCCTCCAAACAACTCCCATAAAACAGTGGGTCACAGCCAGCCTCATTAAGGTCTCCCATTTAGAAAAATGCACTGCTTTTGTTCCAGATTCCTGGACAGGTTTCTCATTTTATGCCCTGAAAGGTAGTAATGGTTTAATGGCACTTTCACAGGAAGCAATTCTGCCTGGGACCTGGGGCCGGGCGCTCCCGGCACGGCTCTGCAGGCACAGGACGCCCCCTCCTGCCCGCACGCCACCGCGGGCCCGGCAGCCGCAAGCCCCGGGGGCCGGCTTCGGGCTCCGGGAGGGGAGAGCAGCCCCGCAGGCAGGCAGCCAGCCCACCGGCCATCGCACAGGGCTGAGGCAGGGGCCACAGCCCTGCTCCAACACCTGCCGCGGCCCCCTTTCAGCCCAAACTCCAAAAGGGGGCCGTACGAAGCTTATCGCCACCAGCCCTCACGCCCCACGCGTTTGCTTTGGTCTACTCAGAACGGATAGTTACACGTCAGGCGATTTTACAGGAGGCTCTTCTACTTTGACGGGCGGCTCTACCGGCTTCTGCTCTTCTTCCTGCAAGGCAAGGAGGCGAGAGGAGGTAGATAATAAACACTCCGGCCAGCTGAGCAAGAGAGACACGCACCACAGTGGGGACGCTGTCAAGTCTTTTGGGTTCTCACCGGTTTCAAAGGCACATGCCTGTAATTCAGAGCCTGCACACGCCCAAAGATCTCTGCGCTACGTGTTTAACTCGGCCCACTGCAGCAAGGCTTGCAGCAGGAAGCAACGTTACATGCTCACAGAATGTAATATTACCTGCAAACCCAGCCTCAGTCTGGCAGGGTTTGAACACGAGCTGTTCTGGACACAGAATCTTGATTTATCCAGAGTCTAATCCCTTAGCAGAAAGTCTGGGCTTCACAACGCTTAGGAAATAACTCGCGTGAGACGTCCTCCAGCCCACAAGCGGAGCCACCGAAGAACATCGGAACCACACAGCACTCACGCTCGACGCCCAGCATCAATCTGCTAAGACCCATGTCACCAAATATTTTTTGTGAAGCTGGGGAGAAATACTCCATATCCTCCTCACAGGGCACGCGCTTGCCAAGCAGCAAAGAGCCTGACCATTGGAGGAATCGGTTTCCGCTGGTGTTTTAAGCGCAAAGCGCTTCCCCAGGTCAGATCTCACCTCCCGCAGAACAAACTCTCCTGCTTTAAGGCTCGCCCAGCCCAGCCCGCACCCGGCACTGTCAGGCCGCCAGCTGGGCGGCTTTTTCTCTCATGTTTGTTCTTAAAAGCACACCACACTCCGACGGCGTTTGCTGTCCAGTTTGTGACAAAAGCACAGGCCAACGCGGTGTGAATCCTGCCGAACGTGGACGGAACGACCCCGCTCTCAACCAGCAGCCACGCGCTGGGGTTACACACACCACCCGAGCCCTCCGCCGCACGTTCTGCAGGCTAACACAGCGACGCTGAGCCTTCGCAATAAAGGCCAGCGGGTTTGGACCCAACAAGGGACAGCCGCGCTTTAAAATAGACACGGCCCCGGGTATCGCCTCACTCCTCGCGCACAGAACCGCCGCGCAACCGGCAGGAGGTCGCACGCGCCAGGCGAACCCGGAGCCCCGCACGGGCTGCCGGCGGGACAGGCTGCCTGAGAGATGACCTACCTCGATTTCTTCTCCCAGGACGTCTTCTTCGTTTGCTTCTTCTTCAGCTGGAGGATAAAACAACAGAGCAATTGCAGCAGCAAGTTACTGCAGTAACATCTCCGCCTTCTCAGGTAAAGTCTGCTCCGAGAGTTTTCCTCGGCAAAGCGGGAAGCGAAGGCAGCTACAGCCAAGCGCTCAGACCAGGGCTCGCCCCTTTCACCCAGGAGTCCCACGCGAGCAGAGGCCGAAGCCCAGATCTCTCCCCACGGATAACTTCGGGAAGGAGCCCGCTGAGGCCCCAGCCAGCGCGCGGCACCCACCGTGCTCCTCCAGGTACGCCTGGAGCCGGTTGATCAGATCCTGCTTGTTGCCTTTTGCTTCCAGACCACGGGCCAGACATTCCTGCTTCAGTTCAGCCAACTACGTAAGAGAAAGAGCTTCCAGTTAGCGCATGCGGAGGCACATCGAGAAACAAATAAATAGTCATAATATTTAAATAATAATAATAATTTTTAAAAAGCATATAAATAAGTCAAGACAACCCACAATACGTTAAGGATATAAAGCTACTGGAGAGTGTCCAGAGGAGGGCCACGGAGTTGGGGAAGGGTTTAGAGGGGAAACCGCACGAGGAGCGGCTGAAGTCACTGGGTTTGCCCAGCCGGGAGAAGAGGAGGCTGAGGGCAGACCTCATGGCGGTCTGCAGCTTCCTCACCAGGGGAGGAGGAGGAGGGGCAGGGCTGATCTCTCCTCTCTGGTGACCAGCGACAGGACCCGAGGGAATGGCAGGAGGATGTGCCAGGGCAGGGTTAGGTTGGGTATTAGGAGAAGGTTCTTCCCCCAGAGGGTGGTGGAGCACTGGAACAGGCTCCCCAGGGAGGCATCGCGGCGCCGAGGCTGGCGACAGTCAAGGAGCGCTTGGCCAAGGCCCTCAGAGCCACGGGGTGGGTTTGGGGCTGTCCTGTGCAGGGCCAGGAGCCGGATCGATGGTCCTTGGGGGTCCCATCCCACTCAGGGCGTTCCGTGATTCTGTGGTTCTATGAATTTGCTTTTCCAGGAGCCAGGACGGGTCCCCCCCCCCGCCATCAAACACCAGCCACGCTCCCGGACAGCCGGGTTCCCCCCGCCATCGGCCGGTTCCCGCCTCAGGCCCGAGGGAGCCTCACCCCCACCAGCAGTGGCTGCCGGGACCGGCCGGGAGGGGGAAACCCCCCAGGGCAAGCCCCGCCCGGGAGCCGGCCGGGAACGGGGAGGGGGGGGACGGGACCCCCGGGACAAGCCCCCCCCCCGGGACCCGGCCGGTGGCACCGGCGGAGCCCTCCCGTGAGCGGCGCGGCCCGAGGCGCCCCGCGGGGCCGGGGGGCAGCGCGGCTCCAGGGGCTCCCGGCCGAGGGACGCGCCGCCGCCCCCGCACGCCGCAGCTCCGGCCCGGCCCGGCGCGGTGAGGCCCGGCGGCGGCGGGAGCCCCGGGCCGGGACAGGCCGCCCCCCCGGCGGAGCCCCTCCCCCCGCAGGACCCGGGGCCGCGGCGGCCTGACCGGTACCTTCAGCTTATGGAGCTCCACGGTCTCCGCCGCCATCTTGTCACCCCCGCAGCCCGCTGCAGGCCCCGCCCCCACCGGCCACCTATCGCCCAATCAGCGCCGCGCTTCCTAGACCGGCGATTTCAAACCGCTTTCCCAACACCGCCTCTCACGACTGGCCAGTCCTCACCCGCGCTTGATGCTCGCTATTGGCCTGCCAGAGCGCGAGG
Organism: Morus bassanus; assembly: GCA_031468815.1. NCBI lineage: Eukaryota > Metazoa > Chordata > Aves > Suliformes > Sulidae > Morus > Morus bassanus. Next base: position 2,870,777 of record CM062594.1, read on the forward strand.
GGCGGGGAGGCGCTGAGCGACGGGCGGAGCGGCCAATGGAGAGAGAGGGATGGGCTCTGGGACTTCCTGGATACGAGCCCGGGGGGCGGGCAGGGCCCTGGCAACGGCCGCGGAGCCGCCGGGTGGGTCGGGGGGGCCCGAGCTGGGGGGCCTGGGGGTGTAGGGTGCGGGAGGTCCTGGGCTGGGGGGCCTGGGGGTGTGGGGGGGCTGCGGGGTGCGGGGGGTCCCGGGCTGGGGGGCCTGGGGGTGTGGGGGGGCTGCGGGGGGTCCCGGGCTGGGGGTCCTGGGGGTGTGGAGGGGCTGCGGGGAGTGGGGGCCTCGGGGGGTGGTGCGGGAGGCCGGGGATGGGGGGGCCCAGGGGTGCGGGGGGCTGGGCTGGGGGCTTGGGGGTGCGGGGGCCGGAGGGTCTGGGGATGTTGGGGGGCCTGGGGGTGGGGGGGGCCTGGGGGTGGAAGGGGCCAGGCTGTGGTGGTCCAGGGATGTGAGGGGCTAGGCTGGAGGGGGCTGGGCTGTGGGGGGCCCGGGGGTGCAAGGGGCCGGGCTGGGGGGTCCTGGGTTGTGGGGGGGTACAGGGTCCCGGGGCTCTGGGGGCGCGAGGCCATGGCAGCAGGGCCGAGCCCTGAGGGGAGCAGGCGTAGCTGGCCCTGGGGAGGGCAACGTTCCCCCAGAGGGGAGGGGTCCACGGCGGGTTCCTGGCCCCACGTGTGCCCTAGGGCCAAGGAGCCGGGCTCACGGTGGGGAAGCACCACGGGGCGAGCGCCGGGACAGGGGAGAGGGGAGCCCCATTACAGCGAGGTTCTGGTGCCTGGGGCTGAGCTCCTTTCTTTTCTCCTTCCCCGCATGTTCTTGTCCTTCAGGCTGAGATGCGGAGCTGCTAGTTAGGGAGCTGGCGTCGGGGATGTGTTGAGGGACGAGGGAAGGCCAGGGTGCAAGGTGCTGCAGGAAGACCGTGGATCTGGGGCTACGCCAAGAGCCCCAACTGGGTTAGGAATTGCAGAGTTTTGGGAAAACCTCTCCGAGGAGACCTCTGGAAGCCCCCGTTTGTCTGCTCCGGGATGAACGTCGGCGTGGCACACAGCGAGGTGAACCCCAACACGCGGGTGATGAACAGCCGGGGGATCTGGCTGGCGTATGTGATCTCCGTGGGAGTCCTCCACGTCGTGCTCCTCAGCATCCCGTTCTTCAGCATTCCTGTGGTCTGGACACTCACCAACGTCATACACAACCTGGTTAGTAAAAGCTTGGCCTGCTTTTCTCCTGGGGCTGGAGAGCACGAAGGCAGGCATTCGCCGGGTGCGGTTCTGTGTCCCTGGGCTACGAAGAAGCCCCCGGTTCCTGCGGGGCACCGAGGGAAGGGCTGGGGATTTGGTGCTGTGGGGGAGCTGTGGCTGATGAGCAGTCCTTAGCTCGGGAAACAGCAGCGACAAGGCGCAAAGCACATTTCTGTCCCAGCAGTGGACTCCCCCAGGCTTGCTTTACGTCTCATCTTCCCTTGAAACCTGCAGGTCATGTACTTGCTCCTGCACACAGTGAAGGGGACCCCCTTTGAGACCCCGGACCAGGGCAAGGATCGTCTCCTCACGCACTGGGAGCAGATAGACTACGGGATGCAGTGCACCTCCTCGCGCAAATTCCTCAGCATCTCCCCGGTAGTGCTGTGAGTGCCGCTGAGCGAGGCGGGAGGGCACGCAGGGGGACCACCGGGCTTCTGTCGGCACAGCCGCCCTGGCACGGGCGGCTCCTGGGGCTGGAGAGGGTTCCCCAGCTGCGAGATGCCGTTTTGCATGGGAAGCACCAGCAAGGCACCCGAAATCCCCCAGTGCAGGCGGAGGGGACGGTGGGAGCAGCCCAGAGCTCACCTGGGGTCTCCCTCTCCCCTTCCAGGTACCTCCTCACCAGCTTTTACACCAAATACGACCCCGCGCACTTCATCATCAACACAGCCTCCCTGCTCAGCGTCCTTCTGCCCAAGCTGCCGCAGTTCCACGGTGTGCGGGTCTTTGGCATCAACAAGTACTGAGGGCCGGTGCCTCCTGGGAGAGGCAGCGGAGCCGGAGAGGGGACGCTGGAGTGGCACGAGACACCGGCTGGAGAGCTGGGGTGAGGCGTGAGGAGGGCTGGGCGCGGGGCAGGCACCGTGCCGGCTTTTAGCCAGGTTTTTTAGCAGGGTTCCTCCATCTCAAAGGGGCTCCTCGCTTAGGCTTCATCTCTTCGGCGAAGAGGGGAGCGCAGCTCGGAGTGAGCATGTTTCCTTCAAGCTAACCTCCATGTAACCGTACAGAAAGCACCTACAAGGGGAGAACTGCTGACTAGCGGGAAGAGTTGCCCGCCTGCGCCTCCCTCGTCCTCATGTTTTATATGTTTCCACCACAATAAAGAACGTACAGCGACTGGAGCGGCGCCCTTGCGGCAGGACTGGCCCCGGCTTGCGCCTCCTGCCCACCCCTCCCCACACAGACCAGCCAGACTTCTTCAAACCGCACATTTAATTTAACAAAAGTGATAAGAAAGAGGTACACTACCATTTAAAACCCAGCTGCTCTGGTCTGGGAGTACAAAAAGGTTAGTGAAAAGCAATCGTGGCCTACGGCAGTGGTTCTCAGGGCGTTTTGGCCCTGCTCAGGCGATCGGAGGATGGGGAGCTTTGCGTTGCTCCCTGTGAAGGATGGGTGCAGCCACCGTGCCCCTGCCTGGCTCGGAGGGCCGGGCAACGCCAAATGCTCAGCGACGCACCAGACACTCACACGTGTCTCGGCAAAAACCACTTGCCGTTACAGCTCAAGCTTTTGGCAGCAGTTCTGCCTCCTGGCTTCGCCTTTTTTTTTTTTTTTTTTTTATATAATAAGCTGCTCTTTGTCCCCAGCGCTGAGGGAAGGGGACGAGAGTCCCTCCAGCAAAGTTGAGGCAGGAAAAGCAAAACCGGGGTGTGGGGAGGGCCAGGCGGTGACACCAGGGTCCTGGCTGGGCAGCGCTGTGAGGAGGAGCAGCGCAGCTGATGTACGTGGCTATATTAATAGAAAGCGGATGCACGCGGTAATAAATAGATCCGTACGAGTGAAACGGAACAAGCTGCTTAAAAAAAAAAAAATATGCAAACTGTACTGGCAGAGGCTGCCCGGCCACAGCTCCTCAGGGCGAGGCGCAGCCGGGGGGCTCGTGGGAGCCCCTCCAAGGGTCCCTGGCAGCTTCGGCTGCGCCTGAAGGAGCGGCAGCGGCTCGTCGGGGCGGGGTGGAGGCTCCCTGCGTGGCGGCTCCCCAGCACGGAGGGGAAGGCACCCCATGACACCGGCGGCAGCCACAGCTCCCTTTCCTCTGGCGCGGCCCCAGCAGCCACGTCCCTGCGAGCTGCAGAGCTGTCACCTGAACGTCTGCAATAACCCTGAAGAGACTTGACGGCCGGTTTGTCTGTCCATGCTGGCCCCCGCCTGCCTGCCCAGCCCCACTGGGCTCTTTGGTACAGCCGGCTCTAACACAGAGCTCCTCTGGCTTGCGTTGGCTGCATCAGCCTGCAAACTCCCTGGTTACTTTTAAATATAGAGATTACTTTTTTTTTAAAAGAAAAATAGATTTTTTTTATTTGAAAGAGCCCTTTTCGTGCCCAGCAGAGCCCCGTCTGCCCGGCGCTGCTCAGCGCTGGAACGGCCGACGCACCTTCTTCCGCCTCTTGTGCTTCGAGTCGCCCTTGGGGGCTGCGCCCTCAGCCCTCGGGGGCGCCCCGGGGGGGGCTGCAGCCCCCGGGGGGGTGGGGGGCGGCGGGAAGGGCCCCCCAGGCATCGGTCCTGAGCTCCCCTGAAAGACGCGGGTGAAGAAGTCCTGCAGGTCGGCAGCCGAGGTGGGGCTGCCCTTGGAGGCGCTCCTGAGGAGGGGGGGAAAGTGGGTGTTTAGGGGCGCCCGTTGGAGCCCCCTGTCCCCACCCAGGACAGGGTCAGGCCCCTCTCCCATCACCGACCTCTGCCGCCTGCCTGGCCCGGCGCTCCGTGAGCCGAAGGAGATGTGGTAGGGGACGCGGTGGGTGTCCGGGGAGATCCCCACGCGCTGGCAGCCGGCCCACTCTGCCAAGAGACAGGCGGCCGCCAGTCATGCCACCCCAGCGAGGGCGCAGGGGTGACAGCCGGCAGCAACCACTCGGGCTGGGGGCTCCAGGAGGCGGCACCCACCCGTGATGTCGTAGATCTTCCCATCCATCATGGCGAAGTAGGTGATCTTAAGCCCCAGCAGGCTGGACTCGGCCCAGAAGTCGCCCTCCTCGGCGGGGTGCAGCCCGCCGCACTCGGCGCAGTAGCGGGCGCTGAGGGGGTCTCGGTCCATCTCGAACCTCCTGTGGTGAGGGCAGGTGTTTCCGACCCCCACCGGCTCTGACCCCCCGCCCCCCAAATCGCTCCCTCCTTGCTTTGGGGCCCCCCAGGGCACTCCGCCACAGCCTCAGGACCTACTTGTGCTTCCCCTGGCACTTGCTGCACATCATGGTGTTCATGGCCTCCTTCAAGTTGTCCTGCAGCCGGCTCAGGAACTCGCTCATGGACCTCGTCAGCTCGCTCTCCGCCATCCGCTTGCTGCGAGGGGAGCAAAACCAGGGTCAGACCCCACGTCGTGGGGGCCAGCACCCCCAAACCCTCCTGGTCCCCTCGCACACCCCAGCTGAGCCCACTCACATCTCATACTCCTTCCTCCTCTCTGGGCTGCTGACGATGTCCCAGGCCGCCCGCAGCACCTTGAACGCCGCCTCTGCCCTCGGGTGCTCGTTCTTGTCCGGGTGGACCTGGGAGGAGCAGGAAACCTCAGCGCCGCGTCTCGAGGTTGTGGGGGGACACCCAGAGCCCCCCCGCTGCCCACGCACCAGCACTGCCAGCCGGCGATAGGCCTTCTTCAGCTCGGCGTCCGATGCCGTTGCCTCCACGCCCAGCACCTGGAAGGGGTTCAGCTCCTCCTCGGGCACCTCCGCCATGGCCAGCAAGCGGCTCACCTCCTCTCTGGAGCCAGCGGTGGGAGCCCCTGCGTCAGGGCCGGGCGCCACATCCCCCGGCCCACCTGTCCGGACCCCTCCGGGAGCCCAGGGGGGAGCTCGCCGCCCCTGCAGCCAGTCCCAGAGGTAGCGGCACATCCGGCTCTCCCTGAGGAGCCCCCACGTCCTGCGGAACACAGCCGCATCCAGGAGCGCGACGAGCCGTGCCGCCCGCCGGCTCCTGCCCAACTGATCCACACCAGCGGCCAGCGCGGCGGCGCCCAGCCGCCAGCAGAGCCGTAGGCTGCCCAGGAGCAGCATGAGGAGGAGGAGGAGCAGCGCGCAAAGCATCCAGAGCAGGCGGAGGAAGAGCCCTGCCCCGGTCCGCAGCCACCGGGCCGCCTTGAGGGAGCTGCTCCGGGCCCGCTGGCCCACCCGCCGGCCCCAGCTCCGCACGCCAGCCTGCGCCCAGCCCAGGTCGCGGGCACCGAGGCGGCAGCAGGAGCAGAGCAGCCGCCCGCCGGCCTCCGCACCCAGCCTGCGGGCCTGGGCCAGCGCCGCCGCCAGCAGCCCCCGGCAGCCGGCCAGCTCCTCTGCCGGCCCCGGCAACTCGGCCCCGTCCCCACGGCTCCTCTTCCGCACCGGCCGGTGCCGCTTGCCCACGCCGCCCTCGCGCCGGCCACCGTCCTCCTTCTCCTTGGGGGCCGAACGTTGCCTCTGCCGCCTCCGCGTCCTCCGGGCCCCCTTACCCGCGCCGTCCTCGTCCTCCTCGCCCTCTTCCCACTCGCGCGGCTGCGGCACCGCCGGGGCAGCGGCGGCCCGGTTGCGACAGGTCAGGCTGCAGGACCCCTCGCGCCGCCCGGCCGCGGGGCTCGGGGGGGCGGCCGGCTCCCCCCGGCAGCGACAGGCGCACAGGGGGCCCGGGAAGGGTAGGTCGCGGTCGCCGTCGTCCTCGGGGCCGGTGGTGGGCGGGCGGGCGCAGCCCCCGTTCCAGGCAGCGCTGTCCCCCGTGGGGCGGCCGCCGCTCCCGGGGGGCTCCGGGCTCCAACCAGGGCCGGCGTCTCCTTCGGCCGCAGCCGCTTCCCGCTGCCGGAGCTGCTCCATCCCGGCGGCCCCACGCTGGCCCGGCCCGGGCCTAGGTCACGGCCATCCTGCCGGGCCCTGCGGATGAGAGCGGGGTCAGCGCAGCCCCCGCTGGCCCCGGGGAACCCCCCCGCACCGGCCCTGGGACCCCCCCCAGCCCCGGGAAACCCCCCGCACCGGCCCCGGGAGACCCCGTAGCCCCAAGAGCCCCGCACCGGGCCCGGGACCTCCTCGACGGCCTCGGGGAACCCCCCCCCACCGGCCCCGGGGAACCCCCCCCCCCCCAGCCCCGGGACCCCCCCACCGGCCCCGGGGACCCCCCCAGCCCCAGCAGCCCCGCAGCGGCCCGGGACCCCCTCGCCATGCCCGCGACCCCCCCGGGGACCCCCCTGGCCCGGCCCCGGGTGCTCACGGGACACCCCCCGCCCGGTGACGCCATCAGGCCGATTCCAGGGGATTTCACCCCAAAGGCGCGGCTCCGCCGCTGCTCGGGGTCCCGCCACCCCCCCCCCCACCCCCCGCTGGCGCCCCACCCCGGGGCGGGCGGGGATCCCGGGGGGGGGATGGGGATCCCGGGGGGGGGATGGGGATCCGGGGGGGGAGGGGGGCGGGGACTCACCGCGCCGGTGCCGGCGGGGGGGGGGGTCGCCGCCGCCGCCTCCCGCCCCCCCCCCGGGTCCCTCACCCGCCTCACTTCCGCCTTCCTCCCGCCCGCCGCCGCCACCTCCCACTTCCGGGGGCGGGGCCTGGCGCCGGCGCGTCATTCCCCGCGCCCCGCCCCTTAAAGCGGCAGCGCCCCCCCCCACCCCCTTAACCCTTTGGCCGCCCAGGGAGGGACCCGGGCGCCCTGCGCCGACCCCGTCACGTGTCCGTGCCCCGGGGCGCCCACGCGGGACCCCGCCCCACGCCCGTGTGTCGCCCCGCCCCCGCAGGAGGGGCCCTGCCCACAGCCCCCCCCCCCCGGCCCGCCTCGCCACCGCCCCACGCCGGGACCCGGCCCCGCCGCCCACCCGCGACCGCAGCCCCCGCCCCACGCCCGGCCCCGGCCCCGCGCGGGACCCCCGGCCGCCCCGCCCCGCCCCGGCCCCGCCCCCGGCGGAGTCTCGGCTCCGCGGCCGGGCCGGGCCCCACCGCGACCCCCGGGACCGGCACCGAGTGGGTGAGTCCCGCGAGGGGGCGGCGGGACCGACGGGCGCCCCCAGTGCTCCCAGTGCCCCAGTCCTCCCAGTCGCCCCGCGCTCCCAGCGCTCCCGGTGCCCCTCGCCCGGCCCCCCGCGCTCCCAGTGTTCCCAGTGCTCCTCGCCCCCGGCTCCCCGCGCTCCCAGTGTTCCCAGTGCGGCAGCCCCAGACAGCGCTGCCCCCCGCCCCATCGTCTCGGCAGCTCCCAGTTCCACCAGCTTGCTCTCCCCAGTACCTCCCAGTGCCCCCAGCTCGCTCTCCCCAGTGGCTCCCAGTTCCCCCTCCCGGCAGCTCCCAGTTCCACCAGCTTGCTCTCCCCAGTACCTCCCACTGCCCCCAGCTCGCTCTCCCCAGTGGCTCCCAGTTACCCCTCCCAGCAGCCATCACCACCCGCAGCCCTCCCCACCCCGGCAGCTCCCCAGTTTCCAGTACCCCCAGCCCAGTGCTCCCAGTAGCCACCAGCCCCCAGCCCCGTTCCCCCCAGATGTGCCCCCCCCGCGGTGCCGCCGCCAGATGTGGGTGTGGGGAGGGGGGGACTCACCCACCACCCGCAGGGCGCGGGGGGGGCCGGGTGCCGGGGGGCGCAGTGGGGGGCTCAGCACCGCCCCCCCCAGCCCCCGCGGCCCCCGGGCGATGGAGGCCGGCGCCCCCCCCGCGCCCCGCTGCGCCCTGGAGCCCCGGCCCCCCTACGAGCCTGTCCCCGCCGCCCTCTGCGCCCTCGGTGCCCTCTTCGGCCTCGTCTGCGGCTGCTTCGGTGAGCGCCGGCACGGCTGGGGGGCACGGCTGGGGGGCACGGCTGGGGGGCACGGCAGGCACACAGTGACGGACTTTGAGGGGACAGGGTGGGGGACAAGGAGAGGGGCATTGCAGGGGGCGCAGTGGGGGGCCCCCCCTGGGCTGGGGGCCGGGGCATGGCCATGGGGCACGCTGTGGGGCACGGCCAGAAGGGGTGGCACAGGGGATGCCGTGGGGCACAGCCGGGGCAGCTCCCAGTGACGCCCCCCGCGCCCGTGCCAGGGTACCGCTGCTTCAAGGCCATCATGTTCCTCTCGGGGCTGCTCTTCGGCTCCATCGTCATCTTCCTCCTGTGCTACAAGGAGCGGGTGCTGGAGACGCAGCTGAGCCTGGAGGCCAGCGCGGGCATCGCCCTGGGCATCGGGCTGCTCTGCGGGCTGGTCACCATGCTGCTGCGCAGCGTCGGGCTCTTCACCACCGGGCTGCTGCTGGGGCTGCTGCTGGCCACGGCCGCGCTGGTGGCGGCGGCGCCAGTGCTGCCGCCGCCGAGCCCCTGGGTGCCGGCGGGCAGCCTGCTGGGGCTGGCGCTGCTCTGCGCCCTCCTGGCGCTGCAGTGGCCGAAGGCGTTGACCGTCCTCTCCACTGCCGTCTTCGGAGCCGCCGTCGTCGTCGTCTGCGCCGACTACTTCATGGAGGCGCTGGTGTTGGTGCTCTACATCTACGACCGGCTGCGGCTGGCGCCGGCGGGGCCGCTGTGCTGGCACAGCTGGGTGGTGCTGGGCGCCTGGCCGGTGCTCAGCCTCCTCGCCGTCCTGCTCCAGTGGAAGCTGACGGCCGACGGCTTCTCCCACACTGACGGTGAGCGGGGCCGAGGGGGTGGCACAGGGGGGCATTCCCTTCCCGGCCAGCTCCGGGGGTCCAGGCGGTGGGAGCAGCAAGGGGGGAGCGGGGAGGGCATCCCAGCGCGGGGGTGAGTGCGAGGGGTGCGGGATGGTGGGGACAAGGGTGGGGATGGGGACAGGATGGGGATGGTGACCGGGGTGGCGACGGGAACAGGGACGATGGCAGGGATGGGACGGGGTCGGGGATGGGGACAGGGGACAGGGACAATGGCAGGGATGGGACGGGGATGGCAGTGGCAGGGAGGTGGGGACGGCAGTGGGGGTGAGGGTGGGAACAGGGACAGGGTGGGGATGGGGATCCGGTGGCAACAGGACAGGGATGGAGACGGTGGCGATGGGGATGGTGACGGGAACGGCCGTGGGGATGGGGACGGCGATGGCCGTGGCAATGGCTGGGGGATGCTGAAGGCGGTGGGGACAGACTTGTCACCGGGGATGGGGACGCGGGGCAGGGCTCAGCCCCCGCTCCCCGCAGTCATCCTCAGCCAGCGGCAGAAGCGGCTGCAGCTGCTGCGCATCCGACAGAAGGAGGCCAAGCGCCGGCAGAGCCTGGCCCCCCCCGAGGGCACCTACCGCCGCAAGCCCCCCCCCGTCAAGCGCTACGTGGGTGACGTGCTGGCCCCGGTGAGTCCGTGCCCCGGCGAGGCCGTGCCGGCGGCCGCAGGGCCGCGCTGACCCCCGTGTCCCCCCAGAGCTACATCCGGAGCCTGCGGGACCGGCAGCTGGAGAGCGGGACCGTGCCGGGCCCCGCCGCCCCCGCCGATGCCGACTGCGGCTCCACCGCCCCCCTCACCGCCCCCTCGCCCCGCCGCCGTCCCTGAGCACCCCTGAGCGCCCCACCGACGTGCCTTGGGGGCGCTGGGGCCCCCCACTCCTGCTGTGCCTGCCTCTTTAAATAGGCAAATGAGGTGCCATATGCCCCGCCCCCCGGGTGTGGCCATGGGGAGGCGGGACTTTAGGGCACACGGGCATTGGGGACCCCCAAGGGCTGCGGGGTGTCCCCTGATGGTGGGGCAAACCCAGTGCCACCCCCCCGACTGCTGCCGCCAGCCCCATAGCCTGCCCCATACCCGCTGCAGCCCCTGCCCCTCGCCAGCCCCACGGAGGGCAGAGCCTGGGCGGGGCAGCCCCGACCCCACGCCCAGCTCCTGCCCAGCCCCGGCACCAGAGGAAACCTCTTAAAAATAAAGCCCCCCCTTTATTTTTGTAGGACCTACCCAAACTCTGTGCACGCACCGTGGGCCCAGCCCAGCTCCCTCCTCCACTGTGGAGGGTCCCGAAAGCCTTAACCCCACGGCGGGGGGGGGCTCACCCCACCACGGGGCCTCCCTGGCCCCCCAGCCCTGCCCCGAGCCCCCGAAGGACCACGGCAGCCCCCCCTGCCCGTGCTGGGCTTGTACCAGGGCTGCCGCATTAAAGAGCATCCTGGGGGTGCAGCGTGAGCCCCCCGGTACCGACAGAGCTCGTCACCTGCGGCTGGAGGCGAGGGGGGCGTGGGCGGTGGTGGCCCCCCTGCCCCAGCTCCCCACCTTTGAAGAAGCAGGTCCTGCCAGTGCGGGGGGCCAGGGAGGGCGACGCCGGGAGGGGACATGCCGGGGCCCCGCCAGGCCAGGCCTTCCCTGTGTCTGGTGCCACGGAGGGCGCCGGGGTGGACGCGGGGTCACGAGGGTGGGGGTCAGGGGATGCCCAGCCCCTGGCCATGGCCAATCTTGGGGACACCGCGATGCCCTGGGGCGTCCCCTCTGTCCGGTGCTTGGCCCCGGCCGGGTGTGCCCTGCCCTCCTCTGGCAGCTCCGCCAGCACCGGCGCCCACCTGGGGGGGTCACCGGGACACCATGACATTTGGGTCACTGGGTGGCTGCACCTTGGGGATCTTGGCTGCGCCAAAGTCTCCCGTCGGCCGCTCCAGCAGCTCCTGCGCTTCCGTGCCCCTTTCCCGGCGGGATGGTTGGGACCCCCCAACCACGGGCCCATGGCGCCGAGCCGGGGAGCGGAGGGGAGGAATCACCCGGGAAATGGGAGGGCACGGCCTGGGGGCAGCTGGAGCCGGGGAAGGGGGGTCCCTGCTCCGCCACCAGCTCCTGGGACACAAAGGGGGGTTTGTCCCACCGCGCGGCTCCGCTGACGCTGCGGCAGCGTCATGGCTCCGCTGGGGCTGGATGTGGCGAGGGGATGGTGTGAGACCCCCCCCAGTGCCCCCATTGCTGCCTGGGGGGCTCTGGCCAGCCCCTGCCCCCAGTGCTCAGCGCCTGCTCAGGCAGGGGCTGGGCCGTTGCTGGACTCTGCCCTCACCCCATCCCTCGTGGCCCCCCGATGCAGGGAAAGGCAGATCCAAGCTCCCGGCGCCGGGTCACTACTGCAATTTTATTATTGCATGATTTTTAAAAATAAAGGAAGAGAAAAGGCCGCAACACAGAACACGAGGGGCTGGGGAAGGTTGGGCAGGGGGGCCGCTGCCCTGCCCTGGACGCAGCACGGCTCCGCCCGGCCCCACCCCAAATAAAATTAAAAAAGGAAAAAAAAAAAAAAAAAAAACCAGGAGGAGAGAGGTATTCGAGAGTCTCCGGGTTTCTAACACCGATAGTTGGGAACAACCGTTCTCAAAAACAAAATAAAACCGGCAGCACCCGCCCAAACCAAATCCCCGGTCGGGGTTGGGCGCTCAGTCCGGGCAGCCTGCACGCTGGGGACGCCGCCCGCGCCCTCCCCGAGTCCCCGCGCCCCCCAAACCCCCCGCCCGCCCCTTACAAGTCCAGCTCCAGGTCCCGCAGTTCCTCCTCCAAGGCTTTCCTCCGCCCCAGCTTCTCCAGCTGCTCTTTCGTCGGCTGCTTTATCTCCCCTGAGTCGAGCCGCTGCTGCAGCTCCTCCACTTGCCGCAGCTTCTTCTTCAGGTTCTTGATCTTCTTGCTCTTCTCTGAGGCGGGGGCTTCCCCCTCGGCGGGGGCTCTGGTGCCGCAAGCCGGCTGCGGCGCGGCCGCCCGACTGTCCCCCGGCGGCCCCTTGTCCCCACCGCCGCCGCTCCCCGACAGAGAGGCTTTCTCCAGCGCCTGGATCAGTTCGTCCATCTCCCGCTCCCCCTTCTCCTGCTGCTGCTTCCTCTTCTCCTTGCGTTTCAAGTTCCTTTTCGCCGCCTTGGACAGTCCCGTCTCGCCGCTCTCCGCCTTGCCGGGCTGCTTGCCGGGCTGCGCGGTGGCCTCCAGGCTCAGCCCCGGGGGCAGCTCGGGTTTGCTTTTGAAAAACTTCACATATTTATTCTCGTACCTGCACAGAACGAGAGCCTGTGAAGGCGCCTCTCCCCCGCCGTCCCTCCGCAGGGCGCCGGGGTGGCTCCGAGGACACCCGGTGCGGCACCAAAGACCCCGTCACCAAACCCCGGGAATGCTCGGTGCCTCCAGCAAAACCTGTGCTGCGGAGCAGCCCCTGTGTCCGGCTCTGTCCGGGGGCCGGGGGGAGCTGCGGGCTCTGCTCCCTCCACCACGCAGCGGCCGAGCAGCCGCCCCCGGAGCGGGTCAGCGCTGCCGAGCCCCGTGCCCCGGCAGACGCCTCCGCTTGGGGTCCTCCTCATGCCCGCGGGACGGCCCAGACCCGCACCGCCACCCGCAGAGGGCCGGGCCGCGAGTCGATACGTACCAGCAGGATACGGCTTATGGGGTAAGGGTGAGGGGGTCGGAATTGCTCGGGCACCTGGAAAGAGACTGACACCTCAAGACGTAACCCGGCGCGCGCAGCCCTTGGAGTTGCAGGGCCGCGGCCGGGGTGCCTGGGGGCAGGATGGGACGGGATGCTCCGGCAGCTCCGCTCCCCTCTCGCGGCGCGGCAGACCCCAGCCCCGCAGGGGAGCCCCCTCCCCACCCAGGGGACGCCCCCTTTCCCCCGGCCGCCTGCCCCACTTACACCGGCACCTCCTCCTGCGGCACGTATCCTTCCTTCACCCGCCGCTGCTTCCGCCAGGTGCCGTCGGGGCGCTGCGTTGAGGCGATGTACTTCCCTGCCAGGCCAAGGTGCTGTCTGCTGGCGGCCCCGGGTTGCCCACACACCCCACGGGGACCCAGGACACCCCACGCACACCCCAGAACACCCCACGGATGCCCCAGGACTCCCTACGGGGCCCCAGGACACCCCAGGACACCCCACGCACCCCACGGGGGCCCCAGGACACCCCACGCACACCCCAGGACACCCCACGCACCCCACGGGGGCCCCAGGACACCCCACGGGAGCCTCAGGACCCCACAGACCCCACGGGGGTCGCAAGACACCTCACAGACGCCCCAGGACACCCCACGCCCCCCCCCCACGGGCCCGGGGCGGGGACAGCGGGACACCACAGACACCGCGGGGGACGCACGAGGGAGACCCAGACCCACAGCGGGCGGGGAGGCGGGACCTGCCCCACCGCACCGGCGGGGGGGCCGACGGGGCCCTGGAAAGCCTGGGGGGGGCGGCGCCCGGCCCCGCCCCACGGATGCGGGGCCGCAGCAGCCCCACGGGGCCGGGCCCCGCCCCACGGGAACCGCCCGCCCCACGGCGCCGGGCCCGGCCGCACTCACCGGTCTCGTCAGTCACATAGGGAGTCGCCATCTTGCGAGCGCGACACACTTCCGGCCTCCCGGCCCCGCCCCGGAAGTGGCGGCGCGGCGGCGGCCGGGCGTGGCCGCGGTAGCGCGGCGCGGGCGGCCATTTTGTTTTTAAAGAGACAGCGCCTCGTGGGGGGACTCCCGGCATGCACCGGGGCAGCCCCACCCCCACCCCCCCACCGGTGCGAGGTTGCCAAGGCGACCCCAGGCCGCGGGTGCGAGGCCGGGTTTGGGGGTCCCGTCCTCCCCCGGGCCCACCGCCGTGTCCCCGACCCCGACCCCCCCTCTGCTGCGCCCCCGGGCGGGGCGGGGCCGTGTCCGTGTGTCCGTCCGTCCGTCCGTCCCTGTGTGTGTGTTCCCCCCCCCCCCGTCCCCTGAGGTTCCCCCGCGCGCGCCTGTGGGACGGGAACCCCCAAACCGCCACCGCCGTCCCCGATCGCACCCCGAGATACGGCGGTGGAGGAGGAAGCGGCGCCAGCGCGGGGGGAGCGCGGCCCCCGGGACACCCCCGCGACGGAGACCGACCCCCCGGCACCCCCCCGGGATGGGGACCCCCCCCCCCGCGATGGGGACCGACCCCCCGGCACCCCCCCGGGATGGGGACCCCCCCCCCGCGATGGGGACCGACCCCCCCCGGCACCCCCCGGGATGGGGACCCCCCCCCCCCGCGATGGGGACCGAGCCCCCCCGGCACCCCCCGGGATGGGTACCCCCCCCCCGCGATGGGGACCGAGCCCCCCGGCACCCCTCCGGGATGGGGACCCCCCCCCGCGATGGGGACCGACCCCCCGGCACCCCCCGGGATGGGGACCGACCCGCCGGGGCCGCTCGAGGGTAGTGTCCCCCCCCCCGCCATGCCGCCCCCCCCGCCCCACAACCGCTTTCGGTTCCAGGCCCCGCCGCGCCCCAGCGCCCCCAGGGCGGGGGGACGCGGGGGGGGGGGTCCCAGGCCCGGGGAGGGTCCCAATCGCGGGGGGGGTCCCCCAGCCCTCCCCACTCTCAGCGCCCGGGAGGGGCGGGGGTAGCCCGCGGGTGGGTTGGGGTCCCCACGCCTCGCCCCCCCCCCCCCCCCGGGGCGCATGTGACACCCCGGCCCCACGCGTGGCGGGAGGGCGGCTTCGTGAGCCACGGAGGCGGCGGCCGCCTCCCGCCCCCGCAGCCGCCGCGGGGGATTTCCAGGCGGGGGGGCCCGCGGGGGGCCCCGCACCCCGTCCCGCTCTGCCCCCCGCCCCGGGGTGGGCTGCGTGGGGGCCTCCCCCGCCCCCGCGTGGGGTCCCCCGGCACCGACCCCGGGGCGTCCCCCCCCCCCCCCCCCCCCCCCCCGCCCCGGATTTGGGGAGGAAACGGCGGCGGGAGGGTGCAGCGGGGGGGTGGGGGGGTGTGCAACGGGGGGCGCGGTCGTGCGTGGCGCCCCCCGAGCGGGCAGGGCTGCGGGCAGAGCAGGAGCAGGCGGCGCCCCCCCCGCCCCGGTTGCCGCCCCCGGTTGCCGCCGCCGCCGTCGGGTCCCCCCCGCCCCATCCCCGGCGGCACGTGCAGCCGGTGCCGCCCCCGCCCCGCCGTGATGTCACGGGGCCGGGCCGGGACCAGCCGCCGCGGGACCCGCCAGGTACGTACGGGGAGAAGCACCGGGATGCGCCGGGGAGGGGGCCCGGGGGGCTCCGGCGGGACGGGCGGGGCCGTACCGGGCCCTACCGGGATGTACCGGGCCCTACCGGGATGTACCGGGCCGTGCGGGGGGGAGGACGGGAAGGGGAAGGAAGAGGCACCGGGGATGCCCGAGCGCAGGAACGCCCCCCTCCCGAGGGGTCCCCGCGCGACCGCGGGGGGGTCCGTGTCCCCCGATCTGGGGAGAGCACGGGGGGGGGGGGCGCTCCCCCCCCCTCCCCCGGTCCCGGTTCCCCCCCCACCCCCCGCTGGGACGTGAGACTGGGCGGGTCCCGGCGTGACTCAGCCCCGTGGGAGCCCCACGGGGGTGGGAGCGTCCCGCCCCCCCCCTCCCCAGCAGCCACCCTGCGGGTGTTCACCGAGCAGGGGGTCCCACCCATGGGTGCCACCCGTGGGGTGCCATGGGGATGGAGACACCCCCCAGCCGCTGTCCCCCCACATCTGGTGCACATCTGGGGGGCGGGGGGGGGGCATCACCCAGCCCGGGGCGGCGTGGCGTGGGGGGGATGTCCCGTACCACGGTGTCACCCCAGTGTGTCCCCAATCACCCATGGGTGCCCCTCCCCGGCCGGGCGCCGCACCCCATCTGGGGTTCAAAGCTCAGCCCCGCGCGTCGGGAGCTCACACGCGTGACGCTGGCGTGTGCGGCGGGGGGTGAACGCGGGTTGTGGCGACGTGGGCAGCTGCCGGATGCACCCGGAGCTGTGCCTGCACCCTGCCTGCGGCGGGGGACGGGAAAGGGGGTGCGTTGGGGGCGGAAGCCCCCAACGCACCCCCTTTCCCGTCCCCCGCCGCAGCGCCGTGGGGACCCCCGTGCCAGCCATGGAGGAGAGCCGGGACTGGGCCACCCTCAGCCCCCAGGAGTTTGCCCAGCTGCAGAAGTACCTGGATTGTGAGTTGGGAACATGCACACACGTGGGGACCCCATTTTTCGGGGGTGCAGCCACCCCCGGGCACGCGTGGGGGCGGCTGTGCACGCGTGCGCTTGCGCGGGGGTGGCTCTGCACGCGTGTGCATGCGTGGCAGTGGCTCTGCACGCGTGTACGTGCACAGGGGCGGCTTCACACGCCTGCGTGCATGCACGGGGATGGCTCTGCATGCGTGTGCGTGCACGGGAGGAGCCTCACACACCTGTGTGAACGTGTGGGGGGGGCTTTGCATGCGTCTGCATGCACAGGGGTGACCTCAGTCACCTGTGTGCACGTGTGAGGGTGGCTCTGCATGCGTGTGCATACATGGGGGTGGCTCTGCACGCATGTGCATGCGCGAGGTGGCTTCATACACCTGTGTGCATGCGTGGTAGTGGCTCTGCAATGCGTGTGCACACATAGGGGCAGCTTCACATGCCTGTATGAATGCACAGGGTTGGCTCTGCATGCGTGTGCATGCACAGGGGTGACCTCAGTCACCTGTGTGCACGTGTGAGGGTGGCTCTGCATGCGTGTGCACACGTGGGGGTGGCTCTGCACGCATGTGCATGCACGGGGGTGGCCTCACACACCTGTGTGCACGCGTGGCAGTGGCTCTGCATGTGTGTGCGTGCACGGGGGCAGCCTCACACACCTGTGCGCACACGTGGAGGCGGCTTTGCATGCACATGCCTGCACTGGGGTGGCTTTGCACGCACTGGGGTGGCTTTGCACGCACATGCGCGCTCTGCAGCAGCTTCACACGCGTGTGTGTGCCTGACACGGCAGCCTCACCCGCGTGCCGGCGCAAGCTTGCCCGCGTGCACACATGTCGGGACGGGGAGGGGGGGCACACGCGTGTGCACGCACCGGAGCGGCCTCGCCGGCGCCTCTGCCCCCAGACAGCAGCAGGAAGGTGCAGGACGTGCTGCAGGATTTCTACAGCGGCGGGGCCCTGTCACGGCACCGCCAGGGAGAGGTGAGGCCCCGGCACCCCCCGCGTCCCCCCGGGGACGGCCCCGACAAGGTGGGGGGGCTGCACCCGGGGTCCCCCGTCCCGACTCTGCTCCCCCCGCCCAGTGCGTCGACTTCGAGGGGTTCACGCTGTTCCTGCGGAGTTACCTGGAGGCGGATGACGTCCCGGAGCCGCTCTGCCGTCACCTCTTCGCCTCCTTCCAGAGCGGGGGCCGCGGCGCCGCCGGGCAGCCGGGCGGGTGAGGGGGGTCCGGGGGGGTCCGGGGGGGGGTCGGTCCGGGGCACCCCGGGCGTCTCATCAGGGTCTCTGCCCGCAGGCAGCGACCTCGTCTGCATTAACGACGTCTCCTGCTACTTCTCGCTGCTGGAGGGGGGACGCCCCGAGGACAAGCTGGAGTGTGAGTCGGGGGGGGGGTCCCGGGGGGGGGGCTCGGGGGTCCCCAGCGACCTGCCGGGGTCCCCTCACCACGCTGTCCCCCCGCAGTCACCTTCAAGCTGTACGACAAGGACAGCAACGGGCTCCTGGACAGCTCGGTGAGCGCCGGAGAGGGGGGGCTGCAGCCGGACCCCCCACCCGCCCCCCCCGCTGACCTTCTCCCCCCAGGAGGTGGATCGGATCATCACCCAGATGATGCGGGTCGCCCAGTACCTGGACTGGGACGTCACCGAGCTGAAGCCGGTGAGCGGAGCTGGGACACAGGGATGGCGGGGGGCCGCCCTGCCCCAGCCCTGCACCCCACCCCCGAGCCCCACCCTGAGACCCTGAGCCCCCCGTCCCCCCAGATCCTGCAGGAGATGATGCGGGAGATCGACTACGACGGCAGCGGGACGGTGTCGCTGGCCGAGTGGCTCCGCGGGGGGGTCACCAACATCCCGCTCCTGGTGCTGCTGGGCCTGGAGGTGGTGAGTGCCGGGGTGCCACTGCGCCGGACCCCCCCGCCTGGCCGGGGCCCCCTGACCCTGTCCCCCCGTGTCCCCCCCCAGCACATGAAGGACGACGGGCAGCACATGTGGCGCCTGAAGCACTTCAACCGCCCCGTGTACTGCAACGTGTGCGAGACGCTGCTGGTGGGGCTGCGCAAGCAGGGGCTGTGCTGCACCTGTGAGCGGGGCTGGGATGGGATGGGATGGGACGGGGAGGGGATGGAACTGGGATCAGGATGGGATGGGGATGGGACAGGGATCGGGATGGGGATGGGACAGGGATCAGGATGGGATGGGACAGGGATCAGGATGGTATAGGGATGGGACGGGGATCAGGATAGGGATGGGACGGGGATCGGGATGGGCATCAGGATGGGATGGGGACAGGGATCAGGATGGGATAGGGATGGGACAGGGATCGGGATGGGGATGGGATGGGCATCAGGATGGGATGGGGACAGGGATCAGGATGGGATAGGGATGGGACGGGGATCGGGATGGGGATGGGATGGGCATCAGGATGGGATGGGGTGGGATGGGGGTGAGACAGGGATGTGGTGGGGACTGGGATGATGGTGATGCCAGGACAGGGACGGGGATGGGACGGGGACAGGGACACGGTGGGGACAGGGATGTGATGGTGGGAACAGGGCAGGGATGCTCTGGATCCAGCTGTTGCAGGAGGCTCCACCCCTCCAGCTGTGCAGAAGCTCCACCCTGTCCCACCCACACGGGAATGGGACACCCCACGCCCCACCCACCTCAAAGCCAGCCAGTGAGCTGTGAGGGTGGGCTGCTATTGGCTGACCGGCTCGATGTGGTGGTGCTGTGATTGGTTGGGGGCTGGGTGGAGGTGGGTGGGTGGGGCCGGGATGAGCCCCGCCCCTGCCCCACCCATCCTAATTACCCCCTTCCCCCCAGTCTGCAAGTTCACGGTCCACGAGCGCTGCGCCCGCCAGGCCCCCCCCAGCTGCATCAGCACCTACGCCAAGTCCCGCAAGGAGGCCGGCGTGAGTGGCCCCCGGAGCCGCTGTCCGTCCGTCCGTCCGTCCGTCCGTCCGCCTGTCCGACCATCTGCCTGCCTGTCCATCCGCCCATCCACCTGTCTGTCCGTCCACTCGCCCTTCTGTCCACTTGCCTGTTGCTCCACCTGCCCGTCCACCCACCCAGCCACCCCCTTCCGCCCGCCCGTCTGTCCGTGTGTCCGCCTGTCCATCCATCCACTCCTCTGTCAAGTTGTGCATCCGTCTGTGCATTTGTCCGTCCATCCGCTCTCCTCACCCACCCCGCACGGGGAGGGGTGGGGGGGGTCCCAGCAGCTGAGCCCCCCTGGCCCCCCGCTGTGGGGTGACGCGGGGTGACGCAGGGTGACAGGGGGTGACGTGGGGTGACGTGGGGGGGGCCGTGCGCAGGTCCAGGCCCACGTCTGGGTGAAGGGCGGCTGCGAGGCCGGCAAGTGCGGCAAGTGCCAGAAGAAGATCAAGAGCTTCCAGAGCCTGACGGGGCTGCACTGCGTCTGGTGCCACCTGAAGGTGGGTGCGTCCCCGTGGGGGGGGCCCCCGCCGCCCCCCCGGCCGCCCTCACCCCGCTCTGCCCCCAGATCCACGACGAGTGCCTGCCCCTCGTGCCCCCCGCCTGCGACTGCGGGGTGCTGCGGGACCACATCCTGCCCCCCGCCGCCATCTACCCCGTCCTGCTGGTGAGTGGGGTCCTGGGGGGGGGCTCCCCCGGGGGCTGACGGGCCTCCCTGCGGGGAGGCTGCCCCCCCCTCCCCGCCGAGCCCCCCCCTGAGCCAGGGGTGCCGCCGGTGCTCACAGGAGAGGCAGGACAGCCAGAGGGACGGCAGCGGGACGCCGGTGGACGAGACGCCGCAGGTCTTCACCACCCCCGAGGGCCAGGCGCTGCGGGTGAGCCCTGACACCCCGCCCCGCCCCGTGTCCCCCCACATCCCCCCGTGTCGTCCCCCCCCATCCCCGGGGGTCGGGGCGCAGCCCTCACCCCCCACCCCGCAGGTCAGCCCCGTGCCCGACACCCACCCGCTCCTCGTCTTCGTCAACCCCAAGAGCGGAGGAAAGCAGGGAGAGAGGTAAGGGGGGGCCCGGGGGAACCGAGGGGGCTCGTTCCGGTGGCCCTATGGGGATGGGCGGCCGCCCGGCCCCCCCAGTCCCCCCCAGTCCCCCCCAGCTCCCCTCTCCCCCCAGGGTGCTGCGGAAGTTCCAGTATCTGCTCAACCCCCGGCAGGTCTATAACCTGCAGCAGGGAGGACCCACCCCCGGGTGAGTGGGGCGGGGGGGTGGGGGGACAGCGCGGTGCCCGGGGGGGGCCCACTCCTGCCCTGACCCCCCCCTTTCCCTCCCAGGCTCAATTTCTTCCGGGATGTGCCAGATTTTCGGATTCTGGTGTGCGGCGGCGACGGCACCGTGGGCTGGATCCTGGACGCCATCGGTGGGTGCTGCCAACCCCCGCCGGGGGGTGCCGACCCCCCTCCGTCCCCCCCCCCCGACTCCCCTGACCCCCCCTCTCTTTGCAGATAAAGCCAACCTGCCCCGCCGGCCCCCCGTGGCCGTGCTGCCCCTGGGGACCGGCAACGACCTGGCCCGCTGCCTGCGCTGGGGGGGAGGTGAGTGGGGCAGGACGGAGGGGGGGCACAAGTACCCCCCGGCCCCCCACCCCGTCCCACGGCCCCCCCCCACCCCTGTCGCAGGCTACACCGGGGAGGACCTGGTGAAGATCCTGCGGGAGATGGAGGGCGGCAGCCTGGTGCAGATGGACCGGTGGCAGGTGGAGGTGCTGCCCGAGGACCCGGCGGCCGCGGGGGACCCGGTGCCCTACGAGATCATCAACAACTACTTCTCCATCGGGGTGGTGCGTGGGGTGAGGGGGCGCGGGGGGGGCCGTCACCCCCCCAGGCCCTCATCCCCGCTCTGCCCCCCCACCAGGACGCCTCCATCGCCCACCGCTTCCACGTCATGCGGGAGAAGTACCCGGAGAAGTTCAACAGCAGGTGGGTGGGGGACGGGGCCATCCCCCTGCATCCCCCCGCGTCCCCCCCGGCTCCCCCACACCGTGTGTCCCCCCCCCAGGATGAAGAACAAGCTGTGGTACCTCGAGTTCGCCACCTCCGAGACCATCTTTGCCACCTGCAAGAAGCTCAAGGAGTGTCTGAGCGTGGAGGTGAGGCATCCCCCATCCCGGGGGGGCGGGTCTGGGGCTGCCCTGCCCCACCCTGACGTGACACCCCCCCCCCCCAGTGCTGCGGGACCCCCCTGGACCTGAGCGGGGCCCTGGCGGGGCTGGCGGTGCTGAACATCCCCAGCATGCACGGAGGCTCCAACCTCTGGGGCGAGACCAAGCGGGCGCTGGGGGAGGCGAGGAGGGCGGCGGGCGACGGGCAGCCCCCGGCCATCACCGACGCCGAGACCCTCAAGACCTGCGTGCAGGGTGCGTGGGGTGTTGTGGGCACCCCCCCCTCCATCCTTGGCCCCCCGCACCGCCTTGAACCCCCACCTCTGCCCCCCCCCTCCCCCCAGACCTGAGCGACCGGCGGCTGGAGGTGGTGGGGCTGGAGGGGGTGCTGGAGATGGGGCAGATCTACACCGGGCTGAAGAGTGCGGGCAAGCGGCTGGCAACCTGCTCTGAGATCACCCTGCGGTGAGTGGGGGTCCGGAGGGGGCCGGGGCGGAGCAGGCTGTGGCAGCAGTTGAGCCGGGGGGGTGGTTTTTTTGCAGGACACTGAAGCCCCTGCCCATGCAGATCGACGGGGAGCCCTGGATGCAGCCGCCCTGCACGGTAAGAGGACCCCTACCCCGCCAAGCCATGGGGTGCCAGCAGCCCCCTGCCCTCGCCAAGCACCTCGGGACCCCCCCAGGCTGTTGGGTCCCCCCTGTTCCCCCAGCCCCGGCCTCTCTCTTGCAGATCAAGATCACCCACAAGAACCAGACGCCGATGCTCATGGCCGCGCCGCCCCGCTCCTCCAGCTTCTTCGGCCTCAAGAAGGGACCCCCCGAGGCCTGAGGGGCCCGGGACCGGGGGTGAGAGCCCCCCCAAGCTGCGCCTGGGCAGGGGACACGGACCAACTGCCCCCCGGCCCCGCGTGTCCCCGGCAGGGGTGGGTGGCAGCGGTGCTCCCCTCCCTGCACCCAGGGGTGCTTGGAGCCCGTGGGTGCCGTGCCAGGGTGGTGGGGGGCTGTGCGAGGCCCCCCGGCGTGTGCCGTGGTGGCCAGAGCCCCCCGCCCTGCCGGCCCCCCGCACCCTATTTATTACTCCCGCTCCCCCAATTTCAAGTGCCTCTTGCAGTAATAAAGCTGGTGGTGAGACGGGCGCTGGCTGTGCCGACCGCGGGGGCAGCGGGCTCAGCCCCGGCCCCCCCCGCAGGACACGGGTGCCCCAGACCCCCACCCCCCCCAAGACACACAACCAGGCAGAGGCACCGGCTGAGCTGAGCCTTTAATGTCGGTGGTGGCGAGGCCGGGGCCGTGCGTCCCCCCACCCCTGCAGCCCCCCAGGTCCTGGGGGCTCGGGCCAGGCGGGGGGCGGCATGGGGCAGGGGGGTCCTAGATGGTGTTGGTGCGGAGCAGGGGGCTGCTTTCGCCGCTGGCGGCCCCCCCGAAAGCCTGGCGCAGCAGGAGGCGGAGGGTAGAGCTGGGGGGCAGCCAGCCCCGGGGCCGGGGGGCCGAGGGGGCCATGGCCAGCAGCGGGCTGTACTTCACACGCCTGCGGGGCAGAGAACACGGCAAGAGGGTTAGTGCCGGTGCCGGTGGGGCCACGGCGGTGGCCCCCACGCTGTGGTGGACCCCCCATGCCACTGTGCCCCCGCCCCAGAGCCTGACCTGTAGGTGTAGGCAGCAGTGCCCAGGGCGGCGGCGATGAGCACCAGCCCCACAAAGAGCGTGGTCCTGCTGGCAGCCGGGGCAGCGCCTGCGGGCAGAGGCAGCTCAGCACCCCCTGCTCCCACAGGACCCCAACCCACCCGCCCCCCCCCCCGGCCCCGCTCCCACCTCCGACGGCGACGCGGGTGCTGGCCACGGCCAGGCTGTTGCCGTTGGCCAAGGAGACGTTGAGGCAGTAGAGGCCGGACTGGTTGAAGTCCTGGCGCAGGACGAGCTGGCAGCCGGGGGCCGGCGCCACGGCCGAGCACGTCTGCATCTGCGCCGTCTGGCACTCAGCGTCCGCCACCACGGTGCACACCTCCTCGGGCAGGCTGTGGGCAGGGGTCAGGCCACCGCAGAGACCCCCAGCCCCAGCGCGTCGTCCCCGTCCCGTCCCCGTCCCCAGGCCAGCGCCGGTGCCCCGGCTGCCCTCACCTCCCCTCGCACGTCACCGTCAGCTCCACGCTGCTCTCGCTGCCCTCCGGCACCACTGGCACCACCTGCACGATGGCCACGTTCTCGATCCCCTCTGCAACGGGACGTGGTGTCGGAGCGGGCTCAGCCCCCCCAGGCCCCCACGGGTCCCCCCGGCCCGGCACTCACGGACGACGTTGATCTGAGTGGAGAAGGTGCCGTAGCGGTACAGGATGCAGCCGGTGGGCTCGGCGGCTGGCGCCTGCCGCTTCACCAGCACCAGTGCCTCGGCGGTGCCGTCAGGGGCGGCTGTGGGCACGGCTGTGGCAGCAGCGACGGATACGGCCGTGGCTCCCACAGTTGCGCCAGCTGTGGCTCCAGCTGTGGCTCCAGCTGTGGCAGCAGCAAGGGATACAGCCGTGGCTCCCACGGTTGCTCCAGCTGTGGCTCCAGCTGTGGCTCCAGCCGTGGCTCCAGCTGTGGCAGCAGCAAGGGATACAGCCGTGGCTCCCACAGTTGCTCCCACTGTTGCTCCAGCTGTGGCTTCGACCAGGGATTCAGCTGTGGCTCCAGCTGTGGCTCCAGCTGCAGCTGCAGCTGTGGCTCCAGCTGTTGCCGCATCTGCAGGAGAAGCAGGAGGCAGGGAAGAGGCTGAGGAAGGGCGAGGGGGGACCGAGCCCTTGGGGAGCCCCCAGCCATGGCCCATTGCCCCCTGCCCCGGGGAAGCACCTACCTGCAGCCACCGTTCCCCCCGCAGCTGCGGGGGCTGAGGTGACCAGCACGTCCCCGGCTGGGGCCACTGAGGTGGGGAGCAGGGGGTCTGCGGATGCCATGGCAGAGACGGCCACGGGGTCGGTAACTGCGGCTCCACCGGCAGCGTCTGCTGGTGTGCTGAGTGCCAGGAGGACGGGCTCAGTGACGGCGGGGTCCGAGGGCATGGCCACCGAGCCCCCCGTGGGCTCCACCGGTGAGTCAGAGGCTGCGGGTGCTGTGGGCAGAGGGAGGATGGAGGGGGCACCCCAGGGAGGGGGTGGCCCTGGGACCCCTGGGCACCCAGCTCCCACGGGAGTGGGGGCAGCTCCGTGCTCCCTTACCAGTGCTGCCTGCCCCGGCGCTGCTCGGCGTGGTGCCAGCGGGCTGCGTGGCCGTGGGTCCTGCCGATGGCGGTGGCCCGGTGGTGGGGTCCACGACGGGGGCCGCGGAGGTGCCACAGGGGCTGAGGGGGATGGCGGCCTGCAGCACCAGGCGGGCATCAAAGGACCCGGTCTCCAGGTAGGTGTGGGTGACAGTGGCGCTGCGGGAGATGAGGGTCCCGCTCTGGTCCCCGAAGTCCCAGGAGTAGGAGATGTCGGCGTCGCGCAGGTAGCGGCTGGGGTCATGCAGCCGCACGGTGAAGGCCACGGCGCGGTTACGCACGAAACGCCCGTCGCCCTCCGCCGTGCCCTGCACCTGCTCCACATCCACCGCGAAGGGCACCTGGTCTGGGGGGGACACGGGGCACCGTCACCTCGCCGGCCCCCGCCGGGCTCCCCCGCCGGCCCCCCCCGCAGCCCCGGCACCCACCCGTGATGCTGAACTGGGTGCTGGCGCGGCCGATGGGGATGAACTTCTGGCGGCCGCGGTAGTGGTAGACGACCACCTCCATGGTGTAGGAGCCCAGCGGCACCCCCGCCGTGCCCACCGTCAGCTGGGACGTGGCGCCGTCCACCACCTGCCAGTAGCGCCCTGCGGAATGGGGGGGTCAGGCACCGTCTTGGGGACCCCCCGGGCCCCGGCGGGGGTCGGTGCCAGCCTCACCCCACGTCCACCAGACGTAGACGAATTTTCCACGCTTGCCCCTGGCACTGGGGGGAAACGGCTGCCCGTCGGGGAAGACGCCATCCGTGCCCTGGGCCGGCTGCTCCGGGAAGACGGGCTCGCCCTGGGCGACGCGGGTGCCTGCGGGGAGCAGAAGGTGAGGGGCATGCAGGGCGGGGGGCCGGGGGGGTTTGGGCGGGTGCTGACCGTTGACGGTGCAGTTCTGGCTCCAGACGACACGGCCGTCGGGCAGCACCGCCTGGGTGCTGGGGAAGCGGAGGGCGATGGAGAAGGTGGCCTCGGCACCCGACATGGTGGGAGCGTCGTTGCTGATGTCAAAGGTGACATCGCCGCCTGCCAGGCACGGGGACAGTGGCTCAGGGCCAGCGCCGAGGGCCAGCGCGGTCCCCAGCGCCCGTCCCGGCACCCACCTCGCCAGCAGTCCCGCTGCTGCGGCGTCCCCTCCTGCCACGGCCGGTAGAGCCCCGAGTCCCAGCTCCGGAACGGCGCCGGCCGCCCACTCCACGGCTGGCTCCGGCCACGGCTCCGGCCACCGGCTCCTGCGGGAGAAGGGCGAGAGGACGCCTGTGGCACCCGGAGCACCCGCGTGGGGCAGCCCCGACCCACCACCTTCATGTGGCACCCAGCGGGTCCCCCCGACTGCGCGGACTCTTGGGGACCCCGGGGGCCACGTGACGGTCTCGGGCCAAGCCGCGTGCGGGGCAAAGCCCATCACATGGCGCCGAGCGCTGCCCAAAGCCTTTTCATGTGACTCTCAGCTGAGCCGGCACCGGCAGCCCCAGGCAGGACGGGGCGAGCGCTTTCCCCTGGCCCCCCACCCTCCAGGGGCTGCTGGGTCCCCTCTGTGCCCCCTCGCTCACAGGCGGATGGGGGTCCCCCCATTTGCAGGCAGCACGGGGCCCCTCCTCCCAGTTACAGCATCCACATGGAGGGATGGGGACCCCCACATCCCACCCCACTCACGTCAGGCCGTAGGTCCCACAAATCCCCCCGTGCACAAAGGGACAGAGATCTCCACCTCCCACCCCACTCCCGTAGGTCCCCCCAAATCCCGCAGAGGGACAGGGACCCCGCAATGAGCCCCCCGTGGCCTCCAAACAGCCCCCACCCATGGGATTAGCAGGGTCTAATCCTGCTCCCCGCATGATTTGGCTTTGAGAGGGGGTCTGCTCCCCCCTCAAGCATAAACCCTAGGGTGGTGGGGATGGTCCCGGCCGGCGAGGGGGCTCTGCTGCCCCCCGGATCCCACGAGCCCCCTCACCGGCCAGGACCATCCCGAACGTTCCCATGTCAAGCTCTGGATGCTGCCCGGACCCCTCCCACCCAGGACCCCCCATATCAGGTGCACCCCCCCCCCCAACCGCACTTACGACGTTGAGCTGTAGCCAAGACCAGGAGGGTCCCCAACACCGCGATCACCCTGTGCACCCGCATGGTCCCACCGTCCTCGTCTGCCCCCACGCTCGGGCACCGCCGGGGCAGAGAGGCGAAGGGGACTGGCACGGGGGAATATGAAGGGGCTCTCGTTTGCATAGTCCCACCCCAGAAGGGGGGGGGACCCGGCCTCCCCCAGTTGAGTTGCGTGGGGACACGTGTGTGCACGTGTGTGCGGCTCCCAGTCGGCCCAGTCACACGCTTCGGCTCTGCGCCGGGTGGGTGGGGGGACTCGTGGGGTCCTTCTTGGGGGATGCAGAGACCCCCCAGCTCGGGGAGGGGAATGGGGGGGTGCTGCCCCCCGCTCTCAGCGCCATCCCGGTGGCCCCAGGGATGCGGGTTTGGTCCCACATATGGGGAACGGCTGGGAGACGGGACGGGGACCCACCGCCCACCGGACCCAGCCCACCCGCTTGTGCAGGACGGGGTGCACAGTCAGGGAGACCCCGACCCCACAGACACGGAGGACCCCGGCGCTGCACATACATGGGGGTTTCCCGTCACGCACCCAGACAGGGACCCCCATCCTGCACACGCAAGGGGACCCTGATCCCGCCGACCCACGGAGAGCCCGATGCTGCATATACACAGGGGGACCCCAAACCTGGACACACACAGGGACCCCCATCCCGCGCACGAAGGGGGACCCCGATTCTTTCCTGCTGGGGGGGGTCTTTCCAGCCCCCAACCGCCCCCAGCGCCACCCGGGAGGGTCCCGGCCGTGTGCGGGTCCGTGTGCGTGGGTCTGCTTGTGCGGGACCATGCCCGGGGGACCGCGTGTGCAGGACGGCGCCCGTGGGTGTGTGTCCCGGCCCCCCCCCCCCCCGGCCCCCCCGGTGATGCCGCCTCCGGGCCCGTCCGTGGGGCTGATTCCGAGCCCGTGGCGGTTCCTCCGGTGCCCGGTCCCGGCGGTCCCGGCGCCGCCCGGTGGCCCAGTACACACACCCCCCGCCCCCCGCACGCGGGGGACCCCGGCCCGGGCGCTCCCGCACCGCCAGCCCGAGGGGGGCACCCCCGGCCCCGCCCCGCGCGGGTCTCCGCCGCTCGCTTCTGTCGCTTTAAGGAATCTCCCGCGCCGCCCGCCCCGACACGGCGATCCCGGCCAATGGGGCGGTGCGGAGGGCGTGGCCGGCGGAAGGCGGGAAGGCGCGTGGGCGGGGCCGCCGTAACATTGTTGCGCGCGGGGGGAAGCGGCGGCCGCGATCGTTCCACCCGCCGCGCCCGGGATTCCCCCCCCCCCCCCTCAGGGACACCCCCCCCCCGGACCCTCCCCCACCCCGGACAGCCCCCTCCCCCCCCCCGGGGGCCGTCCCGGGGTCGCCCCGGAGACACCCCCCCCCCCCCCCACGCGGCCGGTGTCCGGGCCCCCCCCGGGCCCCTCCATGGAGAACTTCCAGAAGGTGGAGAAGATCGGGGAGGGCACCTACGGCGTCGTGTACAAGGCCCGGAATAAGGTCACGGGGGAGGTGGTGGCGCTCAAGAAGATCCGCCTGGATACGTGAGTGGGGGGGGCCGGGGGGGCACCGGGGGCCGGGGGGGGGCGGCGGGCCCGGGGCTGACCCGCCTCCCCCGCAGGGAGACCGAGGGTGTCCCCAGCACGGCCATCCGGGAGATCTCCCTGCTCAAGGAGCTCAACCACCCCAACATCGTCAAGTGAGTGGGGACGGGGCGGGACACGGACACGGGTGGGAGGATACGAGCACGGGGGGGCCGCGGCTGTGGCGGGGATGGCCACGGGGGACCGGGGTCGGGGGGGACGGGGGACACGACCACGGGTGGGCCGGTGCTGCGGTGGGGGATGGACACGGACACGAGTGGGGGGACACGGGCACGGGGGGGCCAGGGCTGCGCTGGGGACGGCCACGGGCACAGGTGGGGGGACACGGCCACGGGTGGGCCGGGTTTGCGGCGGGGACGGCCACGGCCACGGGGGACCGGGGACGGGGGATACACAGCCACGGGTGGGCCGGTGCTGCGGTGGGGGATGGACACGGACACGGGTGTGGGGACACGGGCACTGGGGGGAACAAGGCTGCGGTGGGGACGGCCATGGCCACGGGGGGACCGGGGTCGGGGTGGGGGGAAGACACGGGTACAGGTGGGCCAGGGCTGCGGCGGGGGATGGACACGGACACGGGTGGGGGGACACGGACACGGGGGAGCCGGGGCTGCGGAGGGGGGTGTGACAGACACAGGGGGGCTGAGGGACCCCGCGAGCAACGGGGCCAGGGGCAGCGGGGGCTCTGCAGAGCCCCCCCAGCCATGCCACGGCTCTGGCTCTGTCCTGGTGGCACCGGGGCTGTGGGGTGCCCCGTGGGGAGACCTGTGGCCGTGGGGTGCCCCACGGCGCCGGCCCAGGCGGTGCCGGCTCCCCCAGGCTGCTGGATGTGATCCACACGGAGAACAAGCTCTACCTGGTCTTCGAGTTCCTGCACCAGGACCTGAAGAAGTTCATGGACGCGTCGTCCATCAGCGGCATCGCCCTCCCCCTCATCAAGGTGTGGGGGGAGCGCGACGGCGCAGGGGGGCCTTGGCCCCATGGCGGGGGTCTGGCCCCACGGCGGGGGTGTGGCCCCACTGAACCCCCCCGCTCCCCGCAGAGCTACCTGTTCCAGCTGCTGCAGGGCCTGGCCTTCTGCCACGCGCACCGCGTCCTGCACCGCGACCTCAAGCCCCAGAACCTCCTCATCAACGCCGACGGCGCCATCAAACTGGCCGATTTCGGCCTGGCCCGCGCCTTCGGCGTGCCCGTGCGCACCTATACGCATGAGGTGGGCGCTGGGAGGGGGTGTGGGGGGCGCTGGGGGCTGGTTTGGGGGGGATCCAGTCCCCATCGTGTGTGTCCCCCGCTCCGTGGCAGGTGGTGACCCTCTGGTACCGAGCCCCCGAGATCCTGCTGGGCTGCAAGTACTACTCGACGGCCGTTGACATCTGGAGCTTGGGCTGCATCTTTGCGGAGATGGTGGGTGATTGCAGGGTGATGGGCGGGGGGGTGCCCGGCCCCCCCAGACCCCCCCCGGGGTGACGCCGGGGTCCCTGCGCATTGGGGTGTGCCCGGGGGTCCTGTCCCGGTGACGCCGCGACTCCCCGGGACGCAGCCCTGGCGTCATCGGGGCGCGGGGCTGATGCCCGCCGCAGCACCTGGGGAATAAAGGGGCTTTGTGGGTGCGGGGACGGGGACGGGGTGTCATGTGAGCCCCCCCCCCGCGGTCCACATCACGCGGCTGACGGCAGCGCCCGGCGCTCCCCGGGATAACCGGGGCCCACTTCCGCCGTGGGGAGGGTCACGAGGGGCTGGCGTGAGAGCTCACGGGGTGGGGGCTGCGTGTGATCCTTGCCCCGGGGGGGCCCGGCCCCCTCCGCCAGCCGGGGACCTCGGCCTTGGGAAGGGCAGGACGTGTCGGGGTGCGATGGGTGGCCGGGACCCCCCCCTCATGGGGTGCTTTGGGGGTGCAGGGGTGTCCCCAGCCTGCTGACGGACCCCATTCTCCCCCCCTCCTCGCTGTACCCAGATCACCCGGCGCGCCCTATTCCCGGGGGATTCGG
Organism: Morus bassanus; assembly: GCA_031468815.1. Taxonomy (NCBI): domain Eukaryota; kingdom Metazoa; phylum Chordata; class Aves; order Suliformes; family Sulidae; genus Morus; species Morus bassanus. Next base: position 2,900,747 of record CM062594.1, read on the forward strand.
AGATCGACCAGCTTTTCCGCATCTTCCGCACGCTGGGGACGCCGGACGAGGCGGCCTGGCCCGGTGTCACCGCCATGCCCGACTACAAGCCCAGCTTCCCCAAGTGGGCCCGGCAGGACTTCGGCAAAGTGGTGCCGCCGCTGGACGAGGAGGGACGGAAGCTGCTGGCGGTGAGTGAGGAGCTGGGGGTGGGGGGGTGGGGCGATGGGGACCCCCCCTCACCACCCCCACTCCCCCCTCCTTCCCCAGCAAATGCTGCACTATGACCCCAACAAGCGGATCTCGGCCAAGGCGGCGTTGGGACACCCCTTCTTCCGCGACGTCACCAGGGCTGTCCCCCACCTGCGGCTGTGAGCCCCCCCGCACCCCCCCGGCCCCCCCTCGTCCACAGGGGGCTCGGGACAGGACTGGCAGCTGCCCCACGAGGGCCTGGGAGGGGGGGCGGGCTGCCGCCTCCAACCCCCTCCCGAAAGGAGCTCCCGTCCCCGCGCTGCGAGAGGTGACGTCTGGCCCTGGGGACGCAGCGGCTGGGGGCTTGGGACTCCCCCTGTGCCCCCCCCCGCCTGCTGGAGGGGCCCCCCTGCTCTGCTCCCTGACATGGCGAGCCCCCCCCCCCCGCCCCCAAGCCCCTCGCCCGGACTTTCGGCACTTATGACCCCTCTGGGGAGGCCCCTGGGACCACCACGGAGAGGGGGGTGAGCACCTTCGTCCCCACCATCCTCCTCATCGCCACTGCACCTCACCCACCACTGAGGGGGAGGGGGGTGAGGCCCTGGGGGGGGTCCATGCCCCCACCCCGCCCTATGGGGGTGGGAACATGGGTTTGCCCCGGAGGGGGATGGGGACTCCCCCTGCAGCACCCGCCCCCTCCCCTCCCCAGTACCCCCCTCCCCTCCCCTCCCCTCCCCAGTACCCCCCTCCCCTCCCCTCCTCCCCCCCCGCGGTTTCCTTGTGACTTTTGTAAGTTCTGCAATTTTGTACCAAATGTCCCCGCTCCGTCTGTGGCGCCGGTGGGGGGGGGGGACACACCCTGTTACTGTCACCCCGTGGGGCCCCACTGCTGCCCCCCCCCCCCCCCCGGGGATGCCCCTGGGCCCCCCTTGGCTCCCTGTAGCTGGCCCCCCCCCCCCCCGCTGTCCCACGGGTGCCCGGTGGGTCCATATGGCCCCATACGCCCCCCTTCCCCGCCTCCATCTGCCCCAGAGGACGCCCCCCCCCCCTCCGGTGCGCCGTGCCCCACCCCCGCATTGGCTCCGCCCACTGCCACAAGGCCGCGCCTCCTCCGCCCCGCCCGTGGCTGGCCACGCCCACCGCCGCTCTGGAGCGCCGCTATTGACGGGGCCGGGCCCCGCCCCCAGGCCAGGTCGCTGCCGGGGGGCGGGATGTGTGTGTCAAAGGTCGCGGCTCCCAGCGGCCCCCGCGACCGCCCTACTGCTGTCCTGCCGGCTGTCAATCATGGGCAGCGCTTACTGGGATTGGTTGCGAGGCAACGGCCTCCGCCCGCGTCACTCACCGCGCCGCTGGCCTCGGCTGGGCCACCTCTGGCCTGTGATTGGGCGACGCGGCAGCGACCTGCGTTCCGATTGGCCGCTGCGGCGCGGGGGATCCTCCCCCTTAGGTCACCTTATTTGTTGATGCCTTCCCCCGCGCGGCGGCGCTTCCCGTTGGCCTCACTCCCCGTCACTCACCCCAAACAAACCCCACCACATTCATGACGTCCCGCCGACCATTGGCCGACCCCTCTCCTCGCTCCTGTTGGCCGGACCACTGCCCATCCGCCCTCTCGCCGCCGCCGATTGGCTTTCCTAGCACTGGGCGGGGGCGTTGGCTCCCTCCCCACCTCTCCCATTTGCCCAGCCGAGAGGAAGGGGCGTACCCATCCGCCTTGCTGCTCGCCGTCCATTGGCGGAGCCGGCCCTTAGTCCCGCCCACGCTAGGAGGGTTCGGTTGAGCCGCTGTTTGTGCGCTTGGGGGCCGCGACGGGAGGGCCGGGCCGGGCCGGGCGGAGAGGTACGGGGGGCGGGGGCGTGGGGAGGGGGCGGCGTGCGGGGAGGGGGCGCTCCGCGGGGCGGTGCTGTGGCCGGGGGGACGTGGGGCGCGGGGCTCCGGGGGGGGAGCGGGGGTGGGGTGGGCCCGGCGGGGCCCCGTTTTGGGCGTCCGGGGGGGGCTCCGGGGCCCCCTCCCCGGCCCCAGGCCGCGGCGCGGGGGCTGGTGCAGCCGGGGCCCTCCCGGGGCTGGGGGTGTCCGTCCGTAACCCCCCCCCATGGGTCCCCCCGTGTCACCGAGCCGGTGCCCCGCGAGGTCCGTGGGGTTCCGATGCCCTGGAGGCGTTTGGGTTCGTGCTGCTGCTCTTCTTCCCCGGTACGGACAGTCCGTGGGCCCTGCACCGGGCCCCGGTGTGAAACCCGCGGCGGGGAGCACGGACACGGACACCGGGAGGCCGCGGAGGTCCCCGCGCAACCCCGGCCCGGTCGGGCCGAGACGTCCCGGTGGGTGTCCGAGTCTCCGTTGACCATCCGCCAAGGCCCCGGCGTGGGGCTCCCGTGTCCCGCACCCCGGGACAGGACCCACCGCCGCCCCGTGTCCAGCTTCCCCGCGGATCCCTGCACCGGATCACCTGCGGAGCCACGGCTCCCCCAGGAGCGGGGCCTCCCCTGTGCTTCCACCCGGAGCTGTGCTTTCCCGAGCCTCCCCGGGCCCGGAGGCGCTGGCCAGGCTGCGGGGTTGGGCTGCTGGGCCGCGGCTTTGGCCACCCCGAGGAAGGAACGGCAAGTGTCCGCTCCCCCGGCACACAGCCCTCAGTCAGGGCCTCCTGAGCTGGCACCGAACCCTCTGGCACGGGACGGGAGCTGCCCAAATCGGTGCAAGATGGAGGGACCCAGCACCATCGTGGAAGAGCAGGTCAATAAATGCTGGTCTGCCCTCCAAGAAGCTGCCCACCGGGCTCCTTTTCCAAAGGGGATCTCCTGTGGCAGCGCTGGACCCCCAGCGTCGGGCATCGGGCTAGGCTGGATCCCTCGTGTTTGTGCCGGGCACCTGCAGCGAGTGGCAGCTCATTGCCGGGGCGGAGCCTGGATCCCTCCCGGGAGGGCAGGAAGGTTCGCCAGGGTGGCCTTGAGCGTGTGTCAGCGCTATCTTGGGTGCGACGTTGGTGAGGCGTGGGGGGACGGCGTGCAGCTGGACAGGGCCGGAGCCCGTCCCTCGGCTGGGGCTGTGAACCGGCTCTGCTGCGCGATGGCTCGAGCGCGGCCGCTGTGACCGGCCGGCTTTACGTGCTATGCGGGTTGGGGGAGAGCCGGGTCTCCACCGTCCTCCGTGGGAGCTCGCCGGCGCCTTCATGTCACCAAGCCACTAGAGCTGGCTGAGTCACAAGAGCTCAATATTTCGTTAAGAAGGGATGCCTAAAGACGAGGGCTGCGGAATGACTTCGTACCACGCTCGGTGGTGTGTACTGGCTCAGCTTTGCTCCGCAAGCCGGACCTCCCTTGGCATGGGCCACCTGCCTGTGTGGCGAAGGCCGGGCTCCATCCATAACCAGGAGCCCGCCAGCACCAGCTGGGCGAATCCACGGCGGGCCAAGCCCCCGCGCGCCTCTGGGTGGCTGCTCGAGCGCGATTGGGACATAGGAAAAGTATCGCTGGCAACAGGAAAGCAGTTAGCCCAGACTGGCTGTTGCAACCCTCCCCTGCAAAGGATGCCCCCTTCTCCTGAGCGCGGTTCAGCTGGCGCAGCCCTCAGCGCGCTCAGCCGCGGGGCTCGGCAGTCTTGGTGGCGCAGGCAGCTGGCGGGTGAGACGCTGCCTCCAAACACCGCGTCCCAGCGGCACGAGGAGGCTGCGGGAGCCTTTGGGATCCCATTTGAGAAGGGTGTTTTGGAGGAGACGCAGCGAGGCAGCCTCGAACTCTCTGAGCCTCACCAGGCACCAGTCAGCCTGTTTGCCAGCGCGGGCGCAGCCCTCGGCCAGGGGAAGCCCCTGCCACCGTGCAGGGGAGGAGCGGGTTCATTCTGGCGGGTTTTGTAGCCCTGCTCGTGGTTGTTGGTGCTTGCCATATCACACTGTAAATCTGGCTCAACCACCAGCTAACAGTAATTGCTGATGACATGAAAGTACGCTAAAAATAGCTGCAGACTTCTGTGGATCGACGCATAGTCACCTTTTTTACATCTTGTGGTGGTGTTTTAGTGTGAGTGTCTGGTTGTCTCGGGGGTCTGTGGATCTTCTGATGCCCTGAAGCCCAGGTTTGTCTGAGGGATGCTGAGTTCGAGGGGCTGCACCTTCCGTAGTCCCTCAGAGGAGCCCTGGTGCAGGCGGGATTTCATGGCCACTGTCCATGTCCTGAAACGGCTCCCGGGCAGGAGAAGTGGCTCCTTGCAGGGCCGGCCATGCCTGGGTGGTGCCTCAGGGCCCTGCTGAGCAAGGGGGGGGGCGAGGACGGAGCCGTCCAGCCCCAGGCGCTGCAGCTCGGGTGAGAACAGCTGAAGCCTCAGCACCATTCCTCCAGCAAACTCTGGAGCGCTCCCAGCAGCCGATGGCTTCGTGGGATGGCGACAGCTTTGTCCAGGAGCTCGCTCCATGTAGGGGTCTCCCCAGAGAGCCCACCTGAGCAGTGTGGAGGCGGCAGCTCCCACCTTGCCGTCTGGAGGAGGATAAGGAGACCCACGCGATGCCGGGGGTCTGCAGACAGCCAGGATCCATGGGCCACGTGGCTCCTGAAGTCCTGGAAAAGGTGACTTGGGGTTTGTGCCGAGCGGCTACCGGCGGAGAGGTGCGGCCTGAGGCTGGGTGCCCGGTGAAGCCGCTGCCGGTCCCCGTGGTCGGGGGTCCCAGCTGGTCCCTGGCTGTCGGGGTCGCGCTGCTCACCTGCGAACTCGCCGTCCCCGTCTGAGCTGGAGCCATTGGCCCGCGGCTGCCTGGCAGCTCCTCCCGTATTTATAAGCACAGGATCTATTCTGGGCACTCGCCGCGCGGCTCCAGCTGAAGCTGTAGAGAGGGATGAAGGGACCCAGTGTCGTAAATCCCCAGCAAGCAGGTGGTGGAGGTGTAACGGCGTGGTGGTGCCGAGTCCCCGCGGGGCGAGCTGCTGCCTCCTGTGACAGGGCCGGGGTCTGCATGAGTGCCCTCAGCCTCCACGCCCGCCAGGAGCCTGGGCTGCTGCCGAAATAGCGCCGGGGCGCAGCGCAGGGGGGTGAGAAGAGCAGCTTTCGGCAAGGAAATCACCCCGAGGAAGGAGGGAGCCAGGCTGTGGCACTCGGGACTGGCTTGGGACCGAGGCTGTCGCTCCCGGCCTGCAGAAGGGACCGGCCCCGGCAGCACTGGGCTGAGCTGGCGAAGGAGAGTGAGAACAGACTTGGAGAGGGCGAGGTGGATGTGTTCCCAAAGTGGATTCCAGCAGTGGTTGCTTCAGAGCTCGATGGTGTTTGCAGGGGAAGGAGCTGATCTGGCTGGCAGGGGAAGGCGGAGGGCCGAGCTGCAGACGGTGAGCTGGTCCCTCTGCTCCCCCCATCGCAGGCAGGGGGCTTGCACCGAGTCTGGGCAGCTGCGGCAGCCTGGCGAGATGCAGGGGGATTCCCCCTTGTGCTTTGGGGTTTGAGGGCAGCTGGAGTCAAAATGATCGTCGTGCCCTGTGCCGCCACTGGAGCGGGTCCCGCTCTCTGCCCTGGCCTCATCGTGGGCCGCGTTGCTGCCAGGACGGGGATTTCTGCTCAGAATAGTTAAAATACTTGTAAAATCTTCAGCCCTGCCTCTGCGCTCATGAGAGTAACGCTTGGCTGGAGCAATTCTGAACTTCATCCGTGCCCAGCCTCATCCTGCGTGAGCTCTCCCGGTGCCTTTCTGGATCAAACCAAAGAGAATTGGCAGGAGTCTGGCTGCCTGGGCTGCGCCGGCTGCTTCCCGGTGGGTTGCGCTGAGCTGTGCTCAGGATGCTGCTGAGGCCGTTGCTGAGCCATCCCTCTCCCGAGCGGTGCTGGAAGAGGGAGGCAGCACTCCCTGTGCCCGGGTGAGTGCCGTGCCGATGAGTTTGTGTTCCCAGGGCTTTGCTGTGCCCTGGGGGAGGTGACGGCGATCCCCCCTCTCCTGGAGGAGTCTGGGGGTGGCTGGGTCAGGGTCCGTGCCGTGCGAGTGCTGTGGTTAGCAAGTGTTTCCTGCCGGGCTTGTCCGGCTTTAGCCCTGCTTACGTCTTCAAGCAGATGGGGAAGGGGAACTGGCAACAAACAACTTTCCACTTGCTGGTTCTGGTATCTGCAATCCTCATCCTGTTGCCTGCCTGGCCCTGCCAGCGCGGATAAATCTCTGCTGCGGCCCCGCAACCTTGGGACTGGGGTGTTACAAGGGAGAGTGAGATTAGCTCCTAAAGCAAAATACAAATCCTGCTTTCTCCTGCTATCTCTGGGTGTGTCAACCACAGAAGCCAAAACTCCGGCTGCTCGGTGACCCTCAGGTTTTGTCTCTTCTCCAAGTGTCCCCTCCCAGCGCCCACCCCCTCGGGCTTCGAGGAGCCACGTTGCTCCGGGTGCTGCGCTTGATCCCATTGACGCCTGGATTTGAGTATCTGATTTTGCAGCCTGCTCTGCACCCCCAGCCCAAGTGGCTCTGTCAGACTCCTGCTGCTCCTGTCCAGTGTAGAAAACAAAGCAAAAACAGCAGGGGGGGGGAAACCAAACCAGGGCTGAGAAACTTTAAGGCAGAGCTGGGGAGTTTATTTCCAGCCCCTCCTCCCAGCTGGCTGGTGGGGAGGCAGCTGGAGCTGTTGTGGCATCTCCCCAGCTGCCGCATAAATAAGAGCAGTCCAGGCCTAGAGCCGCTTGGTCCAGGCCTGGAGCTGCTTCTGCCGGCCGGCTGCTCTCCTGCTGCCCCTTCCCCGCTGCCCCGGCTCCTCATCTCTGGCGGCGCAGCGTGTCCCGGCCCCGGGGGCTGCTCACCGCGTCCGGGAGCGGGAGGGCTGGGAGGACTGCTGACTCACTCCCAGCCTCCTTGGCTGCGAGGATCCCGTCTGCCTGGCTCTCGGATTAGCTCCTACCGACCAATTTGCTGCTTCGTGAAATGCCTCTGGAATAGAGGCTCCGGGGCGCCGGGGGAGAGACCCCGGGGAAAGACCCTGTAACGAGGAGCATCTTCTAGCTTGAGGCAAGAAGAGTTTTGCCCACGGAGGTTCGGCAGAGCGTGTCTTTGTGGACGTGATATGGTCCCGGGGGGGACGCGGGGGGCGTTGTGCTTTGTGCGTTCAGCGTGCCGATGGCTCTCTCCTCCTTCCAGGACAGCCGAGCGGATCAAAGGCCAGCACCCTGTGCCCAGCCCCTGCCCCGCGCGGCCGCCTCGGTGCCTTCCCGGCTCTCTGGTTAGCAGGGCGCGCGGCGCCAGCAGCACCCAGGCCATGACCAGCCGAGGAGCCGCCAGGCCGAACGGGCAGTCCCAAGCCAGTAAAATCTGTCAGTTCAAGCTGGTGCTGCTGGGCGAGTCGGCGGTGGGGAAATCCAGCCTGGTGCTGCGCTTCGTCAAGGGCCAGTTCCACGAGTACCAAGAGAGCACCATCGGCGGTGAGTCGGCGAGAGGTGCCCACCATGGGTGCTCCGGCACCCTCGAGTAACGCTCTTGGGCGTCCGCAGCCCCGTCGCCATGGCTTTGCCTCACACCGGTTTTATTTCCCGTTAAATACAAGCCCCCGCCGGGCCCCGAGCCTTTGCCCTGTGGCCACGGTATGTGGACCAGGTGCGTGAGCACTCGGCAGCCGGCGCTTGGTGTGCGAGGCGGGCTGTGGCCGCAGTCTCTGCACCTCGTCCCGTGGTCTCGCGGTGACGCCTCGGTGGATGCAGCTGATAAGCACGCTGCTCGTGCAGGGGATTTTTTTCTTAGCGAGCTGGGCTGGTTGTGACTAACGGGCTCCTCTGCCCAGCCGGTCCTGGAGCTGACTGCAGGGTCAGGGTGCACCCAGGTCCGCGTCCCTTCTGGGGCTGGACTGGGGGTGTCGGAGGGTTCCCCGCTGCCCGTTGGGTACCTGCCTGCAGCGAGGGTGGCCAACGCAATGGCTGACGTTGTCTTTCCTCCCGACAGCGGCGTTCCTTACACAGTCCGTCTGCCTGGATGACACAACAGTAAAGTTTGAGATCTGGGATACGGCTGGCCAGGAGAGATACCACAGTCTGGCCCCGATGTACTACCGGGGGGCACAAGCTGCCATCGTGGTCTATGATATCACCAACCAGGTAGGGTCCCTCTCCGCGCTCCTCGGCTGCCAGGCGCGAGGCGCCTCGGTTAAGCTGCCCGGGAGTGAAGGCCTGCGCGGCTCAGGGGGTGCTCGTGGCTGCAGGGGTCTTGCAGAGGCCATCTCCTCGCAGGGAGGTGGGGGTGGCTTTTGCCGTGGTGGGGGTCCCTCTAAGACGCCCACCTTGCAGCGCAGCGGTGGGACGAGCCTTGAGTTCCCACCTCTGCTCCTAGGAAACGTTTGCACGGGCGAAGACATGGGTGAAGGAGCTGCAGAGACAAGCCAGCCCCAGCATCGTGATCGCCCTCGCAGGCAACAAGGCTGACCTGGCCAGCAAACGCATGGTGGAATATGAAGTAAGTGTCGGCCTGAGGCTCCTCCAGGCCGGTGTGAGCTCCCCTGCCCGTCCCTGTCCGCCCTCGGCGCTGCCGTGGGAGATGTGCCAGGGCTTCGGCCGCCGGCCTCTCACCCGGCTGTTCACCCCTCTTCCAGGAGGCGCAGGCCTACGCAGATGACAACAGCTTATTGTTCATGGAGACGTCGGCCAAGACAGCGATGAATGTGAACGACCTCTTCTTGGCCATCGGTGAGTCTCCGGAAGCAGCTGGGGGGCGAGGGTCGGGTGGAAGGGGGTCTGGCCGGGGTGCAGCTTCCCCCCGCGGAGGTTTTTGGGAGGCTGAGCAGAGCTGGTGCCTGTCCTGCCCCTCCGGTGAGCGTGGCTCCTTGTGGCCCGGCAGCGGCTGTGCCACAGGCTGCAGTGCTGCTACCGGGGCTCAGCACCAAGGCGTGCGGAGCCGATGCTCAGTGCAAGAGCAGCTCAAAGGGAAACTGCTCTTTCCCCCCGGGGAAGCGGCTGGCAGGCGCGTGGGCCTTGCCGGCATGGCTGGGGTGGCTTCGGGGCCTCCGCTGCGCTGGAGGCAGGGTCCTGCCAGGTCCCTCAGCCTGCCCCGAAGCCCGCAGCGGCGGGGCTGTGCCGCTGAGTGAGCCCCCGTCCCGCTGCCGCCGCCGCCATCTCACCTGTCTTCCCCCTCCAGCCAAGAAGCTGCCAAAGAGCGAGCCCCAGAGCACGAGCGGAGCGGCGGGCAGGAGCAGAGGCGTGGACCTGCACGAGCAGAGCCAGCAGAACAAGAGCCAGTGTTGTAGCAACTAAAGGGCGGCCTCCGCCAGCGCCCGCGCGAGAGGAAGAGCTAAGATATAACCTCCCTCCCCGTCCACCACACCTCACCTCCATAACGGCACACCGAGAAACCTGTCTGAACCAAAACCCTCCCGAGAGCTCCCTCTAACTGCACTTTTTAATGCTTCAAAACCACCACCAGACACCCATTACCACCATCCCGAAGGCAGTGGAACTAGATCAGCCGGGGACTTAACTTCCAAAAAAACAAACTCTTCTTCACTTTGTATTATAGGTGCAAATAGCGACCTAATATTCTGATTCCTCCCTCCATCTTCCTCCCTGTCCCACCTCCCTCTCTGCTTTGGTAAATCTGTGTTCCCGTTAACGTCTCTCCTTCCACCCTCCCCATAGAGCTGGGGCGGGGAGAGACCCGAGGAGGTGGCAGCATCGGCCTCGGAGGTTCACGTTGCGGCGAACCAGCTGGAACCAGAGACCTCCGGAAAACATGGGATTTTTCCGAGGGGGTCTGTCATGGATTTCTTTTCAATTTTTCTTTTTTTTTTTTTTTTTTTTTTCCCCTCCTGTTTCTTCTGTTTGGCTGTCGGGGGGGAGGAAAGCTGCAATGTCCTTAATTTCTTCCTAGGTGGCCTTTTTTGCTGGAGGATCGGAAGTGCCTGGGGACTGTTTTTTGGTGGTGGTGGGGGGGGAAGCGGGGCGACCTCTGGACCCTGAGTGCTGATCACCATGAGGCCACCATGAGAGACCCTTCTCCCGTAGAGCTGCCGCACGTTATCGCTGCGGCCATCCCACGATGTCTCTCTGGTGATCCTGGCGCCCTCGGGGTGCGAGCGGCCGCGCCGCAGCGATGAACCCGCCGATCTTGCTCCACGGTTTGTCCCTGTCCCCCCCAGCCAGCAGTGGGCGAGGGACGTCTCTGGTTTGCACTTTAGTCGTGGAAATGTCCCGTTAAGATGCACCTTGCTTTTTTTTTTTTCTTTTGGTCCTGTTGGGCCCGAGCCCTCGGGGCGGCGGAGGGGGAAGGAGGCACCGTGCTGATGTAGTTTTGTTTCTGCTTTCCCTAAGGATCTTTCTTGGCTGGAGAAACCCTCGGTCGCGGCGCGGCCGCACTCGGGAGAGTCGGGACGTTACCAGGTGCCGTCGGTCAGTCCCAGCGGCGGAGTGAAAGGGCCCCACGGAGACCCCCCGCTCCGGGGGGAGGCAGGTGGCACCCCTGGGCGCTGTGCAGGCGCCTCTGGTCAGGGCATGCAGCACAAGGGGACACCCCGAAGTGGGGACACCCCGAAGCGGCAGCACGTCTGCAGAGGGCAGCACCGTCTGGGCGATGGGTCCCTGCTCCGCAGCCGGAGCATGCCTGGCCTCGGATGGATCCCGTCGCTCCCAGTGCCTGCCGGGCAGCCCCCTCTGCCCGTGGGGTGTCGGGGCCAGGCTTCCCAGACCCCCCCAGGAGAGTCCTGCTTGCAGGGTGGGGGGCTCTGGGGAGCCCCCAGGGCTGTGGGTCAGCGTGGGACCCCCTCGCTCCCGGGGTTGTGGGGCGGAGGGACCCGTCTGGTATGAACCCCCCCGCTCCGGGGGCAGAGCCCCCAGGCAGACAAGCCCCCTCCCCGGCCCCCGCCGTGGGGCAGCCCCCCAGGGCAGCCCTGCCTTCCCTCCGGGCCCCGGGCAGAGACGGTACCGCCATGTTGTGCCGCTGCCAGCGGGGCCTCGTGCCATGGCACGGGCAAAGGTTGTGTCTTCTCTTGGGCTGGGGTCCAGCTGGCGGAGCCCCCCCGAGTTGGTGACTTGCATTTAAGCAGGGAGCGGGGCTCGCGGGGCTGGGGACCCCGTTCCCCCCGGGTGCCCCTAGCCCTGCCCAGACGATGCTGGCAGCCCCACCTCTCCCCCCACCATCTTCTGGCCAAAACCCTGGACCAAATGGGGACACTGCAGCTTTTCTCTTTCTTTTTCTTCTGCTGCTTCTCTGATTTTTTTTTTTTTTTTTTTTTTTTTTTTTTTTTTTGCTTTGAGAAAGCTCCTCCATTGCATTTAAATAACAATCATGGTAACAGAACTCAACCGCTGATTTACCGATGTATTTAATGTAAGTAAAACCAAACAACGAAAAAAAAAGGAAGGAAAAACACCCTCTGTGTGCTCGGGGGGGGGGAGGTTTGGGGGGGGGGGGCGGGTTGGACACCACCTTCCCTGGCTCCTGCCCGGTGCCAACAGCCGGTGTGTGGCCCCAGTCCTGCCCCGATAACGCTTATCGGAGCAGCGAGCTGGGCGGCGGCCCCCGGCTGTTGGCCGTCGCCCGCCCCGGGAGAGAAACGGGCCAGACCCCGGCTGCCCACCGGGAACGGCGGAGGTGGGTGCTCGCTGCTGCTGCGGCCCCTTTAAATCCCGCCGGTGGACCCCTCTGGTGGGATTTAAGCCGCGCCCACGCCGACCAGCCGGGTCCGGGAGGGGGCGTGGCCAGAGGACTCGTCCCCTCGCTGAGGCCACGCCCATCGCCCCTCTCTTAAAGAGCCAGAGACGAGCGGGAGGTCGCGCTACCGGAGCCGTAACGCAGGTGCGCGGCGGGGGCGGCCCGGGCCGGGGGGCGAGCGGGGGTGCCCCACGCGTGTCCCCGGTGCCCGCTTCCCCTGGGGCCGCGGGGGCTCCTCCGGGGCCGGTGCTCGGTAACGGTGCCCGGTGCCCGCCCCAGCCGCTCTCTCCCGCCCAGGTGCCGCCGCGATGCAGCTGCTCCGAGCCGTCGCCGGGCACAGGTAGGAGCCGCCCCGTCGGGGCTCCCCGCGGCCCCCGGTGCCGCCCCCCCGCCCCGGGCCGGTCCCAGCTCCGCTCTCCCCGCAGGTTCCCGCCGCTGCCGTTGCCGCTGCCCCGCCGCGGCTGCTCCCGGTTCCTCCCCGGCAGCCCGGCGGCGGGGGGACGCCGGGGGGCGGCCCCGGTGCTGGCGGCGCTGCTGGGCCTCGGAGCCGTCCTGGCCTACGGGGAACGGCGGCGGCGGGTGAGCGGGAGCGGGGCGGGGGGGGGGCGGCACCGGGAGAGGGAGGAGCAGCGGGGCGGTGGCGCACCGGGGGAGGGACGGCACCGGGGGGGTGCTGAGGATGGGGGGGGGCAGCACCGGGATGCCCGGGTCCTCCGGGGGGGCGGGGACCTCCGGGGGGGGGGAATGAGCCCCGGGGGGGGCTGGATCCTGGGGTGGGTGGGGCAGCACCGGGACGCCTGTGTCCTCTGGAGGGGGGCTGAGCCCCGGGGGGGGCTGGATCCCGGGGTCGGTGGGGCAGCACCGGGATGCCCGGGTCCTCTGCGACACCCCCCACCCCCCATGGTCCTTCTCTGGCACGGGGACACCGGGGGCCAGCTGGAGGGGGGCAGGGGGTGCCACATCCCCCCCCCAGCTGTGGGTCATCGCATCGGGGTGCTGGTTTTGGGGGGAGACCCCAGGGTGCTGGTGGGGGGCAGCAGGGGCACCCCCGAGGTGGGGACACCCCGCGGGGAGGGGGCGGCGGGCGCAGCGTTCCCCACTGACGGGGCCGGGGGTCCCCAGGGCGCGCAGGCAGCGCAGGCCACCCCCGTCCCCCGTTACCCCCTGTACACGCGGGAGGAGGTGGGGCGGCACCGCTCCCCGCGGGACCGCGTCTGGGTGACCCATGGCACCGAGGTCTTCGACGTCACCGACTTCGTGGAGCTGCACCCCGGGGGGGCTGACAAAGTGCTGCTGGCAGCCGGCGGCGCCCTGGAGCCCTTCTGGGCCCTCTACGCCGTCCACAGCCAGCCCCACGTCCTGGAGCTGCTGCGGGAGTACAAAGTGGGGGAGCTGAGTCCCGAGGAGGCGCCGCCAGCCCCCGATGCCGCCCAGGACCCCTTCGCTGGGGACCCCCCCCGGCACCCCGGGCTGCGCGTCAACAGCCAGAAGCCATTCAACGCCGAGCCGCCGGCGGAGCTGCTGGCCGAGCGCTTCCTGACGCCCAACGAGCTCTTCTTCACCCGCAACCACCTGCCGGTGCCGGCAGTGGACCCTGGCTCGTACCGGCTGCGGGTGGAGGGGCCAGGGGGCCGGGCGCTCTCGCTGTCGCTGGCTGAGCTGCGCAGCCGCTTCCCCAAGCATGAGGTGACGGCCACGCTGCAGTGTGCCGGCAACCGCCGGTCCGAGATGAGCCGCGTCCGCCCCGTCAAGGGGCTGTCGTGGGACATCGGGGCCATCAGCACGGCCCGCTGGGGCGGCGTGCGGCTGCGCGACGTCCTGCTGCACGCCGGCTTCGGGGAGGAGCGGGAGGGCGAGTGGCACGTCTGCTTCGAGGGGCTGGACGCCGACGTCGGGGGGGCTCCCTACGGCGCCTCCATCCCCTACGGCCGCGCCGTCAGCCCGGCCGCCGACGTGCTGCTGGCCTACGAGATGAATGGCGAGGAGCTGCCCCGCGACCACGGCTTCCCGCTGCGCGTGGTGGTGCCCGGCGTGGTGGGTGCCCGCAGCGTCAAGTGGCTGCAGCGTGTGGCCGTCAGCCCGGCCGAGAGCCCCAGCCACTGGCAGCAGAACGACTACAAGGGTTTCTCCCCCTGCGTGGACTGGGACACGGTGGACTACTCGACGGCACCGGCCATCCAGGAGCTGCCGGTGCAGTCCGCCATCACCCACCCACGTCCCGGTGCGGCGGTGCCGGCGGGAGAGCTGACGGTGAAGGGCTACGCCTGGAGCGGGGGCGGGCGGGAGGTGGTGCGGGTGGACGTCTCCCTGGATGGTGGCCGGACCTGGCGAGTGGCGCGGCTGTCGGGCGAGCGGCCGGGCGAGCGGCCAGCGCCGGGGCGAGCCTGGGCCTGGGCGCTGTGGGAGCTGGAGGTGCCGGTGGCGGCGGGCGCCGAGCTGGAGATCGTCTGCAAGGCGGTGGACGGTAGCTACAACGTGCAGCCCGACACCGTGGCACCCATCTGGAACCTTCGTGGGGTCCTCAGCAACGCCTGGCACCGTGTCCGTGTCACCGTCACCCGCTGACCGTCCCGGCGGCTTTCCCCGCTCGCTCGCTTGCCCACGGCAGCTCAAAGGTCGCCGCTTTTTACAACCCCGGACGTGTGAAAGTGGCTCCATAAAGATTGCGCAGTTTTATGGACTCAGCGGTTTCCTGGGGCAGCGGCCGCCGTAACGGGATGGTGGGGGGCGGCCCTGGGGGACCCCCCAAACCCCTCTTCAACCCCCCTCCAACCCCCCCCCCCAGACTGGGGCTGCCCTTCTGCCATGGGACCCCTCTCTCCCCAGGGACCCCCGGGACCCCCCGGCCCCTACAGACCCCCGGCCCTATAGGATTCATGCCGGGACCCTCCAGCCCCAGGGACCCCCCCTACACCCGCCCTAATGGGGGGGGTGGGACACCGCCCCCCGCCCTGCCCCGAGGGGACCCCACCGGGACACCCCCCCACCCGGTACCGGTCCCCTTGGGGCCGCTCACGGGCGTCCCTTGATGGGGGGCGTCCCGCTGAGCCCGGGGTCCCGGTACCTCTCGGTGCGTGGCCGCTCCTGCCCATGAGCCCGTCCCCGTCGTACTGATTATCGGTTATCGATTATCGGCTATCGGCTATCGATTACCGCCCCCTCACAAGAGCCCCCCCCCCCCGCCGCGTCCATCGATGCCCTCGGCGCTCCGCTCGGCGTTCTCGGCGCTCCTCCGCTCGATGCGCCGGCGCTCGGCTGAGCCCCCCCGTGCCGGCCCATGGCGGCCGCGGCGCCCCCCTCCCGGCGGCTCGAGGGCGTCGGCGCTCGGCTACGCGGCCTGGCTGCGCGCGGGGGCCGGAAGTGGCCGGGGGCGGGCGGGGGGGGGGGTCCCTCAGGTGAAGCCGCCGCCGATGGAGCCGCCGCCGCCGCCGCCGAGGCCCTGAGCCCCCCCCGCCGCTCCCCCACGCCCCGCCGCCGGGCCGGGCCGGGGGGGCCCTTCCCGAGCCCCGCCGGTGAGAGGAGGGGCGGGGGCGGGGCGCCGGGCGGGGGGCGCGGGTGGGCCGGGGCCGCTGTGCGGGGCGGGGGGAGGGCTGTCAGGGGGCGGGGGGGGGGTTGGGGTGTGACCAGGCCGGGGCGGGGGGGGCTCGCTGGGGGGGGGGAGCCGGGCTGGGGGGGCTCGTCACGGGGGCGGGGTTGCCCTGGGTGTCGGGGGTCTCCTGGGGGGGGGGCTGGCTTGGCTGGGGGTGGGTCTGTCCGCTGCGGGCTTGTGTCTCGGGGGGTGTCACGGCTTTGAGGGGGGTCTGTACCCGGGGGGGGGCAGGGAGTGGGGGGTGTGAGGCTCCCCCCGGAGGGGGGGGAGCTGCAAGACCCCAAATCCCCCCCCGAGCCCCTTTCCCCAGGACGGCGGGGGGGCCGGAGCCGGCCGGGCTGGGGGTGTCCCTCCGTGCAGGGGGGCAGCCCCGAAACTTGGTCGCTCCGGGGGACGAGGGGGCTGGAGGCACCTCGCTGGGACCCGGCCGGGGAGGGGGACGCGGGGGACCCCACTCGGTGCCGGTGAAATGCCGTTCCTGGGAAGCAGCGGGCTTTGCCGGCGGGTCGGCGTTCGGGGCTGCCGCGGCCCGGGGAGCCCCGCCAAAGTTCTCGTGCTTTTCCTGCGTCCCCGTTCCGTGGAGGGACCCATCCGTCTGTCCGTCCGTCCGCCTTTGGGATTGCTTCCCTCCGCTTCCCTCCCATCCCTGTGTCTGTTTTCTGGAGTGTCAGATTTTGTGAGGGGGGGTTTAGGGGATGTTTCCTCGGGGTTTTGGGGTCAGCCTCTCCCAAGTGCGTTCACCCCTCGGCTGCGCCGCTGGCTCCGGGGCCAAGGTTGCTGCAGGCGCCACTTTTTGGGTGACGCTGTCGGCTCCAGGCAGGGTTTTCCCGGCCAGCCTGCGAACGCTGGAGCCTCCTCTTTGGTTGCGTGACAGGGATGCTCAGATGTGGGGTTCAGCCCCCACGTTTTCCTGCTGCCCACCGCTGTTCCCCAGTACTCCTCTCTGCCCCCCCGTTACCGATTCTGCAGCAGCTCTGGAGACCTTCCGTGGGCTGGGGGTGCCGTGCTGCTCTCCCCCCTGCGCAGGGGGGCACCGGGACAGGCAGTGCCCGGCTCTGGCAGCTTGGGGGGAGCAGGGAGTGGGTGAGAGCTCCCTAAAGCCCAGAGCCAGCGTCCCGGCTGCTGCCTGACCCCGCTCCCGTTGAACCCCTCCTGAAGAGAGGCTGCAGTGCCAACAACCGACTCATTCTGCACATGGAGAGTAAGAGCGCGTCTGTCATCATCCAAAGCTGGGGCTCCATGCCGATGCCCTGCCCCGGCAGCTGGTGCCTGTGGGGATTGCTGAAGGGTGACCCAGAGACCCTGGGGGGGCACGGGAAGAAGCAGCGTCGGCTCTGGGGAGGCTCTTGGTCCGAAGCCGCTGCCGGCAGCCCAGCTGTCTGCTTGTTCTCCGCTTGTAGCCGCTCCTTGCGGGGTCTCAGCTCCTGGGGACGTGGTGGGCGCCTGGGGTTTGTGCTGTGAGAAGGGGGGCGGCTTCCTCGGGCGCTGACGCTTTGGACAGGCAGTGCCCCTGTGCCGTGCTTCGCGCCTGGTGAGGCCGCTCTCCATGGGCCGAGGGCGGTGTTGTCCAGGGGAAGCTCGCAGATGCCTTCCCATGGCATTTCGGGGTCCCAGTACAGACAAAACGGGGAGCGTCTGTGTCTGCTGGGTCGCACCCTGTGCCCTGGGCTTAGGTGGGGGCTGTGCCTGGGGCGGGCGTGGTGGGGACGGGTGGGCTGTGTCCTACGCACAACAGAGCCGGTGGGGATGGGATAACGATTTTTGGCCTTGTCTTGGCTTTCGCTTCCAAGGACTCGAGGAAACCTGAGTGGCCTCAATGAGCTGGTGTGAGAGATGGGGCGCTGGGGCCCTTGTGAAGGTGTCAGTGTTTGGAGGAGCCAGGGAGCCAGTGAGCTGCACAGCCCCGGAGCGCCGATTCTGTTTGCACAGCAGCGGCTTGTGCTCCCAAGGGGAATTACGGGAACCGCGGGGGCCGACGTGGTCTCCGTGCCCGAGGATGGAGCAGGGTTATCCAAGGGCAGTGGACGTGGGGCGGGCGTGAGGAGGGAGCATCCAGCAGAGGATTCGTCTTCCTCTGCTCTCAGTGGATCAGTTCCATTTAAAACACGCGTGAGCATCGTTAGCAAAGTTGGGCTGCAAATGATAGCATTGAAAGCGCGGCACGGCTTCGCTTCCTAAAGGCCAGGGTCTCTTTCCTGCGGTCTGTATCTGTCCGTCCGTCCAAGTAAGTGCTGAAGAAGGAACTTCTCTTCCCTCCCGTCACTGCCAGGGCGGTCTCCTGAAAGGTCTTTTCATCTTTTGTAGGCTCACCATCGTTGCTCACGGTTATTATTTATTTGTATTGTGGTGATGCCCAGAGGGCACAACACGGGTTTAGACGCTGAACAAAGACGCGGTAGAAGACGGCCCTCGGTTTGCTTTGAATTAAAACTTCGTTGAAGTTGCTGAATCTCGGGAGCATGTTTAAGATGAGGAATTTTATGTTTTATACTGTGCTGGTTTATAGTGCTTTTACTGTCAGCAGGCTTTTAAACAAAATAATATTAATGAGCGGGCAAGGCTCGTGTCCTGTCGTGTTAGAGTTAGGAGCCGTTCCAGCTGGGAGGAGCTTCTCCAGGCGGCAAATATTAACGAAAACCAGCATCCCTGCTTCGATGGGGACAGCGCCTGGTGCCTCACCTGCCCGCCGCTGGACCTTGCTCTGATCACCGATCCAGGGTCTGGGTCTGGATCCTCGGAGGGTTTTTATCTCTCTCTTCCCCTGTTTTGTCAAGCGCTGGCTTTATTTATAAAAAAGGACGGAAATTGCAGCCGTGTTTGCTCAGTTCTTGGGTTAAAGCGCGTGAAACACGGGCGTTATCTGGGAGATGGTCTCCGGTCGATAACCTGTGGGGTCACGGTGGGACGATCCCAGACCTGTCTGTGTGGTTTAGGGCTCCGCTGCGAGGCCGGGCTCGTGCGGTCGGATGTAGCGGCCACATCAGCTTGGCTGGCGTGACAAACCCCAGCGCAGGTGGTTTGGAGCGGGGCATAGGACGTTTTTCTGCCCCTCCCCAAAGCGGCAACCTAAGAGCGTTCCTTTTGCGTCTCCCACCAGCGCCGTGTGGCGTTGCTTCGCCCCAGTGTAGCTTCGATGATAAACGTCGGAGGAGACGAAGGGTCTCTCCCGAGCTCAGTGGTGAGGAGCTGTCAGCTGCCGTCCTCCAGCTGCAGCATTGCGTTAAATAATTTTTTTTTTTATCAATAACACTTCATCTTATTGAATAATATATTTCAAAATATGGAAACAATGGGAACTATTTTATAATGGGTAAAACATGTCACAATGCTTTGATTTTTGCTTTTGAAAGGTGGCTCCGTTCGCTTCTGCCTCTGTTGAACCCCATGAGCCAGGGTCTTCCCGGCTGCCGTTGAGCACCGGCACACACGGGGCAGAGCTGCTTCCTCAGCACTTAAATCGGGGACGCTCGCGGGATGGGGGGCTCCCCGTGAAAGCCTTTCCCCCGCGCTGGGTTTTGAAGCGTTTCCAGTGACACAAACTTTGGTGGTTTTGAGCCGGTTTGTTCAGCAAGCTTCTATTTGCAGCAAAGGTGGAAAAAAAGTCCTCACGCTGGAAAATAAACAGCAGCTAATGGAAACAATGGCTGGGAAAAAGAAACTGCAGGGACCTTTACAGCGCTTACTAATTCTTACCCTGACAGGAGGCTTGAAGATGTTCACCCTGAGCATGTCTTCCCCCTGCACGTGCCACTTCGCTTCTCGCTGTGGGCCGGCTGCTTCTGGCAATGCCGGTCTCGCCAGGGCCGAGCCGAGCCGTGCCGCAGCGGGTCAGCGGGGAGCCGAGAGCCAAACCTCGGCGCAGAGAGATTGCTGCTGGTGCCTGGGAGGTGTTTGGTGCAGCAGGGGCTGAGGGAGGCTGGCGCTTGTGGCTCCCGAGGGGCCCTTCTGCCCGCCCCAGCTCAGAGGGTCCGTCCCGTCCAGGACCTGGGTGTCTGCGCACCGGGTGGCTCTCGGGAAGCAGTCCCTGCCCGCAAGCCATGCTGCCAGACCAGCAGAGAAACGGGTCAGACCGAAGGGTTTTGATGTTTCTGGCTGGTTTCTGTGCGAGTCTGGCGGGAGCTGAGCATTTACCCTCTGTAGGGGCTGATGTCGTCATCTTAAAAGTGATCTGGCAGATACCTCGGTGTAATTGGGCTGGGGTGTCTCTTCCTGCTGTTGTGGAGTCTGGAGAAGCATTTCGCTGCTGGTGCCGAGCCTTCGGAATTGTTTCACGGCACTTGAGGTATTAGTGCCAGGGAGAAATTAAGAGGGGAAGAAAACAGGCTGGCTTTCCTAACGACCGTAAGGCTAATAGCGGTTCCAAGGGGCTCCGGGGGCAGCTGATGAGAGCCCCGTGTTGGAGGGTGCAGAGGAGCAGCCTGCGGGGCTGGGCGGGATCTAAGAGACTTTTCCCATCTCTGGGATACTTCTGCCATCCCAGGATTAAGCAAAGACCCGGCCCCTCTCCCGGTGCAGGAGGGGTGCCCAGGCCTGGCCTTCTTTAGGAGCCTCTTGTTATTAGTGCAAAGGACATTCACAAATTGCATCGTGCTGAGGTGGAGGGGATTTTTAAATTGGGCTAGTTCTGAGGGCTTTTTTTTTTTTTCCTTGAGTGTTGCCACTTGGGGAAAAGTCCTTATTTCAGCGGGGAGAGAGCGTCGAGCAGCACTGAAGGCACTCTGCTCTAATTTTAGTGCGCTTCTGTCTCCGATTCCCAAGTTGATGATCACACCTGAAAGCTGGGAAGAAAGTCCAGAGACGGAGAGGCGCTCTCTGTGCCCGACGGCCCAAAACGTGGGGGCTTGTTCCCGGTCCGAGTCCTCGCCGTGCTGCCTGACCCAGGTCCCCCTCCGGAGAGAGGAGGAACGCCGTGCTTCGGGCTGGGGCTCTGCTCCGAGGGGGATCGGCGAGGGTCGCCCTTCCTCCTGGAGATGGAGGGTGGCTGTTAGCGGTGCTGAGGGGAGCTCGGAGGCGGCCGCCGTTGCTCCCTGTCGTGCCGGCACTGAGCAGTGACCAGCAGAAGCCGCATCCTTGGAAGCAGCCCCTTCCTCCCGGGAATGTGTTTTCACCCAGGCGGTGACGTGGGGTTTTGTCAGTCCGGCTGCGCAGCCTTTTTGCGGTGCTTTCCGAAAATTAAAGGACCCTGGGAGCAAACGACGCACAGAACCATTTTCTAGCCGAAGGTTAACTGTGGGCCGCCGTTACCGCAGAGCTATAGGCTCATATGAACTAGCTGCTTTTTTTAATTTGCAATTTTTTAAATTGCAATTCCTGCTTGCGAGGCCTTACGCTCAGCCAAAATTAAGGGAAATAACCGCTGGCACGTGGCTCGGGGCTCCTGAAACACTCCAGATGTTTTTCTCTGGGTCCCCTTTTAAAATACAAAGGAACGAGGAATCGATCTCTTTTATTGCTCATCATGCCGTTAACGTTAATGAGAGTGCGTGCCAGAGTAGGAAGTAGGAGTTACAGAACTGGCTCTTCAACTCAATTGTATTTGGCTGATTATTAGCTGATTACTTGGAGGGAAAATAATTCCTCCTCCTCGCTGCCTGCTGCCCGTGGTTTAGGGAGGACACCGGGGTCCTGCTTGTCCCTGGCCTCGACCACGAGCCCGGGGCAGGACGGGTCCCTGGGAGGCGGCGAGGGGTTTGGGAGGGGGCGATGCCAGCAGCTTTCCGTGCCGTGTGTTCACTGCAGTGCCTGTTGGACAGTCACTTGGTGCTTGGTCCTTTTTTTTTAACTTTGTATTTTCAAGGGCTTCTGCAGGGTAACGGAGAGAAAGGGCTTTCTAAATAAAATTGATTTGTATTAGCGCATCGCCGTGCCCTTTGTGCAAAGCAGAGAGACCTCTGAGCGGCTGTGCGTAACACAGAAAAGCAAAATTACGGGTTCAACAAAAATAAAGCTGCAGGATGCGTTTTTAAACCACAGTTCCTGTGTAACCCAGCACTTGAGAGAGAAATTTCAACCTAAATTGTTTTCATCTCATGAAGTTAACGGCCACTGAGGGGTGGGAAGGGGAACTCTGAAAAAACTCTGAAGCACTCGGCTTTTCTTTTGCTGCCTGGGCTGGGAGCCTGCTGGCAGGGCAGAGGTACGGCCCCGGGCTGTCCTCCTCCATCTGGGTGACACAGGTGGCAGGGAAGGGAATGGGTGTTATGGCACCAGCCCATGTGCTTCCTTGCTCTGTGCAGCCCCTGTAACTAATTTAAATTCACACGCTGCCTGTGGCAGCCCGGGCTACGAGGCTCCTTTTACTTACGGATTTAGAGTGGGAGTCTGCATCCTGCTGCTGGCGGGGGGACCGGAGCCGCTGTCTCCATCTCCCTGGTCAGGCTTCGGGACCCGCAGCACCGCGGCGCCGGTGATGGAGAGGGGGTCGTCTCCTCGCCGGCCTGTCACCGAACGACGTGGGGACGGCTGGCGGTCCGCCCTGGGTGGGACCGGCTGCAGGGTGTCGCTAGGCCTGACTGGGTGTAAACTGGTGCCCAGCTGGTGGAAACCTCCCCAAAACCAGCGAGCCCCTGCGTGAGGTCCGCAGTGAAGCGGAGCACGGTGAGAGCGTGTCGTCTTCATTAACGTCAAGCAAGCGTTCAGGTCCGATGGGGTAATAAGCCTGGCCTAAGGTGCCTTGTCCGCATCTGTACTTATCTCAAGCGGTGCGTTGCCAGGAGCAAGACTTGTACAACTTGGTTCCTTCAAGACACAGTTATTGTTAAAAATATGCTTTTAAAAGGGGCACCGTTGGAAGGAGCGACCAATTGCTTTCAGCTCAGAAAAGATACCGAGGTCCCCTAGAAAACCTCGCCGTCTGCAGTGTATCGGCTGCTCGAGAAACAGAGGGGAAAATGAACAGCGTTGCTGCTGCTCGTGTGTGCTCGCGCTCTGCAAATCACGTTGATTTTCCTTTTCGAGGAGGCGATTCATCTCCACAAATTATCGCTTTTTTTAATTGTTCTCTGCAGCAAGCGCTCCGTTTCCAACCCTATCAACTGCCAATTAGAGCCAGCTCGAAACAGCAAAACTCCTGTTTCTAAAACTGGGCTCATTTTGTTTCTTAAACAGCTAGTGTAATTGACAAATAAAAGCCATTTGAATGTATAAAATGTTCATTATCTCCATGGGGTGCCGAGCAGCAAAATGTAAGGCAGATTTCCCTTTTATTGTGGTGCGGTCGTTGGAGCGGCTGTCGCGAGGCTGCTCGGCAGCGCGTGGTGCGTTAGCATTCGGTCTCATTGCCCAAAACCCCGACTCTTTTCATTGATAAAATGAAGCCGAGTGCTTGGGCTACTCCTCTTCTCCCGTCTCTGCCCGCTCCAAGTGTCCCAGGTTTGGCTTTAAGAGCTGACACCATTTCCCGTGCGCACCGCAGAGCTGCGGTGGCGGTGGTCTGCGGGTGGGGGGATGAAACCCCCCGTGTTTACCATGGCGTTCGTCCGCAGCTTCGCTGCCGGGACCACCGCTTGCTGCTGGCATTGGCACTCGCTTTCCTCTTGGGAAGCGCCGCGCGGATGGGGAGGATCAGCGTAGGCCACTGGGGTTGGTGGCGAAGTCGGTGTTGACGGTGTTAAGCCCAGGGCTGCATAGCAGCGTTAAAGGAACGTGGGGTGAGTAACTCGTCTGCTCTGAGAAGCTGTTGGGCGGTTTTACTGGAGGAGAGTCCGAGCAGCTTCTGGAGGCTAACTCTGACTGAGCTCTGCTTTCTCTTTCAGCAAAGTACCTTAAAGATGGACATAGAAGACTGTAATGGACGATCTTACATATCTGGTATGTCTGATATTGATTTTTGCCAGCTATTTTGGGTTGCTAATGTTTTAAGGTGCTCAGTCTCATCCTCTGGGTGTAAGCTCTCCTGTGCTCGGTTGTTCTGCCTGAGGCTGTGCTGCTGTCACCACCACAGATTAAGCATTGAGGAACAGTACTCAGGACATCAGCATGTTTCGTTATCTGAGAAGTGTTAAAGCCCATGCCATAACAAACAGCTAATTTACAAAACGGTACCTAGGCTGAGCCTTGGAAGTTTACGCTGAAGTTTATGTGCTTGTGGCTGCTGGCATGCCAGCGGTAGGGGAAATTTCAAGCCTTGCTGCGAACTGAAAGGAAAACACCTATTTCCAGCGATGGTTGCGTAGTCCCAGTGCCGAGAGGTCTCGGGGAGGTTGGTCGTTCCTGCAGGGCTCCTGGCTGTGCTCACGAAACGGGTGGTTTAGTCCCACTCTCCAGGACGCCGAGCCCATGACTGGAAGCAGCGCGATATTTAAGATCCCCACAGGTGATCTCAGCCTTGCGCCTTGCCAAGTCCAGCGCTAGTGTTTATCGGAGCGTGTTAAGA
This sequence comes from Morus bassanus, assembly GCA_031468815.1. NCBI lineage: Eukaryota > Metazoa > Chordata > Aves > Suliformes > Sulidae > Morus > Morus bassanus. The sequence continues at coordinate 2,924,453 of CM062594.1, forward strand.
TTAAACCCAGGCTGAGTTCCAGACGTAAAGCCATGAAATCTCCGTGGGGAGAGGGAGAGGCGGCGTGGGGCTGGCCTAGATCTGGGTGCTGGAAGCTGCCGTGCTGGGGGTCACAGCCCCAGTGACCGTCTCCAGAGGGGATCCCGGTGGCACTGGAGGGATTTAGATTATCTGGTCGCCTTCAGAAACCTGGCTCGCAGCTGGTATGGGCTGTGAGTGAAAGCTGGTTTGGTGGGATTTGTTCTTATCTCTGGGGGACTGGTGTTTGCAGTGTGAAAACACCTCAGTTTGTCCATCTTTGCTCGGGGGAAGAGGGGGATTAGCATAAGACCTGTTGTCAATTTAGAAGTGGCAGAGCCAGAGGAACTCTCACAATTACCTAATCCAGCCCCAGCGACACGAGAGGCAGGAGGAGGCCTCCGCGCGAGCCGGAGGAGCTGGGGGGTGCCGGGGATGAATGGCTCAGCGGGGATGAAGGTCAGAAGTTGAAGTGCATTGGAAGGGAGAGAGGACCCCGGCTGTTCTAATGAGCGGTTGCGGTGGCCGGGACTTGGTGCATTGACAGAGCTGCGCAGGGGACCTTGCACAACGTCCCTTTGCATAAATCACGTTATATCCTGCCCATTCTGACAAAGTTCATCCTCGGAGTTATTGTGTGCTCCTTCTTTCAACGAAGATTTCCTCCGATCCCCGGAGGATCCCTGCTCGGGTTAGACACTTGGCTCTTCTCAAGGCGCTCGCTGCAGTTTGCTGCTCGGGTTTTGGTTGCCAGGATGTCTCCCTTAAATAACAAAATGCTTCCCCGAAGCCGGCCGATCGCGCTGTGCCAGGGCGACTGCCTGCTGAACGCGGCGGCTCTCTCGGCTTCGCTCGGCAGAACCGCATCCGCCCGGCGCTCGCCGCCATCCTCCAGCGGAGTTCGGGGACGTGCGGGTGCGCTCGCTGTGGGTCCATGCCGCCTGCAGGGCCGCGGCTTTGCTCTTCCTCAGGGAGTGCCGTGGGTGAGCCTTCCCCTTTCCCCCCGGTCCTTGCAGCAGGTCCGTGTTTCCCCGCGAGCGTGGAGGTGCTGCGGCCCGGAAAGAAAGTCTGAAAAGAGGCAACAGAAAAAGTCTGTCTCCCTCGGTGCAGCCTGAATCCCACTCGGGTGCGTGTGAGCTTTCAGCGCTGGAAGTCCCAGGGGTCCGAGGTTTAAGCAGCTCCTGGAGTTCGGAGGGAAGGAGAACGGTTAAAGGACGGAAGAAGGGAAGAGCGGCGTTACAGGAGCTCTGTGGGGCCGTCCTGGCCAGGGTGGGCTTTCTTTTTTGAGCTCCCTGGTACTTGGGGAGCGAAGCCTGTGCTGCCTGGCCTGGGGGTCAGGGCAGGCTTAACAAAGATCAGCTCATAGCTAGGGTCAGGGTCAAGGCCTGCCAGTTAGCTGCTTCAGGTCACTGAGCTGCTGCAGATCTGAAATGACCAGAGGAAACAAGCAGCAGAGCTCTTGAAACTTGTTTCTGTGAAATATGTTTAATTAAATGAACTCTTAAAAAAGAAAAAGTTCACGTTTGTCAAATAGCGAAGTAACTGAAAGCCCGGAAACTCTTCATGAATGTGAAATACTTTTTCTCCTTTGAATTCTTCAGAGGAAAATAAGTCAGTTTTGAAACAGCTCTGGTAGAGACAGAGTCGTTACCGCAGAGGGGGTAGGAACAAGGTGGAGGCGGGCAAGAGACCTCTCCATGCTGCGCGCCGGTTCCTCGGGTGGCACCTCCTCGGGCTGTGACTCCTTCTGTCGACGCTCAACCCAAAAAATCAGCATTCGGATCGTGCAGATAACGGCTTTGCTGCTCTCTGCTCATGTCGGTCCTGCCTGCTGGGCGGCATCGCCATTCCGCAGATGGTAAGAAGGGCTGAGCACCTTGGTCCGTCCCAGCTGGCGCGGCCCCGTGCAGGAGCGCAGCAGAGCAGCCTCTTGTCAGCCTCCCCATCCCTGGCCGTGGATGCCCTGCGCAGGCAGGGTGGGATCAGGTCCCTGTCCCGCTGGGGTTTCACTGCGGGATCCTGCCCTCCCTCGCTCCAGTCCCCTCCCTGGGATGGCCAGGCACCGTCGGAGGTCTGCCTCCGCTTCTGCTGCCCACGTGTGTGCATGTCGGAGGCTGATGGAAGATGGGGGATGTTTTCAGGCTGTCCCTCCTCCATGCTCTGCTCCCCAAAACAGCCCAAGTCTCCTCCATTTTACCCTCTTTTATTTGGGTCCAGGCACCCGAGAACAGGGTTAAACGCTGTCGGCTCCTTGGATAACTGGGCTACAGACAGACGAACCGTCTCTTGCGTGACGTTCAGGTTTCCATTTGTTTTTTTAGAGCAAATGAAATGTGACCCAATATTTCCTGAAATCTCAAGTCTGAAAAGTTATCAGAGAGGGAAATTGCTGAGAGACCGTCGAAACCAGGCGCTGCCTGCTCCCAGGGGTGGGATAGTGCTTCAGCTCTCGCTGTCAGCGGCAGGCAGCCTGCCCACCTTCCTGGGACTCCGAGCCGCTCGCAGGAGCTGTTACCGGGGGTCCCAGTGTCAGCCCCGCTGCTGCACGAAGGGAAAAAAAACCTGTCCCCGTGTGCGTGAGGGTGATTTTGGAGGCGGGGTCCTGGCTGAGGTCTGTGTGGCTCTGTGTGGGTTCGGCAGCGATCCCTCCCAGGGGAGCTGAGGCTCTTGGCAGTGCGAAGCTTCGTGCTGGCCTGACCCCTGTTTCGGGGAGGGCTGGGCACCAAGGATCAGCTCGGTTATCCCTTGATGCTTCCAGTCAGAAGGAGACTGGGGATCCTTTGGGATAAGAAGGATCCTTTGGGATCTGGAGAATGAAGCTAGCTGGCTGAGGAGCGGAGCTTTGAACTGAAAACGGGCTGCCATGCCCTGCCTTTATGCTTGGAGGGACTGAGGATAAATTAAGGTGTTTCTTTTTCTCCTTAATGTTTAACTTAAATTCTAGTTTGGGGTTTTTAACCTTTCTCCAATACATCAGAGACTGGCAGCAGCTGAGAACAGATTGTAAAACAGTGCGTCGGGGTTCTTCCTGCTGTCGACATCGCCTGCATGCTTTGTTAGTGAGCCCTGATCTCATCTTCAGGGTTAAACCTGGGACCAGGAGGGTCTTTTTTGTAGGCTGGGATCTGCACGCCAAGGTAAGCTCACCTGGAAACACTGTCTAAAAAAATTCCTTGCAACGGCAGCACGAGGCCATGGTCTCGTGTGTCGTGGCTGCGGGCTCTGGCTGTTTGATACGGATACGCTTGTGTTTGCAGAGTGCTGGGAAGGTGTGAAGTGCCTCTCTTCTGGGCTGAGCATCTGCTCCAGGTCGTGCTCTGGGTCCGGACACACCGGGTAGCTGGGGGAGTTTAATACGAGACACTTTTGCTCCGTTTCTGGAGCTGAGGACCGAGGCTTTAGTGTCCTCATCCCTTATCGATGCAGGAGGGTCGGAGCCCAGATGAGCCGTCGCTCACTGTAGGCTGACATTGGGGACGATGCTGTTCTTCTCCCTCCCTCTATTTCCCACTGATATTTTGGGTCCTGTGCCTCGTCGCCGAGCCCCCTGGCAGCCGGCTGCATTGCGAGGGCAGAGCAGAGACCTCGCAGCATCCCTGGTCCCCCGTCACCCTCCTCTCCCTCCTTAGAGTATCGTCCCCGGCCGGCTCTCCGAAGGCCGCGTGTCCCCGTGCCGGGGAGCGGGGCAGCCCAGGTTCCCGCTCGCCGTGCTGCCTGACTGTAAAATGACGGTCGTTTCCCTCACTTCCAGGAATCTGCTCTTCCTGGAAGGTGAGTGGCTGCGTGCGCCCTGCCAGCGACGCAGACATGCACACGCAGCCTGGGCTCCAGCGCTGTTTCCAAGGAGTTGGCTGTGATAACACTCCAGGGTATCTCCGGCAAGGTAGAATAATGCGAGTTAAACGGGAGCGGGGGGGGGAAGGATCCTGAAATAACTCGGTGCCGTCTCCGCTCGCTCTCTGTGCGCGGAGGAGAAGGGGTGCAGGGGGCTGTGCTGGGCAGAGGGACTGACTCTGGAGGGTGATTTATAGGTGTCTGAAATCCCCTGTGCTGGCAGGGAGGAGAGGGAAGGAAAGGCCTGACCCTCCTGAGATGCCCGTGGAGGCGAATATGAGCGAGGTAGGCTCAGGACACCGCTTGTGATGTACCGAGACCCTTTGAGAGGGTCGGTCTCGCCCCACGCAGCGGCTGTTTGGTTTTTGGGCTGCAGGACGTGCCCCTGGCCCGCAGAGTAACGCAGGGGGCTATCTCCCTCTTGGCAGCAGGGTGCTTTCCTCTGCAGGGCTCCTTGCTCAGCCTTCTCGTTAACCTCTTCTGCCGTGGCTGGCAGCACACGTAGGCTTCGCGTGACTCAAACTCGCTGGCAGCAGCTCACCAGCCTCACCGAAGCGTGGGGAGGGGAGAGGGAAGGGTCCTTGAAGTGTCGCCCACTGTGGCCCCGGGAGAAAAGAAAACCTCTTTGAAATGCTGCCCGCAGGGAGTTGGGAAGGGTGAGGATGCTGCTGGGGTGTCCCAGCTTGGTCTCAGTCGAGCAGCGATTTAGAAGATGCTGTCTCACCGAGGGCAGTTACCATAAATGATTCCCATGCTCCGCGAGGCTGATGAGCTCAGCGTCCCAGTAGTCATCAGACAATGGGATGAACTGGGCTCGGGGAGCACCGAGAGGAGAGTTTCTCCAGATGCAAGTATTTGGAAATAACATTCCCAGCTGTGCTAAAGGCGTTCACGGAGCTTCTGCACTTTCTATCATGAAACTCCGCTGTCCCCGTCCCCGCGGCGTCGCCGAGGAGCGGCCGCTGGAGGCAGCTGCCCGGCGCTTGGGCGTGTGGTGGGGAGGGCTGGCAGGGAACCGGGGGTTTTCTGCGCGCTGGCAGCCAGCAGGTCTTGCCGGAACAGAAACCTGCTAGCCCCTGAAAGGGAAAAAATGAGTCTAGCCTGCCATGCAAATGCCTTGGGCTCAAGGTGATCTGGTAGGCAGCTGTATCGCTGAATCTGCTTTCCAGTGTGAAAGGGCAAGGGCCTGTTTCCAGGGACCGCGAGGGTTCAGCTGGGGTGGGCTCGGCTTCCCAGGGACGTGAGTATCTGCTTGGGAGTTGTCACTTCAGCACGGACGGTCGGGGAGGGGGACCCCGGTGCCTGGCGGAGGGACCCGCTCGCATGGGCGGAGGGCTGGGGTCAGCCCGGCAGGTCGAGGCACGGGTTGTTTAGGTGGGGGATTGGTGCTTGTGTATGGGGGGGGGTGTGTCCTGGCTCCCCCCTCGGCTGGCACACCTTTGCACCGCAGTGCCAGCCGGAGCTCCCGCAGAGCCCTCCGGCGTGGCGTGCTGACCCCTCTCCCCTGCTGCAAGCTCTCGGCAAGCCGGTGAGGAGAGCAAAGCGTGCCGCTGCTGTTGGCACGACGCTGGCTCGAGGCTGTGGCATCTGAGGGGGTCACAGCTGGAGGACTGCGGTCCAGAAAGCACCGAGCTCCTGTCTAGTGCTGTGCCGGTGTGCGTGGCAGGTGGTGCTGCTGGGGTAAAAGCCGGATCCTCCAGCCCCCCAAAGGGCCCGTCAGCAGCCCCTTTCCGAAGCAGAGGTTCTGGGAAGAGGGCTTGGCAGGGTGAGGCCAGTGCAAACCCACAAGCCGTGCTTCAGGCATCACTCACTTGTGTTTCCCTCCTCCCAAAGGTAGTGGGGATTCCTCTCTGGAGAAGGAGTTCAGCTCGGCGATCGTGGGACCCACGGTGAGCACACCCAACAGCCAGCACTCCTCCCCGAGCCGCTCTCTCAGTGGTGAGTACGCCAACTTAACCGAAAGAAGCCATGCCAAGGTCTGCCTGTTTTGTCCCCAAACCCTGCACTCTCTCAGGCGCGACATAAATTCTGACTTCCTGCTGTGACAGATTTCTCTCTGAGTCTGACTCTTTGTTTTCCGACCGAAGAGGATAAAACCCTGCTTTGGTCTCTGCACGGAGCAGCTGCCGGGTTACTGATCCTGGGCACCGGCTGTGGCTGAGCCTGGCATCTTTTGAGTCGGCTGTGGCGATGCCGAGAACTTGGGGTCTTTCCTTGTGGTTGTGAATTTCACCTTGACTTTCAAGCAGCTGCATGTCCAAGACTGTTAATGATCACAGCTCTGGAGGGGCCGCAGAGCCATTGGTTGCTTTGGAATAAGTTATTTTTTATATCTGTCTAGATTGACTATGTGGGAAATGACAAGCTGCTCCGCTTCCTCTCGTGTAGTAGCTGGGGCAGGTTGGAGTTTGCGGCACGCACAGCAGTTCACGTAGCAGCAGAACCCTGTCGCTCCATGAATGAGTCTGTTGGGAAGTTATTTGTGTAGCTGCGGGAGATTCAGAGAGCCCCTGGGCATGTTCAGATACACCAGCAGTGCCACGGGGTGACGAAACACACCACCAGCTCCCCGCCTTCGCCTGCTCCGGCCAGTCTGTGCCGTTTTGTTCAGGCGCTGGCTTTGCCTGCTCCCCCCTGCAAGAAACGAGCACTTGAGGGGGGAGGCAGCGTGCTGCTTGGGAGGCTCCCCTTCTGCCAGCCCTTGTCACCTCGCCGCGGCACTGCAGAGCAGAGCGGGTCTCCCTGAGGCCCTGGCCGGTCGTGCTGCTGCCTCCACGCGCTCTCGCCCGGCAGAGTGCCGTCGGCAGAGTGCTGTCGGCTGAGCTGGTGGCCGGCACCTGACAGGGAACTGATCCATAAACGGGACCAGTTCGGGGAATCTCCTGCCCATAACATGAGACTTTCCATCTCCTTACCCATCTACTGATGGAATTCTTTGCTTTTTATTTAAAATGAATGAAACTGCTTTCTCAATTATATTTAAGAACCTCCCCCAGTAAAATAGGTCTGATTTCAGAGTTGTCGCAGTCTGTCCCTCGTCCTGGCATGCCGTCCGCTCCCGTTGCTCGCTGCAGTGATTGATGAGAAGCGTGACGTTTCCCTTGTGCGCTGGGGAATGGCGTGGCCCTGGATGAGCTCAGGGCGGCCGGTACGGGCTTAACTTGCAGAGACGCTATTTACATCACAGCCTTCTCGGGGCAGCCGTCAAGTTTCCATGGGCCACACATGCCACTGAGTCGTGCTGACACATGAAAAGAAGGAGCGCTGAGACAAGATAAGTTGGCAAGTCTCGCTCTGAATTGCGCTCTCGGTATTCAAGAGCTGACACTTGGGCTGTCTCTACCAGCTTGCCTCAACCAACACCGAAAAGACCGGCACTGCTCTGATCTTCCCTCTCTCCTGGCTTTCAGTGTGCAGTTGCCGATTGCTTTTCCATAGCAGAGAAACTCCCTCGTAATTTATCCGCGTGGGCTTCCAGCAGTTAGGTGCTTGGGAGGCCTCTGGTTAGGTCCTGGCATTTGAAGGCTGCTCTTTCTGAACCAGGACAAAATAAACCCAAAGCATTACGTTTTCAGAAGTGGTAATGTTATGAATTAGCTCTGTTGCCATTTTTTCCTTTTATTACTTGCTATTTATTTTACATTTGCTCTATAAAAACACTTAGAAGCTCTGCAAAGAAATAAAATCTTGGCTTTTTCGCAGAGGACAGTTCTGAGAGGTAACGCAGCCTTTTTGCTTGATCAGAAGCGAAAGGAATTGAGCACGTGGACTGACTGAAAGGACAATAACGATCCTTTCCCCTTTAACAGCAGGATGCTAGTGATGGTATTGTCTCTGATCTGACTTGACTTCACAGCTGGTTCATCCAGCAAGCATCGTGCCCCAGAGGAGCAAGAATATTATATAACCTGTTCTGCCAGCAGAGACTTCTCTCCAGTGAGACCGGACTCTGCGTTGGTTCTGAAAGGAGAATTACAGAACAATAGTTGGCCTCCCTTCTATGCCCAGGAAAAAAATAAGTCCCCAGGGGAATGGGAGAAAAAAAAAAAAAACCCAACCAGAAAATCAAAGTGCAGCAAACGTCAACTCATCCAGGCAGCTCCCGCCACCGAGAGAGGAGCTTTTCACTTCGTGTTTGCGCACAGAGACGTCTGTTTGCGCTGGGTCTCCTGGATGCTCCCCGGGGAGCGTGGTGGCACCGGCCAACACATAAATAAAGTCCTGCTCCCCCCGCAAGAATGCTTCAGCCGCAGAGTCTCCTCCCAGTCTGCAGCCAGTGGTGGCTTTGGCCAGTGGCTCAGCAGACGGTCTGAAAGTGCCTCCGATTGCCAAGGCCGGGTGCACAGTTCACGTTGCCTGGAGCCTCTCTGGGAAGGCAGCATTGTCTGCCGCGAGGATCCAGGAAGGGAAGGAGGGGAGCGAGAGCCAGAATTCCTGGGCTCTTCACCCGGCAATAAACCTCACGCAGTCTTGGATGAATCACTTCCATGCTGCTGCTCCTCGTTAATCCCCCCTTGCGAAGCTGTACCTGGAAGAGCCGGAACCCTCCTGCCCGCCGTGTCGAAGGCGGCACGGTACAGGAGCTCTCCTCTCCGAGCGCGTGGCCTGGCTCCTCGGGGGCCGCGTGTCCCCCGTTCCGGGGGAGCGGGAGGCGCGGGTCTCCCCGGGACTGGGACCGTCTTGCTGCTGCCATCTCCTCTCTACGGTGTTCGCGCGTCCTCCTTGCCCAGTAAGCGATCCAAAGCCTTCCTGCTCGCCCACCGGGAAGGATCATCCCTGCCTTAGCTGATGTGAGAGTTTGTTCAGAACCCCCCGGGTTTTAGAGGTCAAATCCTCTGGATGGTTTGGTACCCGGGACGTTACCAAGGTTTTCTCGAATCCCCTCGGCTGGTACGCTCTGCCTGTCCCCGGACCGTGGGTGAGCGTTCACGCTCTCACAGAGAGCTGAATGAGCCCCAGGGGTCGAGTCAGCACCAGATCTGGAAGCTGCTGGGATTTCTGTGTGGTTGCGCTCAGGCTGCTCCGTTCTCACGCCTGTCTCCACAAGGCAGCTTGGACTCTGCAATCTCCTACCCTCCAGGCAGCAGCAGAGTCTCCTTTGTGTATATAAAGTTCAGTTTCCTCCAGCCCCCACAGTTCTCCTCTTAAGGGATTGGGAAGAGCCTCCTGCTTTAAATGGAAGAAATAAGAATCTGATATTTAAAGGGATTCTGTAAATATTTTGTTTAAGCCCGTGGGCTCAGTGCATGGCCATGTGGGTGACCTGGATTCGACTTTACTCCATCATCATCTTCCTCCAGCCTGCCAGGACCAGCGCTACGGGAGCAGGTAGCGGGTCCGATGGGGCCGAGGAGCGGCCATCCCCAGCCAGAGAGCACTGGGGAGCCTCCCCAGGGGATTCCCTCTTGCTCCTGGCTGCTGGCACTGGCTTAAAGTGGGAGGAAACTTTCCAAGTTGATCATTTAAAGACTGACTCTCCAAACAGGCGACTTTTCACCGAGGCTGAGGGTGTGCCAGCGGCAGTTCTCCTTCGAGCAGAGGGTTCAGCTGGCGTCGCGAGGTGGGACAACCACTTCGACGCTTGGCTGAGGGAGGAAGCGCGCAGGATCTGGGTGGACAAGTTCATCGGAAGGTAGCAGAGGGAGGAGAGGGAGAGGTTTCCCCTGTTCTTCCCTCTCCTGGTCCCCGCAGGGCTGCAGCTTGCTGGCAGCGGAGGGAGCAGAGCAGTCGCCGTCGTCTCTCGTCTCGGGGAGTGTTTGATTTGTGGCATTCCACAGATCATTAGAGCAGCCGGGAATGTAGGTCAGGGCTGGTGCATCCCCTTGCCAGCCTCTGCTCCTGATGCTGCAGGAGGAAGGAAAGGTAGCGGTGGGGAGGGAGACCCCCCAGGGGCTTTGCTGTGGTGCAGCGCCCGCCCCGGTGCGGGGAGACCCACCTGCTGCCCTGGCCCCGTGCCCCTCCATCATCCAGCTTTGGTGGGCTTCTTGAGCACGGTTCCTCCAGCTCCTGCCCCCTCTCTGCTCTTGTCTGGACCAGAAACGCTGTGGGGCGGCTGCTCCCGGGAGTCGCCAGCCCACGGCTGTGGGACCTTTACCTGGTCCCTGGCATCACTCGTGTCTGCTTCCCTAATTTCACACAAGCTTCCTCCAGGTTTTCGGTGCCCAAACGCCACCCCACAGGTGTCTGCGTGTTGGTCCCCTCCCTGCATTTGCTGCGATTCCTGCAGCCTCTTCGGCAGCTGAGGGAAGGGGAAGAGGCAGAGCTGCCTGCAGGCAGCCTGGCCGGGGCTGCCAGCGAGGCAGCGATTGGCGTGCCTGGGGCAGGGGTGGGGGTTTCAGGCAGCACCGCTGTTCAGTTTCTTTTTCATGCCTCTATATAGTTGATGGATCCCAGGTCTTGCAGTAATGGCTTCTCTAGCGAGCCAAGACTTGCTGACTATCCAAGAGACTCGTGTTCAGCTCTCAGTGCCAGTGGATTTTGAGCCTTTACTGACTCAGGGAGTCAAAACTTGGTGTCTTTGCTTCCTCTGCAGTACTTTAAAAGCACGAGTGGTTTTTCTTTCCCCCTTTGCCTTCGAATCCAGGGAACTAAATGTCTTTTTCTTCAGTCAGTCACCTTACAAGGCAGGATGCAGAGCAGCAATCTTCGGGGAGTGCAAACAAGCCATCCAGCCCATAACCTCGTTTGATCCGTGTTTGATGTCTGTTCTTGATAGTCAACAAAATAAGAAGATGCACATTTATTGCAAACAAATCACTTAACGCATCACAGTATTTCTTTTAGGAGTAAGTCTTGCCTAAGCTGTGCTCCCAACTTCTTTAACTTACAAGGTTTTTTCTTCCACTGACTGTTTTATCCCTTCTGCCTCCTCGCAGCAAACTCTATCAAGGTGGAGATGTACAGCGATGAGGAAGCCAGCCGGCTGCTGTCACAGGATGACCGGATGCTCGAGAAGGAGGATAGCGTGATCGTGGAGGACTCGCTCTCGGAGCCCCTGGGCTACTGCGACGGGACGGGCCAGGAGCCGCACTCCCCCGGGGGCATTCGGCTGCCCAACGGCAAGCTGAAATGCGACATCTGCGGGATGGTGTGCATCGGCCCCAACGTGCTGATGGTGCACAAGCGCAGCCACACGGGTGAGTGGCAGCCCTGAGGCCGGTGTTGCCGCCGGGGCAGGGGCAGGATGGGCTGGAGGGAAGCAAATTTCTGAAGCCGGGTGGCAAGTGTGTGTTGGCTGGTGGGCACAGATGCCGTGGGAGATGGGTGTCAGGTCCAAGGTGCTGACCCCGCTGATGGCGGCCAGAAGATGCTAGTGAGAAAAGGTCTGGGAAAGTGCGAGGAGCTGGCCTTTCCTCATCACTGTCCGACCTCCAGCAGCAGGTCCGTCACTCCCTGGGTTGGAGGTCACATCCACAGCACTATGTCTGGTAGTTAACCTAGGGCTTTCCTTCTCAAAGGTGTTCAGCACTGCTGAACCTGTGAATGCTTCTGGTCTCCCGGGCTGTTGATTCGAGAGCTGCTCCTCTGCAGACTTGGAAAATGCTTTTAAGCAGAAGTTTCACCCGCTGCTCCGGTTTTGCAGGAGAAAGGCCATTCCACTGCAACCAGTGCGGAGCCTCCTTCACCCAGAAGGGAAACCTCCTGCGTCACATCAAGCTGCACTCCGGCGAGAAGCCCTTCAAATGTCCCTTCTGCAACTACGCCTGCCGCAGGAGGGATGCGCTCACTGGCCACCTGCGAACACACTCCGGTGGGTAGCTCTGGCCGGCCACGGGCTGGGAAGGGAGGAGGAGGCAGGGAGGGAATGCATGGTGATGGTACAAAACCAGGGGTTTGAGCCCAGCTTCCAAAAGTGCCAGCCTCAAGCTCTGAACTGACAGCAGCCAAACTTGCTCTCGTATCGGCTCCCGGCTCGCTGCAGTCCCTGTGCTGCTGCCGCGGTGCAGAGCCGACCTGCCGGAGGCAGAGCGTGTGCCGGCGGGAGGTTGCCTCAGTGTTTGGTTAATGGTTTGGGAACTCCGCTGACCGGAGGGGTGCCTGCGGGCCTTTGTGCTGCTGTGTTCCAGTCGTTCCTGGGGGTTATTGTATCTCTTTCATGTGACGATAAATGTTTAATAGATTTTATTGAATCAAGATAGGTCCCACCCTTGGGTGTGCCCTGCCCCAGTGAAAATGAGCACTGAGGGGTTTTGTTTGTGTGTTATTTTGACATTGTCCTTTTTAAATATGACATTTGAGATGTGGTTTTCACCCTCCGGTTCCGTGATGTAACAGCTGGCGGGGGCCATGGGTGGGAGTGAAGTACGCCAGCCGGCCCCCTGGTTTGTGATCGTTTTCCCTTGATTTGCGTACCGGCGTGTTTCTGTGGTGCTGCTGGGGCTTTTAAAGTTCACGCAGATGGCTTTGAACACCTGTGACTAACCTTTTGAGTGCTGCATGGAAATGAGCGTTGTGTGCTTCCTTGAAGGAAGAAACCTGTCCTCTGAAGAGCCTGTTCTCGTCACAGCCTTGCCCAGGAGCCCACAAACCTGCTCCCTTCTCGCAGCCTGGCCCAAGAGCCCCAATTTTCTTTAGGTTTCTGCTCTGTGCCCTTCTCCATGGGAGGGTGTGATGCTCTGGGTTTAAGCTCCCATCCTGCTGTGGACAAATCTTTGCTGTTTCTTTTGGGACTTTGTCATCTCTCCCCCTGCACGCACACCTGAGACTTTCTGGGAGATGCTGGAGGGGAATCTGGGCAGTTTGACCCCCGGAGCAAGGTGCCAAGCCTGGAACAGGGCTGTTGGTTCTCACCCGGTGCCTACGCGGGAGGAGGTTTGGGGCTTTGCAGGAGCTTCCCATCCATTTTATTTTGTCTCTGGACATCCCCGCTGCCAAGGGATAAAGCTGCTTCTCAGTGTAAAACTTTTTTGGTCTCTTGTCTGGTTCTCCAGCCTGGCCAGAATATGGCAGTGGGGGGTGTTTCTGATACTGAGGTGATCGGGGAAAAGTCGGTTTCGCCCCAGGGGAGGAGGGGAGGTTAGTGGCCTCTGCCCGCTCGGAGGGTGAGGAAAGCCAGGCTCGGGTGACAGCCTGGCTCCCTGCGAAGCAGTGAAGCACTGCAGCGGCTGCTCGGACCAGCTGAGCTGCGGCTGCTCCACCTCAAGGCCTTCAGCTCTTCCGACGAGTCCTTCAGTCTGGAGCGATCAGCATCATCCGTCTTCCTCCCCTCCGCCCCCAGCTGCTCTGAGCGGCAGCAGCTTGGCCAGCGCCGAGCCGCACTCCATCTTGGGCAGCGCTGCGTTGGCTCGGGGAGGAATTACCGCACGGTGGAGCGGAGGGCTTTGGCATCCGTCTGCCGTGAGCTCGCCTTGCCGGCAGCTCTACCCTGCACCCTGCCAGGGTGCCGCTGACGACCCCCTGCCCAGGGACCTTCAGCGCGTGGGTTTTCGGCAGGGGGTGGGTGCTCTGAAGCTGGACGGCTCGTGGATTTTTGAAAAAAATCTTCTGGTGTGTCTGGAGCAGAGTCCCATTAGGAAGGTCTCCGTTCTTCGCTTTGTTTAAACCCTCCCAGTCCCCTCTGTGTTGGAGTGTGGGGTTTTGGGGCGTTACGTGGCTGAGCCCTGTTCCGGGAACCCTGACTTGCTGGCAGCCGAGAGGTTCACGTAGGCGGATGTGCAGACCAAACCAGGGGGCTCGTGCTGCAGCAGCAGCTCCCATGGCTGGTGAGACCCTGCTCTGAGCCTGCCTCGTGCTCATGGGGGCTTGCTCCTAATTAACGTGCTTCAGGGGACCCCAAACCGCCCAGACCCAGGGATGCAGGGTCATTTCTGGACCCCTTGGTCGTTTCTCCTCTTGTGGGACGAGATCCCCCTCTCGGGCTGTGCCTGTCCACCACGTTTGCTCTCGCTGAGCGTCCAGAGGTGGGTCCTTGGCAGAGCTGTGCTGGTGTCTCCCCACTGCCAGGCATGGAAAGGGTCTTCTTGAGTCCTTCAGTCAAGAGACGCAGAAGTGGGACAAGCCCTCACAACATATCAAACAAAAATTAGTCTTTATGGGAGCTAATTACTAAGAAAACCTTCGTTTAATGTGGATTTCACAGGCGAAAGTCTAGTGGTTACCCTGCCTGCGTGGAAGGCAATGGGGCTTGGCTTTCCCTCCTTCTGCCTTAACTAGAGGCATGTGTGTTTCATGCTGTCCCCATGAGGGACACTGAGCTTTCATCTCGGAAGATGTGCTGTCCAAAAAAGTGAGGTATTAAAATCCAGATCAAACACGCTGTGTTGCTCTGAAATAGATCAGAAGCTGCAGCCCACACCCGGGACAGCTGAGAGGAGCTGCCGGTCCCCTGAGACCTCCTTCCCTTTTAGTCCTTGCCGCTTCGCAGCCCAGTAAATAAAAGAACCTGGAGCTCTCATTCAGAGGGAGCCTTTCTGTTTGTTGTACTTGGTCAGAAGAAGCTTCTCCTGGTGGGGTCTGGCAGCGAGGAGAGCGTCCCCCTTGCTCACGTTTTGGGTATTACATGGGCGAAGAACTTCTGGGATCCTAAACAGACCTCATGGCTCGCTGGAAGCCTCTCGCTCGCTTTAGGTGACAGATGGACCGAGTCTGTCCGAGACACGAGCGTGTGTCGGTGGGTAAACAATGACGTTTTCAGAGAACAGACTATGGAGTAAAAGGGAAAGCGACTAACAGCAAGGCAAAGCCCAGCTCAGAATGGAGCCTCCCTCCTTGTCCTGCAGCTGCCGTAAAACCCCATCCCTGAGCCGTAGCTGACCCTCTGCGAGGGGAAATCCAGCACAGACTTAGCAAACCACTGTGGCAGGGCATTGCTGCAGCATGGGCAGAGCCCCGGAGGAGCATCGACACTGGGAGCAAGACCTTTGCTGCCGAGGTGTGTGGGCAGGAGGACGGCTCAGTCTCTGTATCCCCAGGGAGCCGTCCCAGCGTGGTCAGGCAACGGCCGGGTCCCAGGCTCCTCCGTGTCCTGCTGTCCCCCTGCGCCGCAGGCAGCTGCCTGTCCCCAGAGCCCTGAAACACAGGCAGAGACAAGGAAGGGGAAGGCGGAATCCTGAGGAAATAACTTCAGGGTATCCATGTGGAGCTTCCTGGCTTGGAAAGCCAACCCCCGATCCCAATGCAGCCATCAGGGGAGCTTTGTGAAGCATGAATGCACGCAGGGGTTTGGGTTGTTGTTTTGTTTAGGAGTAACAAAACCAAGCCATTTGGGAAACTCTTAACTTTAATCTCCATCACTTACTCAGCTTTTAATGAGATGTAATGGAATTTGGAGTCGAGGCTCTCCCATCAAAATTGCTAGATTTGAGGAGTAAACTTCTAACGCACATTTTTGTATTCATACTTGGAGGCTGGTGGCATCCTCGCCTCCCCGAATATTCAGTTGCTCTGCGACAATGCTGCTGCCTGGGGAGAGCTGGGAGGAGAGATTTGCACTTGTCATCAGCTTCTCCAGAGTGATTTCTAACCCGGAGCTTCGGTGGTGAAATCAGTGGTGGCTCCCGGACTCCTGGATCCGCCTGCGGCTTGGCTGAGGTGCCAGGCTGGGACCGGGCAGGGGCACGGCGCGTGCGGACGCAGCCGCTCTCCTCATTGACCGCTGCTGTTTGGGGCTGCCATGGGGGTGTTTGGGCAGGATCCGGTACAAGCTGTTGCAAGAGGAGGTGCTGGCCCAGCATCCCAGCCGCAGTGCAAAGCGCTTCACATGAATCCAGGTGACAAAGCTGGGGCGGGGAGTAAATATGAATTCACCTACAGCCTGTAATGTGTTTTTTTAAAAAGCAGTTAAAGGTTAAACCACAAGCTGCAAAAAACCCCAAAACAACCCCTTAAATCTGACAGGAACAGAAAGAGCCTGGTCCAGGCGGGTCTCGACAGGCAGCCGGACGGGGCGAGCGTGACGCAGGCGACTGTCACGGGGCTGGCTGACGCCCCTGCCAGCACATCCCGGGCAGCGGGCGATGGGTTCCAGCTTCCAGGAGAAGCCGCCGATTTCGGGCCATTGCCCCGCTACCAAACCTGGCCTCCCCGCCCCGTGGGGCAGTGTCGGAGGGGAAGGGCACGGCAGCTCTTGGGCTCCTCTCGGACGCCATGTCCCTGGCTCTTGCCTGGTGGACCCTGCGTCTCCCTCCCCAGCGTGGCATGGCTCCGTGGTTTGGTCTCCCGCCTGTCTCAGGAGGCAAGCTCCTGGGTGAGAGCGACGGCCGGGGAGAAGGAGGCACGTGGAGCTGCACTCTCCATTCTGGTTAGTGCCCGGGGGTGTGCAGGGGGCTGGAGAGCCCACCCCCCTCTCTGGCTCAGCTTCCCTGCACTTGCCTTTTTTGCCCATTAGCATCTTCTTGCCCAACGACCTGCCTCCCCCAAAAAGGCGTCTGAGAGTGATCAACCTGCAGCAGCAAGTCCCTTGGAGCCTGGATCTCTTTCCCCCCCACCCGAGGCTATTTAATGGGGTGGGGACCACCTTGCCCTTTTCCCCATGCCCGAAGGATGTTGGCTGGTCTGCTGCCCAGGTCCCGCTGTGGTTATACCTAATTAGCAATCACCTGGTGAGCGGCACAAAACCCCCATGTCAGCAATTGCGTTTCCCCATCCCCTGTGCAGACAGCAGCCTCCCGGCGTAATGGAAACTGCGATGGGGTTCAGAGATACCATCTCCCCTCGGGAGGGGTCATGATTTTTCACTGTAAGTAGTCTGTCGGTTAAAACGTGCAGATAATAAGATGGCGTGCGCAGCCCGCCGCGAGGAGCACTGCCGGCTCCATGGCATGCAGCGGCCGCTCTCCTTTGTCTGGCGGTCGCCGGCCAGCAAGGCTGAACGCCGACCTTGGGTGGCTTCAGTGATTTTCAGTCAGAAGTGAGAAAATTGGGAGAGACGAGAATAAGAATTTGTCTGGCGAGTGTCTTACCACGAACCTCCATGCGGCAGGGGGGGTGTACGCTCTGTGCAGCAACCAAGTGCTGGCCCAGCCACCGAGCACTTTGTGGCAAATGGAGGGTAAAGCAATGCTTAGAAATGTTTAAAAAGTTGGGGGTTCCAGCTGCCCTCCTTAAATATTGCCTTTGCTATCGGGGCTTCCAGCACGAGGGTTTGCCTGGAGGTGTGTAACATGGCCAGACGGCTGCTAGAAACCCGTATCGCTGGTGTCTTGGGAGCAGAGCATAGGTAAAAGCCAGGTCTGAGACATTTTGGTTTAGGTATTTGGCCAAATTATGATTTATTTTCATAGTTCCGCATCTATCAAAATCCAGGAGCATCCAGCCCTTCTCCTGCGGCTCTCTGGCAGGGAGAGGCGTTTGAGGAGGCAAACTGTTGAGCTGCCGGGGTGCGTGTGGTAGCTGTGTTTGGGGTAGATGGTGGTCAGAGGAAGGCTGAGGCAGAAGCTGGGAGCTGCAGGTCACGGTTTTTGCTCCCAGCTCTGGAAACTGTTGCTCGAGACATGCTGGAGAGGTCCTTCCTCTGCGGCACAGCTAGATGGTGCGGTGGGCTGACGGTGAGGGTCGCTGCCCTGCCGTGACGCTCCCTGTCGACCGATTCCTGCCGCTTTTCTCTCCTGTCGACACACGTCCAGCCCATTCCCGGGCTCTTCGGCGAGTGCGCTACGTCTGTTCTTACAGCCAGGCTCTGGTTTGCGTGTTTTGCAGTCTCCTCCCCCACCGTCGGCAAGCCCTACAAGTGCAACTACTGCGGCCGGAGCTACAAGCAGCAGAGCACGCTGGAGGAGCACAAGGAGCGGTGCCACAACTACCTGCAGAGTCTGAACACTGAACCGCAGTCGCTGGCCAGCCAGCAAGGTCAGTGCCGCAGGGGGCCGGAGCCCCGCCGCCTCCCTGGCTCCGGGGACACGATGAGGGGTCCCGGTAGGGTGGGAGATGGGGGTGCAAGTTTGCTTTCCAGCCCCGTCTCTGGCTGACGGGGTCGAGCTTTGGGGACATCCTTCCCATTAGAAAAGGGGGGGTGCTGCTTGGGGGAGAGCATGAGCCCCAGAGCTCTCCGTGCCCCAGCGATCGTGGGATGAAAGGTGCTATGCGTGCACGTTGGTTAATGCCGCAAACCTCTGCAAGTGCAAAGAGTTACCTCCCTGGTTCCTCCCCTCGCCGCCAGCTGAATTTCAAAGCCCCCTGAATCGTAACACACCCATGGCCCGTTTTTCTAGTGGAAGAGCTACCGAGAGTGTTTTCCATAAATAACAGAACACAAGTGCGACACTGCGATGGAGGGGATTTACCCCTGCGGGCAGGTGTCTGAAACGGGCACCGCGTGGCTTGGAAGCACCTTCTGGCTCCTCCTCAGAGCTCGCAAGCAGACCCCCACCCCGTCTTTGCTGCGCCAGCAAAGAACCAAAGCTGGAGCCTTCCTGGCTCCTCACCCTTTTGGAGCCGGACCTGGTCCCTCTAGAGCCACCGGTGCTTCGGCGAGGTTCACCGGTTAAGGCTGCCCGGACACTTTAACCGGATGATCCATAACCTGCGGGGCACAGGAATGGCGGAGCTGCCCTTGCCAGCAGCGAAACGGGGCAGGTCTGTCCAGGCCGGGGTTGAGAGCCGGCAAGAAAAGCGAGGGCACTTCAATCCGTTGAAGCTGGCTCCTCTTCCCCAAAGTGGCAGGAGCGGGCCCAGCTCGATGAAGAAGGGAGGCGGACCGGCTGCCGGCGCTCCCCTGCGACCGATTCACCGACGGGGTAAGCTCTGGGCCTGGAGCAGGCAGCCCGGGAGCCTTTCCGTAGGTCCGTCCCAGCTAGCAGAGGGCAGGAGCGGCGTGCCTCGAGCGCTGGCTGCGGAGTCTCCGTCCTGGGTCGCAGCGTGCCCGTCCCGCTCGCCCTGTCCCGCGGTTGCCGGCTGAACCGGGTTTCCCTTGTCTTGCCAGGTGACGAGATGCGAGACCTGGAGATAGTGCCGGACTCTCTGCTTCACCCCTCGTCCGATCGGCCGACGTTTATTGACCGGCTGGCGAACAGCCTCACCAAACGGAAACGATCGACACCTCAGAAATTTGTGGGTAAGGGGATTTCCCCCCCTTGCTTCCTGGGCAGAGAGGAGAGAGGAGGGAGAGGGGGAGCCCCTGGTCGCTGGAGCCCCCAGGAGCTGAGACTCCACACTCGGGCACGCGGCTGGTGTTCGCAAAGCGCCTTTCATCCCCACGATCCTGGGACGGGGCAGGTCTCGCACATGGTGCTGGGGGGGAGAGGACCTGGGGGAGGTGGAGGTGCACCCCAAAACCAAGCCTGCCCGTTCTGACGCCGCTCTCCTTCCCGGCAGGGGAGAAGCAGATGCGATTCACCCTCTCAGACCTCCCCTTTGACGTGAACTCCGGCTTTGAGAAGGATGTGGAGATGGTCTCGGCCCACCATCCCCTCGACCCCTCCTACGGCAGCTCCCTCTCCCTGATGGGGGGGGAGCATCTTCGCCCCCTCCGGCTCCCCCCCACAAACTGCATCTCGGAAGTGACCCCCGTCATCAGCTCCGTCTACACCCAGATCCAGCCCCTGCCGGGTCGGCTGGAGATGCCGGGGAGCCGGGAAGCTGCCGAGGGGCACGAGGACGTGCCGGATGGGGTGCAGGTGGTGTACCGGGGCCGGGAGCCGGGCGTATCGCCCACCAACGGCTGCCAGGACTCGACGGACACGGAGAGCAACCACGAAGAGCGGAGCTCGCAGCTGCCGGCAGGGAACTGCGCCAGCAGCCGCCAGAGCCCAGCCTACGCCAAAGAGGACCCCAAGCTGCCGGAGGGACCCCCGGCCGCCCGCTCCACGCCCAGCTCCGCCAAAGAAGCCCTGCGGGTGGTCAACGAGGACGGGGAGCAGATCAGGGCCTTCAAGTGCGAGCACTGCCGCATCCTTTTCCTGGACCACGTCATGTTCACCATCCACATGGGCTGCCACGGCTTCAGAGACCCTTTCGAATGCAACATCTGTGGCTACCACAGCCAGGACCGGTACGAGTTCTCCTCCCACATAGTGCGGGGCGAGCATAAAGTCGGCTAAACTCCCCGCTCCCTCCTCTCCCTGCCCACCCCCTCCAGCCCGCCCTCGACTCTTCCTCTGTTTCTAGCTCAGCCCCTCCACCCTTAGGGCATGGAACTGTTGGTTTTTCTTTTATACTCCTTTGCACTGACTTTGGCTACAAAAATATTTAAAAAAAAAAAATCAATAACTAAAAAAAAAAAAAAAACAACCCCGATGAGGGGGAGCTCTTAACAATTTGCCTTTTTATAAATGGAGTTATTTAAATATTAACGGACTTTTTTGTGCTTTCCCCCCCCACCTCTCTCACCGTTATTTATTAAGCTTCTTAGTTTCTCTTTTTATAACTCTCTTTCCACCCCCCACCCCAAAGTCTCACTTGAATTTTTGAGACTGGTTCCCCTCCCTCTCCCGCCCCGGTCCCGGTCGGCTCTCCGGCACGGCACGGCACGCGCCAGCCTGGAGCTCCGAGCCCTTTCCTTGGTGCGAGCCCGGCAGTGCCCGTCCCCGCTCTTGGGCGAAGTGAACCTCAGATTAGGTGCTAAACCCCCCCCCGGGACTCCCCCCTCCGTCGGCCGCGAGCCCCCCCTGCCTGGCGGGGGGCCGCTGCGCCCTGAGCTTTAATGAGTTGAAATACACGGAGCATAAAGCAGGGACCCCCCTGCCTCCCCGCGGGGCCGGTTGTGCCGGCGGCGGTGCCGGCAGGGCCAGGTCGGCGAAGCCGGGTTTTGCCCGGCTCCTCCTTCCCGCGGTGTTTGAAGCCCTCCCGTACGCCTGGCCCCGCGTGGGGGGCGACGGGGGTCCGCATCGCTCCGCTTAAATGAAGGAAACGTAAGCCAGGAAGATGGCGAGCGTCCGGGTGACGGCTCCATCCTGCTGTCTGGGTTCTCCTCCTCCTCCTCCTCCTCCTCCTCCTCTTCCTCGGCACAGGCCAGTATCTCCAGCCCGCTCTGCTGCAGGGGTTGCTCCCCGCATGCTGCCTGCCGGCGGTGGGGACGCCGGACCCCCGACCCGGCCCCCCCTCGCTCCCTCTGCCCCCCAAAGCCTTCGCGGCTGAGTTGCTCCCTCCGGCATTCCCGGGGGATCGGCGGGATCTCCCCGTGGTCCGGTGTCGTTTCTGTTCCCGCAGCGTCCGCCCCGCTCTCGCTCGCTCGCACGGAGGAGCCGGGGCAGCGGCACCCCGAACGCCAGAGCTTTGCCCTCGGTCCCGCCGGCAGCGGGACCCCCGGGCCCCCCCGTGTTAGGAGGGTCCGAAAGAGAGGTGGGAGGTCGGGGGCGTCGTCTGCTGCATCGAGCAACTGTCTGCTGAGCCGCTTTCCCCTGGGACGAGCGGCTCTGGGGCGGATTGCCAGGAGCCGGCCGGTTTTCAGGGGCGAGACACCAAGGGAAGGGGCTCTGAGTCCCCCGGGGGGTCCGGAGCCGGGGACCCCCCGGGACAGGGTCCCCTGGCAAAAGGGATTTAGCGGGGCCGGGGAGGCAGCCGATATAACCAAAAATAAAGCGCGAGCCGGGCGCCGATCCCTGGCGAGGTCCGCGGCAGAGCCGGCCGCTGCCTCGGTGCTGGCGGCTCCCGCGGCAGCCGGGACCCCCGGCCGCAGCCCCCCGCCCGGGGGGGCCCCGCTCCCCACCCAGGCCCAGGATGCATAAAACGCCCCTCAGCAGCAGCCGCTCCCCGGGGCTCTCCTGAGGTTGAAACCAAAGGCTGTTCCTTTTTCTACAGACACAAACACAACCACCTCACGCGGCGGCAACTCCCGTTGCCCCTATTTCCCATTTTCTTTTATTATAATTATTATTTCTTTTTTTCTCCTTTCTCTCTTTTCTGTCTGCGTGGGGAGAGGGGACGGCCGGGCCGGGGCTCGGCGCGGGGCTCGGCTCGCCCCTTCCCGCCCGCTGCCGCCGATAACCGGCGCCGGCTGAACAAGCCGGAGCCCCCCGCGCCCCCACAGCGCCGAAACAAACCCAAAAAGGGGTTTTTACAAACCGAAATGGAAGCTCTGCAGTTTCTGACCGCTCTTGGGTTTTTGGTTTGGTTTGGTTTTTTGTTTGTTTTTTTTTTTTTTCCCTTTCCGTCTCTTTTCTTTTTCCTGTAAAAGAGTCTAAAACAAAAATGTAGGAATTTTGTAAAACTCCAGGTCGCTTTACTTGTGTAAATATCTATATTTTTTAATCAGATGTATGAAGAACAAATGATGATGTGCAATACCCCGGCCTCCCCCCGGGCTCCGGCCCCTCCTTCCTTTCTAACGAGTTTTCATTTGTATATCGTTAATGGATTTGCTGTCGTCTTTGTTTTTCCCTTTTTTGTGAGGTTAGACTCGCTTTTGGACAAAATCCACCCCCCCGCCGCCCCCCCCGCCCCCCCGCCCCGTGACCGCAGGAGCTTTTGTATCTGTAAGATATTGTAATTACCTATTTGTGTAACGAGATCTACTACTGTAAGTTTTGTACTGTACTGGCTGAAGGTCTGTTATAAATAAACCGGAGTAATTTAACGCCTCCCCCCTCCCCCTCCCTTCTGGGGGGTGGGGGGCTGGGGGGGCAGGACCCCGGCATTGCCTTTGCAGCGGGGTGGGGGGGGCCCTTAGAGCTGGGGAGGGGGCAGGCAGGACCCCAGGGTTGCCTTTTATGGGGTGGGGGGCTCCCCCAGAGCTTGGGGGGGGCAGGACCCCGGGATTGCCTTTGCAGGGGGGTGGGGGGGGGTCCCCCAGAGCTGGGGGGGGCAGGACCCTGGGGACCACCCAGGCGTGGGGAGGGCGGGCACTGGGGGTCGCCTCTCGGGGTTTGGGGGGGATGAAGGACACTTGCCCCCCCCATAAAGGGGGTTCACTCGGGGTCCCCCCATGAGCACGGGGGGGGGGGATGGTGGTGGGCCCTCCCCCCGGGTGGGGAGGGGGCTTGGGGACTCCCGGGGTGGGGGGAAGGACCCCGGGGTCCCCTCCAGGGGGTTGGGGGCGGGGAGAGCAGGACCCCCCCCCCGCCCTATGGCCCCGCCCTCCCCAGGACTACATCTCCCGGCGGCCCCCGCGGCGCGCGCGGCGGGGATGACGACACACGCAGCAGGCGACGCGGGGCGCGCGCGCGCTCGCGGACACCTCACACCGCGCGTGGCGCCGAACCCCTCCGCCGCGCCGAGGAAAAGTAGTCCCGCCGCCGCCGCCGGTGCTGCGGCCCAGCGCCGCCCGCGCCCGCCCCGCGCCCGCCCCGGCCCCGCCGGCGGAGCCGCCCCGAGGAGGCCGGAGGGGTCCCGAGGGCCGGGGCGGGCGCGGGGCGGCGGCGGAGGCGCTTCCGGGCGGAGGGCGGGTATATAAGGGCGGCGGTGCGGCGGCCGGGCCCTCTTTCGCCGCCCCGGTAGCGAGATGGTGAGGGCGGCGCGGCCGGGGGGGCCCGTGGGGCACGTGTGGGGGACCCGTGGGGGACCCGTGGGGGACCCGTGGGAGTAGTGTGGGGCACGTGGAGGCCCGTGTGGGGTCGTGGGGACCCGGGGGGGGGCAGTAGGGACCCGTGTGGGGCCGGTAGAGACCCGGGGGGGGCTGTGGGGGGGCCGCGGGAGGCGGGGGGGTGCTTGGGGGTGCCCACGGGGGCCTGGGGGGGCCGTGGGGCTGTCGCGGGGCCCCTGCGGGGGGGTGCGCTGGGCCCGGGGGTGGAACCGGGGTGTCCGGGGAGGTGCCGGGGGCGGGGGGGGGGGTCCTGGCTTCATCCTCTCCCCCTTCTCGCAGACGAAGAAGAGGAGGAACAACGGCCGGGCCAAGAAGGGCCGCGGGCACGTCCAGCCCATCCGCTGCACCAACTGCGCCCGCTGCGTCCCCAAGGACAAGGCCATCAAGAAGTTTGTCATCAGGAACATCGTCGAGGCCGCGGCCGTCAGGGACATCTCGGAGGCCAGCGTCTTCGACTGTAAGCGCGTGGGGGTCTGGGGGGGCTCCGTGCCCCCCATGACGGGGGAGGCATGTGCTTTGGGGTGAGTGGGGGCCGCTGACCCCCCCCTCGCCCCCTCCCCTGCAGCCTACGTCCTGCCCAAGCTGTATGTGAAGCTGCATTACTGCGTCAGCTGTGCCATCCACAGCAAGGTGGTGCGGAACCGCTCGCGGGAGGCCCGCAAGGACCGCACCCCCCCGCCCCGCTTCAGACCGGCCGTACGTATCAGGGGGGCCGGGGGGGGCTGGGGGCTCGTGCCTCCGGCCCCCGCTGACCCCCCACCTTCCCCCCACAGGGCGCAGCCCCCCGGCCCCCCCCCAAGCCCATGTGAGGAAGCTCCGGCCGAACGCGTCCCCCAGCGCGGGCTGAATAAAGGACCCTGCACCGAGCCCGGCTCCGCACTTGGGGGGCTGGGGGGGGGGGGGGGGCGTCGCTCTGGGCACGAGGAGGGGGGTTGGGGTGACTGGGGGGGCTCCCGGCCCCTTCTTGTGGGGGGGGGCTGCAGTGGGGAGCCCTGGGCTCACCCCAGGGAAGCTGGGGGCGGGGGGGCTCAGCTGCCCAGGCCTGGGAGGGATGTGTGTCTGCCCCCTCCTCTGGGGCTGGCGGGGGTCTCTGCCCACTGGTGATAGGGGAGTGGGACATGTTCAGGGGACAGATGGATGGATGGACAGACAGACACACTCACCCACCCGGAGTGTGGGGGGATACTCTCTGCCTGCATAAGGCAGCTCTGGGAGGGGGCTGGCCCTGTGCCCCATGACCTCCCCCCCCAATTCCTGGGGCTGCCCCTGGGCACCCCCCCAGACCCAGCACTGCGGGGGGGGCTGTGGGTGCCCTGAATCCTCCTGGGGTCGGGACCAGCCCTGAGCTGGGGGGGGGCAGCAGTGACACCCCCCTCCTCCCCACCAGGGGTGGGTGTTCCTGGGGGGTGTTGGGGGCTGCGCCAGGGCCTGGCATTTGCCCTGGGGGGGCTGGGCAGAGCTGGGGGGGCTGTCGTGGGGTCAGACACACCCCCCCGGGGTTTTGGGGGGGCAGTCGTGGGGTCAGACACCCCCCCCCCGGGGTTTTGGGGGGCCTGGCACTCCCCCGGGGTATTGGGAGGCTCTTAGAGGATCAGATACATCCCCTGGGATATTGGGGGGCTGTAATGGCACCAGACACCCCCCGGGGTTTTGGGGGGGGTCTCTTATGGGGTCAGACGCCTCCCCCGGGCTTTTGGGGGGGGGTCTCTTATGGGGTCAGACGCCTCCCCCGGGCTTTTGGGGGGGGTCTCTCGGGGGGTCAGACGCCTCCCCCGGGCTTTTGGGGGGGGTCTCTCGGGGGGTCAGACGCCTCCCCCGGGCTTTTGGGGGGGGTTTCTCGTGGGGTCAGACGCCTCCCCCGGGCTTTTGGGGGGGGTTTCTCGTGGGGTCAGACGCCTCCCCCGGGCTTTTGGGGGGGTTTCTCGTGGGGTCAGACACCTCCCCCGGGCTTTTGGGGGACTCTCGGGGGGTCAGACACCTCTCCCAAGAGCCTCCTCTCAAAAGCCCGGGGGGCCAGGCTTTCCCTTGGTGGGGCTGAATGGGGCCGGGGGATCACGGAGGGGGCCAGACCTTTGCCCGGGGGGGCGGGGACTGCAGCGGGGTCAGGCTTTGCTTGGGGCGGGGGGGTGCCCGGTCCGGGGGCGGGGAGGGTCCCGGTGCGGCGGCGGCGGGCGGGTCCCGGGCCGGGCTCCCCGGGGGTGCCCCCCCCCCGCCGCCGCCGCCCCGCCCCGGGCCGGGCCGGGCCCGTCCCGCCCCGGCGGCCCCGCGCCAGGTGCATTCCCCCCGCCGCGCCCGGGCACGCCGCAGCCGCCGGGCCCCGGAGCCGGCCCGCGGAGAGGAGCCGCGATGGACCGGCCCCGGCCCCGGGCGCTGCTGCTGCTGCTGCTGCTGCTGCTCCGTGCCCCCGCGCCGGGCTCCGCGCAGGCAGGTGAGCACCGGCACCGGCGGGGACCGGGGCGGCACCGGCAGCGCGCGGGGATCCCGGGGGAACCGGGGCTGCGCGGCGGGAACGGGCACCGGGGGCGCGCGGGGGTCCCGGGACGGGCAGCGGGAGCCCTCGCGGGGGCCGGGAGCGCTCGGGGGTCCCGATCCCGCCTGCGCGGATC
Organism: Morus bassanus; assembly: GCA_031468815.1. Taxonomy (NCBI): domain Eukaryota; kingdom Metazoa; phylum Chordata; class Aves; order Suliformes; family Sulidae; genus Morus; species Morus bassanus. Next base: position 2,950,304 of record CM062594.1, read on the forward strand.
CCGGTCTCGGCGGCTTCCGCGGTCCCTTCCCCAGGGAGGTGTCTCGGGACCCCCCACCCCAATCCCCAGCGCTGCGACCAGGGAGACCCTGATAGCCCCGGGGGCACCGGGACCGGCAAAGCCCCCCCGGGCTGCGGCTCGGTCGCGGCTGGCGGCGGGGTCGGGGCTCGGTTCCCCCCTCCCGGGGCTCGGTTCCCCCCTCCCGGGGCTCGGTTCCCCCCTGGGCAGAGGCACCTGCACCCCTCACAGCTGCCGGGGCTAATTTTAGGCTCTGGGGCCGGGGCCGGGGCCGGGACCCGCCGATGCCACCAGGACCCAGCCGGGGCACGGGGGGACCCCCGGGGGACCCCTCGGAGGGGACCCCGTCCCTGCCCGCCCCAGGGCCCCCCCTGCACCCTGACCGGGAGGAGCAGGGAGCGCTCCCGGAAGAGCCGGGTTCACCCGGGAGTTGTTTTTCAGCCCCAAAAGGAAAACATCGAGGGCCGGACGCGAAGGTGGGGCCGGTGTCACCTGCCAGAGCGCCCAGGTGTGGGGGCCGCGCCAACGGCACGCGGGGGCACGCCCGGCCCCTCGGCACCTCCGCCGTGCCATGTGCCGCTGGCGATGCCCCGGGCTGCCGCGCACGGGGGTCCCGGCCGGCTCCCGCCCCAGCACCCGCAGGCGCCCGGTGCCGGCATCGGGGCGAGCGGGACCAGCTCTGCTCCCCCCCCCCACGCCCCCCCCGAAAAAAACCTGTCCTCGTCCCCAGCTCAGAGCCCCGCTTTGTTGGGGGACGGGATCCGGCCCCGCGGCAGCACCTGCCCCGCGCACACAGACCCCGCTTTGTGCCGCCGGCGGGGCCGAGGGCAGGAGGTCGGGTCTGGCCCCCCCCCCCCCCGCCCCGTTTCCCCCGGCCCCCGGCTGGGTCCCCCGGTGCTATTCCTGGCGGCGGGGGCCGGGGGGCCGCGGCGGCACGGTGGCACGCGGCAGATAGCAGGCGACGTGCCGGAGCTGCCAGCGGGGCCCCGCGCTGATAACGCCCGGCCACGACGGCGCCGGGGGGGCCCTGGCCCTCACACCCCCGCGGGCAGGTGCGCCCCGAGGGCCGGGCACCCGCAGCCCCCCGCGCCTCGCTTTGCCGGGAGCCGGCGCCGAGGGGGGTCTCGGGCTCTGGGGGGACCCTTCGAGCAGCCATTAACGATTCACCAGTGTCACCCAAAAGTGCTGCTTGTTCCCGGCCACGGGGGTCCCGTAGGGTCCTGCCCCCCAGCAGCCTGGGCACCCCCCAAACCACCCCCAGCAGACCCTGTTGTTTCTTGGGGGCCCTAGCCCCCCTGCTTTGGGCCCCACTGTGTCCATCCCCGGGGCGTCGGGGCTGGGGGCCGTGCCCCAACACAGCTGGGACCTTTTTATAGCCCCTTCCCTATTAAAATAGCTCCGGCCGGGTGAGGGGGGGTACAGGCTGTGGCTGCGGGGCGGGGGGGGGAGTGCTGGCCCTGTGCCCCTTCCTGTGCATGCACCGAGCTGCCCGTTCTCTGCGGCTGCCCCCGGGAGGGGGTTCGGGCCCTTCGCTGCCCCCGCGCTGGGGCCGGACAAAGCTGCCATTTACCCGCCCGCGGCCCCCCCGCGCCGGGGCCTGAGTCACGTCTGGGCTGGGCGGGGGGGGGGGGGGGCTGCACCCCGCTCTCCCCCTAGGGGTGCCGGCTCTCCCGCCGCTTTCGGGGGGCTCAGCCTCCCCCCGTCCCGCTCGCCACAATCGCCCCTTTGTGCGGCTGCGGGGAGGGGGCCGCATCCTGCCCCGTGCACAAAGGGGCCCTGTCCGCCCTGGCGCAGGGGGGGCCGGGCAATCATTAACCCTGGGGCCCCCTTGGCGCCCACCGCCCACCCCACCCCCCCCAACCCCCCAAGCTCTGGGGACCCAGGCGTCCGGCCCCCCCGGCCCCGGGTGTCAAGGCGGGCTGGGCTGTGCCAGCGGCCAGGTCCGAAGTCCGGGCGTCGCGGGCGTGCCGTGCGGGGGCCATGCCTGCAGCACCCGCCTTGCGCAACCCTTGCCTGGCCGGTTCGGGCGCCGCGCACGGGAGAGGAGGGGAGGGAGGGCGGGGGAGCACCCGTCACCCCCCCTCCGGGCACCGCCACCCCCACGGCGGGACAAGACGGGGGGATGATGTGGGGGACACTGCCATGGTGGGGACAGGGACACCATGGGGGCACTGCCGTGGCCAGCATCGGGGGGGGACGCCATGGGGGGGGTCAGGGACACTGCAGGCGGGGGGGTACATGGTCAGTGTGGGAGGGACAGAGCCACCGAGGAGGGGATGTGGCCGTTGAGGAGGGGACACGGCCACCATGGCAGGCCATGGCCATCAAGGGCAGGGTGTGGCCAGCTTGGAGGGGAGAAGGACCCCATGGAGGGTGTGACCATGGCTATCAAGAGGGTGACGTGGCCAGCATGGGGGGCACAGGGACACAGGCACCACCGGGGGGCACGGCCACCGCAGAGGGACACGGTCACCGTGGGGGTGCGCAGCCGCCGCAGGGAGCGGTGCCGTGGCTGCGGTGGGGGACAGGGTGCTGTGCCCGCAGTGTGTGCGGGGACGCTGAACGGGCTGAGCGTGACGGGGGACGCCCAGCACCAGTACCAGACGCTGCACAAGATGTACAACAACTGCGAGATCGTGATGGGCAACCTGGAGATCGTCCTCATCGACCACACGCAGGACCTCTCCTTCCTGCAGGTGAGCGAGGGGACGCGGGGGGACACGGGGGGCTGTGCCCGCCGAGCTGATGCGACACGTGCCGCCACCCCACAGACCATCCGGGAGGTGACGGGCTACATCCTGATCGCCATGAACGTCTTCGCTTCGCTGCCGCTGCAGAACCTGCGCGTCATCCGCGGGACCCAGTTCTACGAGGAGAAGTACGCGCTCTTCGTCCTGCTCAACTACAACCCCAACACCACCCACGCCCTGCGCCAGCTCGGCCTCAATCAGCTCACAGGTGGGACCCCCGGGCTGCAGCGCCGCTGAGACCCCATCACAGATTGGTGCCACCGCCCCATGCACCCTGGGGCCGCGCTGTCCCCTCTGCAGTCCCCACCCCAGAGCGATGGTGTCCCCATCCTGGAGTGGTGCCATCTCCCCACGGATCCCCATGCTGGAGCGGTGCCATCTGCCCATGGTCCCCATTCTGGAGTGGTGCTGTCCCCTGCTGCATCCTGGTGCCCATCCCAGAGTGCTGTCCCACCATGGTCCCCATCTAGAGTGGTGCCACCCACCCTGTGCATCCCATGGTCCCCATCCCGGAGCAGTGCCCTCCCCCCGCAGTCCTCATCCTGCAGCGGCGCTGTCCCCTCGGCATCCTGGTCCCCATCCCGGAGCAGTGCCCTCCCCCCGCAGTCCTCATCCTGCAGCGGTGCTGTCCCCATGGCATCCTGGTCCCCATCCCGGAGCAGTGCCATCCCCCCCGTGGTCCCCATCCTGCAGCGGCGCTGTCCCCTCGGTGTCCTGGTCCCCATCCCGGAGCAGTGCCATCCCCCCCGTGGTCCCCATCCTGCAGCGGCGCTGTCCCCTCGGTGTCCTGGTCCCCATCCCGGAGCAGCGCTGTCCCACGCCGTGGTCCCCACCTAGAGCAGTGCCACCCCCTGTGCACCCTGGGGCCGCGCTGCCCCCGCTGTGGTCCCCATGCCGGAGCGGTGCCACCCCCTCCCCACGGTCCCGGTGCTGGGCAGGGCTGGGGGGGCCACAGCGCCCGTCGCCCACCAGCCGCCCCCGCAGAGATCCTGGCCGGCGGCGTCTACATCGAGAAGAACGCGCAGCTCTGCCACGTGGAGACGGTGGAGTGGCGGGACATCATGCGGGACCCCCGCCTGGAGCCCGTCGTGGGGGACAACGGCAAGGCCTGTGCGTGGGGGGGGGCGTGGGGGGCCCCAGGCGGTGGGGGCTGGGAGGGTGACACCCCCCGGCTTTGGGGATGACCCCGCTGCGCTCCCCCCGCAGGCGCCCCGTGCCACGAGAGCTGCGGCGGGCACTGCTGGGGGCCTGGCCCCGAGGACTGCCAGAAACGTGGGTACCGGGGGGCTGGGGGGTTCCGGGGGGTCCGGGGCCGGGTCCCACCCCACCCCCCCCCGCTCACCCCCGCCTCCCCGCAGTGACGAAGACCATCTGCGCCCCCCAGTGCAACGGGCGCTGCTTCGGGCGGGCGCCCAACGAGTGCTGCCACGAGGAGTGCGCGGGGGGCTGCACCGGCCCCCTCCAGACACACTGCTTCGTACGTATCCCCCCGCCCAGCTGCCCCGGGGGGGGTCAGCCTGCACCCCCAGGGCGGGCGGGGGGGCGATGCTGAGCGGCATCCGTGTGTCTGTCTGTCCGTGCATCCCCCTCTCTGCCCACCCACCCGTGCATCGTCCATCCACCTGTGTGTCCATCTGTCTGCCCCTCCCTGTGGGGAGGGAGCTGGTCCATGTGCCCCCCAGGGTGGGCACAGGGGGATGCTGTCTGTGCGGGGTGGGGGAGGTATCTGTCTGTATGTCCATCTATCTGTCTGTGTGTCTGTCCATCTGTCCATGTGTCCATCTGTCTGCCCCTCCATGGGAGGGATCTCAACCCTGGGGTGGGCGCAGGGCAATGCTGTCCCTGCAGGGCGAGAGGTGTCCGTGCATCCCTGTGTCTGCCTGTCCGTGTCGCCGTGCCCGCCCCCCCCATCGTCCGTCTGTCCCGCAGGCCTGCAGGCACTTCAACGACAGCGGGGCATGCGTGCCGCTCTGCCCCCAGCCCCTCATCTACAACAAGCTGACCTTCCAGCTGGAGCCCAACCCTGATACCAAGTACCAGTACGGGGGCATCTGCGTCCGGAGCTGCCCGCGTGAGCCGGGGGTCCGGGGGGGGCACCGGGGGCTGGGGGGGACTGGGGGACCGGGGCCGGGCTCTAACCGCAAGGGTCTCCCCACAGACAACTTCGTGGTGGACCAGAGCTCCTGCGTCCGCGCCTGCCCCAACGACAAGATGGAGGTGGAGAAGAACGGGCTGAAGATGTGCGAGCCCTGCTCGGGGCTGTGTCCCAAGGGTAGGGGGCTGGGGGGGACCAGGGGGAGGGGGCCAGGGGCCGCAGGATGAGCCCTCACCGTCCCCATCCCGCAGCCTGTGAGGGCACCGGCATCGGCAGCAAGTACCAGACTGTGGACTCCAGCAACATCGACACCTTTGTGAACTGCACCAAGATCTTGGGCAACCTGGACTTCCTCATCACCGGCCTGGAGGGGTGAGGGCCGGGGGGCCGGGGGGCCGGGGGGCTGGGGGTGCTGGGTGCAGCCCCCCACCCTGGCTGACGGCTCCGGCTCCGCAGGGATCCTTGGCGCAACATCTCAGCGCTGGACCCCGAGAAGCTGAACGTCTTCCGGACGGTGCGGGAGATCACGGGTGAGCAGCGGGGCTGGGGGACGCTGGGACCCCCTGGGATCCCACGGGGCCACCCTGACCCCGGCTCTGTCCTCCCCCACAGGGTACCTGAACATCCAGTCCTGGCCCAAGCACATGCACAACTTCAGCGTCTTCTCCAACCTCGTCACCATCGGGGGACGGAGCCTGTACAAGTGAGTTCCTGTCCCTACAGCCCCTGACCCGGCATCTCACTGTCCCCTTCTGTGTGTCCTGCATCCCCCCGTCGTCCCCCATCCCTGCATCCCCCCGTCGTTGCCCATCCCTGCATCTCCCCGTCGTCCCCCGTCCCTGCATCTCCCCGTCGTCCCCTGTCCCTGCATCTCCCCGTCGTCCCCCGTCCCTGCATCTCCCCGTCGTCCCCTGTCCCTGCATCCCCCCGTCGTCCCCCGTCCCTGCATCCCCCCGTCGTCGCCCATCCCTGCATCCCCCTGTTACCCCCCATTCCTACATCCCCCCGTCACCCCCTGTCCCTGCCTCCCTCTGTCATCCCCCTGTTCCTCCATCCCTGCACATCCCTGCATCACCCCATTGTCCCTTGTCCCCGCCCATCCCTGCATCCCCCCGGGGTTGGCAGGTGCCCCCTGGCACCCCCCTGCCCTGACGCCCTCCCCGCAGCCGGGGTTTCTCCCTGCTGATCATGAAGAACGAGAACGTGACGTCGCTGGGGCTGCGCTCGTTGCGGGAGGTGAGCGCGGGCAAGGTCTACATCACCGAGAACCGCCAGCTCTGCTACCTCCACACTGTCCAGTGGGCAGCCCTGAGCCGCCGCCGCGCCGACCTCGACATCCGCAACAACAAACCCCGCAGCAAGTGCCGTGAGTAGGGCCGGGGCTGGGGGGTCGGGGGTCCGGGGACCCTGTACTGAGCCCCCTTTCCTTCCTGCAGAGCAAGAGGGGAAGGTGTGCGACCCGCTGTGCTCCGCCGATGGCTGCTGGGGCCCCGGCCCCGCACAGTGCCTGTCCTGCCGCAACTACAGCCGCCGCGGCGTCTGCGTGCCCACCTGCCACTTCACCGAAGGGTGAGGGGGTCTGGGGGGGCAGCCCTGGGGGAGGCACCGGGGTGGGGTCCTGGGGTGGGCACCGGAGGGAGATCAGCTCCAGGGTGGGTACAGGGAGCCAGACTGACCCTGGGGTGGGCAGTGGGGTCAGCACCAGAGTGGGATGGACCCTGGCGGGGGGCCAGTTCTGGGGTGGGAGCCTGTGGTGGGATGGACGCTGGGGTGGACCCCGGGGTGCGCACTGGTGTGGGCTGGGACGCCAGGGTGGGCTGGTGACCCTGTCTCATCCCCACAGGGAGACGCGGGAGTTCGCCCAGGGGAGGGAGTGCTTCGAGTGCCACCCCGAGTGTGAGCGCATCGAGGGCAACCTCACCTGCAACGGCTCGGTACGGCCCGGCTGGGGACCCGCGGCGGCGGCGGCGGTGACATCCCCGCGGGTCCTCACGCGCCCTCTCGCCCCGCAGGGCGCCGACACCTGCACCCGCTGCGCCCACTACCGGGATGGGCCCCACTGCGTGGAGAGCTGCCCCGAGGGCATCCTGGGCGAGCGCAGCCCCATCTACAAGTACCCCGACGCCAGCCGCGAGTGCCGGCCCTGCCATGAGAACTGCACGCGCGGGTGCGCCGGGGTGGGCTGGCGGGGGGCTCCGGCGTCCGGCCAGAGGAGGGGGCTGCCCGTGCCCGCTCTTACCGCCGGCTCCATCTCTGTCTCCGCAGGTGTGTGGGGCCGCTGCTGCGGGACTGCCGGGGGGATGTGCTGCCCGTCTCCAGGTACTGCGGGGCAGGAGCTGCGGGGTCCCTGGGGTGCTGCTGTGCCATGCCGGGCTGTGCCATACCATGCCACGCCTTGCTGTGCCATGCCCTGGTGTGCTGTGCCGTGCCACGTCATGCTGCGTGGTGCCAAGCTGTGCTATGCTGCACCATGCCATGGCGTGCCCTGGTGTGCCTTGCTGTGCCAAGCCGTGCCGTGCTTCACCATGCCAGGCTGCACCGTGCTGTGCCATGCCCTGGTGTGCCGTGGCATGCCGTGCTGCACCGCGCTGTGCTGCACCGTGCTATGTTGCGGCATGCCACGCCGTGCTGCGCCATGCTGGGCCGTGCCTCCCTGCTCTGGGGTCTTTCCCTGCCCACGTGGGTGCTGGGGGATCCCCGGCCCTGGCCGTGCCACCCCCCCACCCCCCCCCGTGCCATGTGCACCCCTGGGTGCCGAGCCCTGCCGTGCCCATGCCGCCCCCGCCAGCCCCAGGGGTTGGGGTGCGCGCCGCCCCCGCGGCAGGCAGGGCCGTGGGAAGCGCGTGGGGAGCGGCGGCGGCGGCGGGCCAGGACCTGCCGGCAGCAGGAGCTCAGCCCCAGCCTCCTCCTGCACCCAGGAAAACACCGACGGTGATCGCGGTGATGGTGGTCGGGGGGCTCTTCCTCTCCTGCTCCTGTATCCTCCTCGCCCTGCTCTACTGGCGGGGCAAGAAGATCCAGAAGAAGCGGGCGATGCGGCGCTACCTGGAGAGGGGGGAGGTGAGCGGGGCAGCCATGCCGGGGGGTCCCGCTCCTGTGGGGAGCTGGCCTGGAGCAGGGGGGAGCCCTGGGGCCACGGGGAGGGGGTTCGACAGGCAGGAGGGGTGTGGGACCCATCCCCGTCTCTCCGTCTCCATCCCCGTCTGTAGCCATCCCCATCCCTCTCCAGCCCCGTTCCCATCCCCATCTGTCCTCATCCGTCCCCGTCCCCATCCCAGGTCTCCATCCCCACCCCTATCTGCTTCCCTCTCCATCGCTCCCCGTCCCCATCTCCGTCTCCTGCCCAGCAGAGCCTGGAGCCGCTGGACCCCAGTGAAAAAGCCAACAAGGTTCTGGCTCGCATCTTCAAGGAGACGGAGCTGAAGCGGCTGAAGGTGCTGGGCTCCGGCGTCTTCGGGACCGTGCACAAGGTGAGCGGGGGGCTCGGCAGGGGGGGGCTCAGCCGGGGCTGGGCATGGCGCTTACCGGGTCATCCCGTCCCCTGCAGGGAATCTGGATCCCTGATGGGGACTCCATCAAGATCCCGGTGAGCATCAAGGTGATCCAGGACTGGAGCGGGCAGCAGTCCTTCCACGCCGTCACCGACGTAAGTCTGGGGGTGCGGTGCGGGCCGGATCCTGCTCCCCGCGGGCCCCCACGGGCAGCAGTGGGGATCAGCCACGGCTGACACTGCCCCCGCAGCACATGCTGGCCATCGGCAGCCTGGACCATGCCTACATCGTGCGGCTGCTGGGCATCTGCCCCGGCCCCCAGCTGCAGCTGGTGACACAGCTCCTGCCGCTGGGCTCCCTCCTCGACTACGTCCGCAAGAACCGCGACAGCATCAGCCCCCAGCTCCTGCTCAACTGGTGCGTCCAGGTGGCCAAGGTGAGTCCCCAGGGTGGGGAGGGGGGAGGGTCCCCCCGGCCTCCCCGGCCCCGCTGACACCCCCGCCCCCCCCCCCCCCCCCAGGGCATGTACTACCTGGAGGAGCACCGCATGGTGCACCGCAACCTGGCCGCCCGCAACGTGCTGCTCAAGTCCCCCAGCCAGGCTCAGGTGGCCGATTTCGGCATCGCCGACCTCCTCTACCCCGATGACAAAAAGTATTTCTACAACGAAGTCAAGGTGGGTGCCTGGCAGGGACCCCCGTGTCCCCCCTGTGCCCTCCCTGCCCCACAGCCCGGGTACCCCTGGCATCCCCTCCTCCCCATGTCCCCAGTACCCCCAGTACCCCCACCACCCAGGGACATCCCAACCCCTCCCTGCCCCGTGGAGTGTGTGTCCCCCCACCCGTCCCCATGTCCCCCCACCCATCCGCGTCCCCCCACACCCCACCTTTCCTCGCAGACGCCCATCAAGTGGATGGCGCTGGAGAGCATCCACTTTGGGAAGTACACGCACCAGAGCGACGTCTGGAGCTACGGTAAGCACCGGCCCCCCAGCTGCCCCGGGCCCCCCCAGCCCCGCAGGGCTCACAGGGACTGTCCCCGCAGGTGTGACGCTCTGGGAGATGATGACCTTTGGGGCCGAGCCTTATGCCGGGATCCGGCTGGCCGAGGTGCCCGACCTGCTGGAGAAGGGCGAGCGGCTCTCGCAGCCCCAGATCTGCACCATCGATGTCTACATGGTGATGGTGAAGTGTGAGTGTGGGGCCACCGCCCGCGGCCCGAGCCTGGGGAGGGTCCTGCTCCTGTCCCCATCCCTGGGGTGGGGTCCTGCTCCTGTCACCAGCCCTGTCCCCAGCCCTGGAGCAGGGTCTCATCCCCATCCCTATCCCCAGGAATGGTCCTGCTCCTGTCCCCATCCCTGTCCCTATCCCTGGAGCAGGGTCCCAGCCGTGTCCCCATCGCCAGAGTAGGGTCCTGCTCCTGTCACCAGCCCTGTCCCCAGCCCTGGAGCAGGGTCTCTTCCCCGTCCCTATCCCCAGGAATGGTCCTGCTCCTGACCACATCCCTGTCCCCATACCTGGAGCAGGGTCCCAGCCGTGTCCCCATCCCCCAGAAGGGTCCTGCTCCTGTCCCCGTCCCAGGGGCAAGGTCTCAGCCCTGTCCCCCTCCCCCAGAAGGGTCCTGCTCCTGTCCCCATCCCTGACCCCATCACTGGGGTAAGGTCCTCAGCCCTCTCCGTCCCCCTAGGCTGGATGATCGACGAGAACATCCGTCCCACCTTCAAGGAGCTGGCCAACGAGTTCACCCGCATGGCCCGCGACCCCCCGCGCTACCTGGTGATCAAGGTGAGCACGACACCCCCCCGGCCCCCCATCCCCGGCCCCGCAGCCCCTGACGCAGCCACCCCGCAGCAGGAGAGCGGGGCCGTCCCGCCCGCCGAGCCCCCCACCCTCAGTGACAAGGAGCTGGATGACATGGAGACGCTGGAGCTGGAGGAGGAGGAGGAGGAGCTGGACGTCTCCTTCAGCCTCACCACCGGGCTTTACCCCCAGCGGCCGCGGGGCAGCTGCACCCGGGTGAGACCCCTCTGTCCCCCCGGGTCGGTGGGCTCTGGGGCTGGGTCCTGGGCATGGCAGGGGGCAGGGTGGGGGCGCAGGGTCCGGGGATGCCCCCATGCATGTGGGACGCGGGACCGACCCACGGGCCCCCCCCTCCCCACTGCCCTGACATCCCCTCTGAGTCCCCGCAGGACCCGCACCCCATTCCTGCAGTGGGATGGGGGGGTCCCAGCCCCTGTGTGTGTCCCCCCGGGTGTCAACCCTCCGTGTCCCCCCGCAGAGCCCCAGCCTGCTCAGCCCCCCGGCCGGCTACATCCCCATGAACCAGCCCGGCCTTGGCAGCGGCCGCCAGGTACCCGTGGGGTGGGGGGCAAGGGGCGCTGGGGTGGGGGGTGGCCATGGGGTGCTGGGGCCTATGGGGGTGGCCATGGGGTGCCAGGGCAGGGGGACAAAGGGGTGGTTGTGGGATGCTGGGGCAGTGGGAGGTGAAGCAGTGGCCGTGGGGTGGTGGGGCAGGGGTGCTGGGGTCCGCAGGGGTGCCCCCCCCTGAGCCCCGTGTCCCCCAGGGCGGGGGGTGCCGGCCGCCGCGGCGCAGCCGTCAGGAGTCCCTGGGACGGACAGTGTCGGAGTCATCGGAGGGCCGGGGCACGGCCTCGGAGCTGGACCTGGCCGAGGGGGGGTCACTGTCGGGAAGCCTCTGCCGCAGCCTGCGCTCGCGGGGGGACAGCGCCTACCTGTCCCAGCGGGAGAGCTTCCCCCCGCCGCCCCCCAGCACCGAGGGCAGTGAGGAGGATGCCAACGGCTACGTCACCCCCAACTGCGCTGGACGGGGTGAGGGGCGCAGCCTTGGGGGGGGGTCCCGTCCAGGCATGGGGTGGGGGTCCCATCCTTAGGAAGTGGGGGTCCCATCTGTGCAGGGTGGGGGGGTCCCATCCTGTAGGACTGGGTCTGGGGGCTCCCACCGCTGTGGGGTTGCAAGGAGCCCCTCCCCATGGGGTGGCGTGTCCTGTCCCTGCAAGGTTTGGGGTTAAGGGGCTGGGGGCTCCTGTGTCTGTGGGGTGGGGGCAGCCTGACCCCAGGGGTGGAGGGGGCCCATCCCCAGTGTTAGGGGTGGGGAGACCCCTTTGTGTGGGGTTGGGGTTCAGGCTGGGGGGGGAGAATCATCTTTTAGGGAGGTGAGGGTTGTGGGGTGGGATGAACCCATCTGTGGCCCAGACGAGACCCCCCAAACTCAGGACAGGTCCTGTGGGCAGAGAGGGGGAGTCCGGGAGGGCTGGGGGGGGCATGGCCGGTGTCTCACCCCCACCTCGCAGAGCCGGACCCCACCGGGGGCTCGGTGCCGGAGCCGGAGGAGGAGTATGAGTACATGAACCGCCGGCCTGGGGGTCCCCCGGGAGCGCCCCCACCCCGGCCGGCCTCGCTGGAGGAGCTGGGCTACGAGTACATGGAGGTGGGCTCAGAGCTGGGAGCCCCCCCGGGCCGGGGGCAGGAGGAGGAGGACTACGAGTACATGAACAAGCAGCCGCGGCTGAGCCGCTCGCTGGGCAGCGTGGCCGGGGGGCCGGGACCCCGGCAGGAGGGCGGCCCCCCCCGGCACGATGGCTACACTGACATGCGCCCGGGGGAGGCCGCCCCGGCCACCGAGGAGGAGCAGGGCTATGAGGAGATGGAGGCGGTGCTGGTCCCCCACTGCCCTGGCTGCCGCGGCCCCCCTGGGCCCCCCACCCCCTGCATGAAGCCACTGCGGAGCCTGGAGGCTTCGGACTGCGCCTTTGACAATCCCGACTACTGGCACAGCCGCCTCTTCGCCAAGGCAGATGCCCAGCGGACGTAGGGGACCCCCCTGGAGCCCCCCCGGGCCCTGCTGGCGCCCTGCTGCCTTTCTGGACCCCCCCCCCGGGGCTGTTTACACTGGATATGAAGGATCCCCCTTGGGGGCATGAGCCAAAGCTGAAGTGTGGGCAGGGGGCCGGGGGGTCCCAGCCCAGGCTGGGAGGGCCATGAGCCCTCGGGGTGCACCCACTCCCTGCCACCCTTCCCAAAGCCTTCCCTGGGGTACGCGGCCAGGGGGGGCTAATCCTGAGCACCCCGAGGTGGGGCAGGGGGCAGCCCAGGCCCTCTGCAGAGGGGGGTTGGTGGGGCTCCGGACCCCTGGGTCTCCCTCCCGCTGTGCCTGGCGGGTGCCCCCCGGCTGCTCCCCCCAGCTGAAGGTGCTCCCCATGTGCAGGGGCGCTGGGTCGGTCCCTGCGGGGGGGCCGGGGGTCCCTGCGGGGGGGCCGGGGTCCCTGTCTGGGGCTGCCTTGGGGTGCAGGCAGATGAGGTCGGGTGCGATTTCTGGGCAAGAAGTCCCCCCCCAGACTCATTTTCAGGTTTCCCCGTTCCCTGCCGGAACCGGAGTGAAGGTTTTTAGGGTGCTCCCCTCACCCCGGGGCTCTTCGGGGGGGTGTCCCCGGTCGGGGGGGCGGGCTGCAGTGCCCGTTATGGCTCCAGGGCCCTGAGCCCGGTAACGGGCCGGGGCGAGGAGGGGGTCTGCGCCACCGCCCCGGGGCGAGGCCCCGCAGAATCTCTTTTCCGTCCTGTTTTCACCAGGTTCCGGGGGGGGGGGAGGCTGCCCTTGTGGGGGGGCCAGCCCGGACACCACCCCCCCCAGCTCGGGGCATCGCCCCCACTCCCCCGGCCCCGGCAGGGCGCGTGGGTCGGGTGGGGTTTGTAAATGCTGAATAAAGAGAAACGGAATTTGACCCGAAGTGGTGGTGGTGTTCGGGGGTGGGCGAGCGATCGGGGGGGGGGGGGAGTGGGGACACGGTGGGGGGGGTGTGCCTGGGGCTGGGGGCTGCGGGGGAGGGGGGGGATGCTGTGATGGGGCTGGGGGCACCGACAGCCCCAGGGTGGTCACCGCCCCCCCCCAGGCCCGGTGGCTCCGCGGGGCCGGTGCCCCTCCCCGCCCCTTTCCCGTGGACTACACTTCCCATCATCCCCCGCGCCCCACTTCCGGCCGCGTAGCCCCGCCTCCCGTGAGAGCCGCGGCGCCCGCCGGGAGCTGCAGTCCGCGTGGGGGGGGCGGGGCCGTGCGCGCGGCGCCGCGGGGGCTGCCGGGAGCTGTAGTCCGGGGGGCGGGGACTCGCCTTCCCAGCGTGCCCCGCGCGGAGCCCGCGCTCCTGCCCTGCTCGCGCTCTCTCGCTCGCGCTCCCCGGGGTCTCCTCAGGCGGCGGCGGCGGCGGGGGGCGGCGGCGGCTCCGACCATGTCGGGCGAGGAGGAGGCGGCCGAGCTCACCATCGCCGAGGACCTGGTGGTGACCAAGTACAAGATGGGGGGGGATATCGCCAACCGTGAGTGCTGGGCCGCGGCCGGGCGGGGGGCGGCGGGGAGGGGGCGGCGGGCCTTGGGGCGGGGGTCGGGGCCGGGGTTGCCCGGTGAGGCGGGGCGAGGGCGGGGGTTGCGGCGGGGGGCCCGGGGCGGGCGGTGAGGCCTGCCTCCCGCCCGCCCCCACCGCCAACGGCCGTCTCCGCAAGCCGGTATGGAGCTGCGGGAAGGGGGGCGGGGGGGGGGGGGGGGCGGCCGTGCGTTCCCCACCCCCCGGCGGCGGCGGCGGCTCCCCGATTCTCTCCCCCCCCCCTCCCCCCCCCCCCCCCCCCCGGCCCCGCACGGCCGCCACTGCCGGCACGTGGCCTCCGCGCCCCACGTGCACCGGCGGTGTGTGGGGGGCGGGGGGGCAGGGCCCGGCGCCCCCCGGCCGCCCTCCCGCGGGGGGAGCCGGGAGCGGGGCCCGGCAGGCGGGGCCGGCCCGGTGCGGGGGCTGCCCCGCGCCGCGCTTTTGTTCGGGGCTTTAACCGAGCAAACGGGCCCGGCGGAGGCTGTCCCGGGCCGGGGCTGTCCCCGCTCGGGCCTGCGACGCGCGTTGTGCGCCCCTAAAACTTTGCCCCCCTCCCTCCCCCCCGCCCCCCCGTGTTATTTCCTTCTTGCTGTTGTTTTTTTAAACGCTTATTTTTGCTGTATCATTAAGGGTGGTTAGCTGCCCCTCGAGAAGGGTGACAGCTGTTTAAAGAGCTAACTGGACCGGTTCTATGAGGTCGTCCCGGCGTTACGAACAGCCTCGGTAGTGGCGTGTCCCACACTAATTGTTGCTGACTTCGACACTTCTTTTTAAGTCATCGCTCCTGACGGTAACTCGGGACGCGGCTCAGCAGAGACGTGGGGCTGAGCGCCACAACGGTGTGGGCTCCCCTTTGGGAAGGGAGGTCGCCCCTTTGCCTTCTCCGTCCGCTCGGCAAAGTGGGTTTAACAGCGTGCCCCGAGTTTGGCAGCATGGAGGGGGCACCTCCCTTCCTGGGGGGGAAAGGCAGCTCCCTCGCAGCGTTTCTTCTCCCTCACGGGGGGCGTGAGCGTGTTTGGGAAGAGCACACACAGAACTGTGGCAAAAAGTTCAAAACGCCGTGGGTTTTTGTCAGAAAGAAGTGCCTTTAACGATATAAAGTTCTGTTAATTCCCTAAATGAAGCGCTGTGGAAGGCCAGAGTACAATTAGTAGGTGTTCCTTGGTCAGCGCTATCACGCTGTCTGCTTCTTGGTTTCATTTGAATGCTCTGAGGAGCAAGGCTCTCCATTTATCTTTACGCTGTGTTTGTTTTAACATTCCCTGTTCTCGCCTCTCTCTGCCAAGCTGTCCACCGAATGTCTCTTTATCAGAGTTTTAGCTGTACTTAAAAAATATTCCCAATTTGTCATTGTTTGTGGCACATGGAAAGGTGACCGAAGGGATTTGAAAAGTAATTCGTCACGTGGGTGAAAGACTTCGGGTTTTTACTCAGTGTGAAAGAAATTATGAAAACCCGCCTCCTTGTAAAAATCGCCTTCAGCACTTCCGAAATATTTATTGCTGTCATACCTAGAACACACGCCATCGGTTACAGAAACTCCCACCCAACAGAGGCACTTCACAAAACAGCCTCTTGTAAAAACAATGTGCTCATAGAGCGAGGAGAAACTGTGAGGATACTTTTTATCCCAGTATCTGAAAACATTTCAGCCTAAGCTTTATGGCTCCCTGTAAGGTGTCCCAGCTGGAGAGAGGGGGAATTGGCAGCTCGGGGGTCCGCTGGTGACAGCCAGAGTGCCTCAGCCCCAGACCGGTGGGGAGGCCATCGAGATGTGGCTCCTCCAGCAGTCCTCGGGCCCCTGTAACAGCCTCAAGATGTGTTTGTGAATGTCATTGGCAGTGTTTCAACCAAAGCCCCTTTCCCCACTTATCCTATAAAGCGTGAGGCGTGCCATCATCTACAGGAGAACCAAAACGCTGCTGGGACTCACAGGCACTAGAATATGCCCAAAAGTGGGTGCAGGCAGCAAAACCTCTCTGACCCGCAGCACGGAGCAAGGTATGTGGAGTTCCTTGTGTCTGGCAGCTGCCGGCACTGCCGGGACGGAGCAGGAGCACGTGGGTTACCTTTAAAACACGTTTCTGCAGAGTAAGGGACTAACGTAACCGGCTCTGCGCCGCTGCCAGCTCTTGTGCCCGGCAAAGTCTTTCAACTGCTCCATACCTCTGGTCCTGCACGTCCACAGCGCTGGCCCCCGTTCCTTTGATGTGCTGCGCGTCCCGTCTCCCAAGTAATTTTCAAACCTGTTCCTGTAGCTCTGACTTCTCCACAAAGAATGTGGGAGAGCGGTGTTTCTGCTTGGCTGCTTTGTTTGACAGACCTCGGTCTGCGCAGGCAGGTGCCTGAAGCTGCAGCGCTTCACCTGTGCAAACCCCAACGTACGTTCATTTGCTCACGCTCTCTGTGGAAACCTTCTCGAAAAGAAAATAAAAGTTAAAGTGGGATTTCTGCCCATCTGTGGTCCTTTTGGTGAAGAGCTGAGTCCAGTCTTGTTCCCTCTTAGAAAACAAACAGAACCTTTCCGCCACGGTGCCGTGTGATGAGCGTTGGTGTTAGATTTAAGGCCGTTTGTTGTTCACATGCTTCAACAGCTCTGTGTCTGTGTTTGAATTAAGGGGTCCTGCGTGCGGTGGTTGAAGCGGCGAACTCCGGAGTGTCGGTTCTCTGCCTGTGCGAGAAGGGAGATGCCATGATCATGGAAGAGACTGGCAAGATCTTCAAGAAGGAAAAAGAAATGAAAAAAGGTGAGGCCTGCTCCAGAGAGATTGTCGGCGTTGTCATGTTTCTTGGTCCCGTCGGGTGGCTGGTGTGAACAGGCAAGAGCACAGGAAGCGCTACTCTGTGCTAATCAGTGTAAGAAACAAACAGTTTGCTGTTCCCAGAAAGCCAATTTTAACCCAAATCCTCCTGCCTGCCCTGCTGGTAAGCATCACTGGTGAGCCTTAGCTTCCCATTTCGATGCACACAGTCATCCCTGTTGAAATGAGAGTTACTCTGGACTCCCGCCTTCAGGAAGACCTGCGGTACGGTTATTGCTGGTCTGTGGTCGCTGTGGGAATTGTGTGACACTCGGATGTGTCACCGAGAGCTCGCTGGTTTCTGTTCGGGAGACTTGAGGGCCCTTTTGCAGGTGGCTCACTGCCTTGGATTTATGTCTGTGACGGTCGCCTGGGCAGAAGGAGAGCCGGTGCAGGAGCAGACCATGCACTGCGTTCCTCTTGGCTCTTTGGCCAGAGACTTGTGTAACAGGGCATTTTACAGCGTGTCAGAAACCAAAATCCCAAGTGATGATCCACGTCGGCGGGGCTGCTGACTGTGCCAGGTGTGAGGCTGCACGACTTCATGGAATGTATTTTTTTCCCCTTTATAGGTATTGCCTTCCCAACGAGTATATCGGTAAATAACTGTGTCTGTCACTTCTCCCCCCTGAAGAGCGACCAAGACTACATCCTCAAAGAAGGAGACTTGGTCAAAATGTAAGTGTCTTGGTTATGCTTCTTGTGAGTTTAGTGTTGGCATCGGGGCTTTGCTTTCTAATCCTGCTTGGTGTGTTAAATACTTACTCGGCGCGGCTAATTAAGGAATCTCGTAGCCTGTCAAGTGAAGTGCTTGAAACATGCTTGAGTCTTCTGATACTTCTAGAAGTCACACAGGTTTCCTGAGCTGTGACGCCCCACCTCTAATTAGCTCTCTTTGTGTTGCAGTGACTTGGGAGTCCATGTCGATGGCTTCATAGCGAATGTAGCACACAGTTTTGTCATAGACGCCTCAAAGGTAGGTTTGTGATGGAGCGGTCTCTTGCCACTGCCGCTTTACGTGCAGTCTAAGGGAGAGATTAAAAAGCTGATGTTTGGGTGCCTCTAGTTCCCAAGGCAGCAGCAGCGTGGAGCCTTGGAGAGGCGTCTGCTTCGTTTGGCAAAAGCGCCGCGGGTCTGGTGGCACAGCAGTGACAGGGTGTAAACAGTCCCCTTCCTAAAAGTTACTCAGCCCTCTGGAAAATTGTTTGTTTCAACACCTACAATTTTCCAAGGTTACAAACAATTTGAGACATACCACGTGTGAGTGGCGCTGCAGTGGGTCATTTGCATGTAGAGTGTCTGGGGCTGTGGGGTGGACTGGGCAGACTGGTTTTGCTGCCCCCTCTACTGGCCGAGGCACCGGGAGCCCAGCGCCGCACTGCTGGGAGTCGCTGCCTTCACCTTTGCGAACTGAGCTCAGGGGCGACTTGTTCTTTGAGCCCCAAAACTAGTCCCCGCTGCCCACTTCTCCTGCCTGAACACGCCAGCACGGACGTTTCTCGCTCGGGGCTGACCGCAGCGCCCGGCCCTGGCACGTGTCAGAGAGGAGACCACCGTGGCACGCCTGGTTCGGCCGGGCATTTTGGAAGTGACGCTAAGCCACGCTCACGGGGTGGAAATTACTGTTGTGTGCGTAATGTCATCACGTAAGCTCGGAACAAATTTTTAGCTGTAGTCTTGGGAGGAAGATGGCAGTGTGGGTCTTGGGAATGGATTTTCTCCAGTGGCTCTGTCTGAACGACTTGATGGGGAAAAGACAATAAAATAAAAAAACCTTTTGAAGTGTATTGAAATCTTCCCAGTCCACATCTCTGGCGACAGGAGAGTCTTGTTCTGTTTTCAGTCTTTGACAGTGATGCGCTTGTACTAGGGTGTCTCTGTTGAAACTTGTGAGAGCCAATTTGGTTGTGGCTGATACTCATCTGCTCTTTTAACGGAGAAGAGAGTAACGACCGAGCTGTGAAGCTGGAAGCCCTTCCACCTCTGAGCTAGATTTTCCCATTCACTGATGGAGAGGGTGTCCAGTTAGATGGAGAATCTCCATCTCTGGACACTCAGAACAGCATTCTTGCTAGTAAGCAGGATGGGAACATACCTTAAAAAGCCTTTATTTTTCTGTTCTTCCAGGAAAACCCGGTGTCAGGCCGTAAAGCTGATGTCATCAAGGCGGCTCATCTCTGTGCCGAAGCTGCTCTGCGCTTGGTAAAGCCTGGAAACCAGGTGAGTGGCTGGTACGGGGGAGAGTATGTCTGGGCAAGGAGCTCGAGTACAGACGCTGCCTGTTCCATGCTTCCTGCATAGAGATAAAAGCGTGTGACCTTGCTGGGGAAGAATTGCCCAGCGATGTGGGGAATCTGGAAGCAGCTGTCTGCGGACAGCTGAGCTGCTGCTGGGTGAGCACCAGCCCGCTGGGGCGGGTGGCAGTGACTCTTCTGTCAGCAGCTCTGGCTTCCCTGCGGGACCCGGGCTCTTCCTTGTGCGATGGCGGCTTCGCAGAGACGCCTCGGTGCTCCCGCTCGCCAGTCCTTTCCTTGCTGAAAAGGCAGCTGGGCGCGCACAGCAACTCCACCGAACAGTGCTCCCTTCAATCTCCCACTTGCACCTCTCCCTTGCCTGGTGCTCAGGTGCCTCGGCAGCTGTGGGCAATCTCCTTTGTCGCTGTGTTACTGTTCCAAACGCACTCGTGCCGCTCTTGGTTCCCAGTGTAATCCCCTAAAGGGGGATGGCTTGTGAGAAGGCACTGGGTGCCGCGCGGGAGGCTGAGCTGACCTCATGTTACGTGTCGTTTTTGTTGATACTTGATTAAAAATGGAAGCCTGACACTGTTTCTCCTTTTTATGGAGGTGTTAGAGCACCAGTCGGTTAGAAAACGTGGTTTTATCACAGAACGCTGTCAAGTTAAAAAAAAACCTGCCTGTGCTTGTGGCTTGAATTTTATATCCTTAATGTGTTTTCATGTGTTCTTCATCCAGAACACACAAGTGACAGACGCGTGGAACAAAATAGCCCACTCGTTTCACTGCACGCCAATTGAAGGTAAGGATGGGGGGGGCAGCTGACCGGAGGTAGCGACGTTTTAGCTGCGCGCTAAATCTTGAGCTGCCCTATTCAAATTCTGGGAAACATCTAATGACTACGAGTCCTAGACGTGCCATCTTTAAATGCAGCAGCCTTTGCTAAAAAAAGAAAATCCCTTCAAAACTCTCTAGATTCTTCTTCCTTCCTCTATTTTTTTTTTTTTATTTTTTTTTTTAAAGATGCATTAATCTAGGAACAATAGACACGGGCTTCCACAGCTGGTAGGTAGTGTCCTGGCTCCTGGACTTCCTGCTGACCTTGGGCAAATCGCGTGGCCCTTTGCTTTCATACTTGACCACTCGTAGTTAAAACCCCTTTAGCGAATACATAACAGAGCTTGTTTGTAATGCGAGGGCCGCTGCAAAAGCAGCCCATAGATGTGTAGGGTATGTAATTTCCTTCCTTCCAACTCTAAAGTGATTCACGTTCTCTTCGCAGCGTTGATAACGGGCGAGTGGGAAGGCGCTGGGATAGCTTCTGGTAGAAATGAGACCACTGGCTTCTTGTCTGAAAGGTGGCGAGAGAGCTTAGCCTGACATTTGGCACATGCAGATGCTTTTCTCCTAGTCGGTGACATCACTGTCAAATGGTTCTTTCAGCCACAGTTACATCGGTCCATTATTAGTTAAATTTCCTGAAATACTGTAAAGCTGGCTCATTCTCTTAGCTCGCCTTAGCCCAGTCTCGGAACATCGGTTCCCTGTTCCTTGTGTGGGATGGCTTTGTGGGTCTCCCTAATGCTTTGCTCCTTTCTCTGTGAAAAAACATGGCATCAGCTGCAGTGAGGAGGCGGCCGCTCGCACTGTCGAGGGAGTTGAAGCAGCCACTGTTTTGGAAACAGTCGAGTGCCGTAATTATTGAGGCACCGGCAGCGGCATAAGGCCCCAGTTAATGAAAACAAACGGGGCTGTTGGCGGCTGGGGTCGTGCCTTCCCTTCCCGCCAGCGGCAGCCGTCCTTCCTGAATGGAGGCATGCGGCTGTCCCTGCTGGGCTGGTGGCTTGGGGAGCAGGATGGCCGCGTGGGCCTCTTCCTAGACTTCGACTTGAAGGTGAACTGTAGAACAGAAGGGAAAAGTGAAGCTACCCCCCCAAAATAACCTTTGAGTGCTGTACAGCTGAGGTGCTGGGGAAAGGACTGCAAGTTTCCATTAATTTGACATCTGGCATCTTTTAAAAAACACCCGAGGGTGCACCGGACCTGCCTGCAGGTTCACCTCCAGTCCATTACAGCCCACCGGTGCAGTGCACGTGCCTAAGTGAGAAGTGGCAGTACTTGAAAAGGCTCAGCGGCTGGCTGCGCCTCTCGCGGGAGCTTGCAGCTCCTCGCTGGCGAGGGAGCGTTGCTGAAGTCGGAGCGGGCTTTGGGGAGCTCCATGTCTGTGCTAGTGCACTTGACAGGAGCTGAGGAAGTGCTAACGCCGACGACGGTGTCTTTACTGCTCGCTCTAGCTGAGGGCTGCCGTCCCGGGCCCTGGAGTGTTAATAATGCAAGTCACTGTGTCGCTGGTTTGCAGCTCAGAGGTGTTAATGGATTCTCTTATCGCGGCAGGGATGCTGTCGCACCAGCTGAAACAGCATGTGATCGATGGAGAGAAAACAATCATCCAGAACCCTACAGACCAGCAAAAGTGAGCATCACCTCTGGGGTCGCTGCTTCCAGCAGCATTTGGGAGGGGTGTGACTAGGTCCAGAATGGTGACCCTGTTTCTCGCTGCGGTATCAAGTGGGGGATGTAGCAGGTATGTTTAATTAAACCGGGGTATAGACTGCTCCCCGTATGGCCTCTTTCTTGAAGTCTGACCCTGTATGGCAAATCCGTAGCTTGCTAGCCCCGTATGTTCTTGTCTGTTCTGTGTGAACGTGAAGTGTGGCTCTGCGTTTGGGGGTTGTTCTGAGAAAGAAGGGCTAGAAGTCACTGCCATGAGGCTCCTCGCTGGCACCTGCAGGTGTTCTTGGTTTCTGTCCAGTTTCTCGAAGGAGTCTGCTGGAGGCTGCCAGCAAAATAACCAACTGTTGCTGGTTGTAGCGGTGGATGCTAATTCACCAGGAGCTGTGCCAAGACCTATCGATTATCTCGCAGAAGCTGCCAGGAGCCCACTGGATGGTGATCGCTGTCAATAGCATCTCAGGGTGGTTTTGAACTAATGGTCTGGATATGTCATTCCGTTCTGTTCCGGCAGCTCCTCTCAGGGATCCCTCGGGGTTGGGTCTCGCGCCGAATACTTAGAGCTCGGTGGCTCTAAATCCAGCACTCAGCCTGTAAGTTCTCAGGCATGGTGATGTACCAGGGATGGTGGGGCTCCTGGCCTGCCTAGGACGTGACCACAAGTTCAAATCGCCGGTGCTGAATGTCTGAGAGACCCCCCCACCCCTTACTGGGGATGGAGCTACCTGTCCTGGGCAGGAGGAGCACTGGCTTGTAGTTGGTTTTCTCTGCCAGCCTGTCACTGATCAGCTCCGCCACCTGGCATGTTACTCTTCAACTTCAGCATCTTCTGTGCCAGCTTTTGCTCTTCTGGTCAGGGACCTGGTCACTCTAGCTCCGTAGCGCTACTTCGTGCTTGTAGACCTTCTCTGGCTGAGGCCAGCGTGGGCTTGTGCGAGGTATTGTGGCTGCCTAGGAGGTTTTGTCTTCTCTATTTACTGTTCTTTGACTCACCAAACTTTTCTTCATCCAGGAAGGACCATGAAAAAGCAGAATTTGAGGTCCATGAAGTTTATGCTGTTGATGTTCTCGTCAGCAGTGGAGAGGGAAAGGTGAGGCCGGTGCTTCTTGGCCTGCAGCTCTTCTGTGCGCGTGGTCAAAGTGGCCGTGTTTCAGAATAGTCGGCAGCAGCCAGTGGTGCTAACAGCCACATCCTTGTGGGTGCCAGCTCCAGCCAGGGAATCAGCCCGGGAATACTTGTTGGCTGGGTATCGCTGTGTCTTTTTCGGTGGAGCATCCGAAAATCCGAAAAGTGGAGGTGCACCTTTACGGTGTCGGAGTACGGACGGTGCTTGTCTGATACAAATGCCCCAGCGCATGCAGGCCGTTGGCTAACCTGGCTGGGGAAGCGCCGCGCTGCTTTCCTGGTCGCTCAGCTCTGTTTGCATTTCCAGGCAAAGGACGCTGGACAGAGAACTACAATTTACAAAAGGGACCCCTCCAAACAGTACGGCTTGAAGATGAAAACCTCCCGTGCCTTTTTCAGTGAGGTGGAGAGGCGCTTTGATACTATGCCATTTACTCTCAGGTATTTGCTCTCATTCGTGGCCTCCCCATGTGGTCAGAGCGGGGTGCTTTGCGTGAGCTTGCAGACCATGCTGACAGCAGATCTGACGTGCTTTCACTGTCCTGTCACAGAGGAGGAGGCAGCTTTTGCTGCTTTACATTGGGGTTTGCTGTATTTGAGCCTGCGAGTGGGTGGAGGAAGGATGTTACGGGCTTAAGCAGGAATCCCAGGCAGAGCCTGAGGATTTGAGAATCTCCTGTGCTTTGCCTGGCAGGTGGGGAGCCAGGAACTGCGTTTAAAATCAAACAGAGAGTAGTGAAAGCAGTGTCAGGGTGCAGCATGCAGAGGTGAGGCAATTCCAGCTGATTTTTTTAAGTGAGGTACTCTCAAACTAAGGAAACAACATTCACTTGACAGCCTCTTTTTTTCATCCTTAAATCCACTTGCCTTTTCCACTCCTGGAGGCTACAGTTCACCTGGCAGTTGCCTGCTCTGGCAGTCTGCTTTGTCACTGCACCACGACACTGCTGGGGCGAGGGGGATGCAAGTGAATAAAGGCTCCAGCCTGACCCCAGGGGCAATTCTGAAACCTGCGGGGTGGAATCTGGCTTCTAGGAAAGGGCCTGAGCTCAGGTGTGGCTCTGTCTCCTCCACAGGGCATTTGAGGATGAGAAGAAGGCCAGGATGGGGGTGGTGGAATGCGCCAAGCACGAGCTGCTCCAGCCTTTCAACGTCCTCTACGAAAAGGAAGGTGAGTGCTGGCGGTGGGAGGACTGGGAGCCGGGTGTGGACGGGCACTCGGTGGACAACTGTCGGTCGCTTCCGGAGTCTGTATAAATACCAGGGATGCACTTCAAGGGCCCTGGGATTTATCCTCCAGGAAACTCGCTACCCATTGGCTTCTGGATCTTGTTTTGGAGTCGTTCCAGTGATGAGATGAAGTTTTTTGTGGAGTAATTTCCTGGGCAGGAGGAAAGATTGATGGCTGCAGCTCTCTGGTTTGCTTACGGAGCATGCTTTGGGGGGGTGCTGGTAAAGGAATTGTTTTGCCCTGCCTGGGGTAGGTTTAAGCAGTTCCTGTGAGATGGTGTTTAGCAGTGACAGTGTGGAAATGGCATAGGAATCGAAACATCTGCTTGGAAACATCTGCCGAGATACCTAGCAGACCCGATACGTGGGGAATGTGGTGTAGTAACGCCTGGTTCTGTCTTGCAGGAGAGTTTGTTGCACAGTTCAAATTCACAGTGCTTTTAATGCCCAACGGTCCTATGAGGATAACCAGCGGCCCCTTTGAACCGGAACTCTACAAGTCGGAGTTTGAGGTGCAAGATGGAGAACTGAAGGTTGGTTTAAAAATAATAGTAAACAGATATAGCACATCGCATGGGTCACCCTGTCTTTGCATCCCGCGGGGTGAAGGTGGGAAGCAAAACCTGGAAGACTCTGCAGGCGTGAGCTTAAAAAGGAAAAGATTTGCTTAAGACACGGTTGAGTCCCTATTTCCTGCATCAAGCACCAGCTCTAGTGGCTTGATAACAACAGCCAGCCCTTTCCGAGGAGCGGCTGAGAAGTCTCAACAGCTGGCTCCAAGGCCTCATAGCTCGGCGGGGTGTGAGGCTCTGGCATTCCCCGTCTACCACCGTGCCCGTGAGGACTTACCACCATTCCTTCGGGGGCTGGCGGCGCTCGTTCTGCTTCAACGGTGTTTCCCTTTATCTGCTGTCAAAAAAAGGAGTCGGCTTTCCTAGCTTCTTATGTTTCCTTCCTGTCTCTAGGCCCTTCTACAAAGTTCTGCAAGCCGGAAGACCCAGAAAAAGAAGAAAAAGAAGGTAACGTGGCCATGTTTTGTGGGGATTAGCGGCACGTTATCGCTTGCCGTCAGCCCTGCCCGAATGTTACCCAGGCCCTGCGTGGTCGCGTCTTGGGCTCGCCTCCCAGCCTGCCTTAAAGAGCACCCTGGCGTTCCCCTGGCCCGGGACGCCGCCGCCTCGTGGGAAGGGGCCTCCCGGTCCCTTGGTGGGCTGTCGTACCTGCCGCCAGCGTCGCAGCCGCGCGTGGTCCCCGAGCGAGCCCCCGTCCTGACCGCCGCCCTGGGCTTGTTTCCGCAGGCCTCCAAGAACGCAGAGAACGCCACCACGGGAGAGACGGCAGAAGAGAACGAGGCTGGCGACTGAGCAGCTCCCGCTCCCTCCATGTAGCACCCAGTTCACACACACTCGCCCCTTTTCCCCCAAAAAACAGAAGCGAAATAATCTAGCACTGTTTGTCTCTTACGACCAAACAACAAACAGTCTGGACTTCCCACTGACTACAACCAGCTCCTATTGACTTTGCCAATGAGGGAGGATTCTCTCAGCCACTTCAGACTACTTAAAAAAGAAAGCAGAAAAATAAAATCAGGAGTAAAAGCTAGTCTATATCCACTCTTTCTAACCTTTTATACTACCCATACTTGTTGAAGAGGTGAACAAATAAGCCGATCCCAGCGAGAGAGGGAGTGTAGAGAGCTGCCTGCTTTCTTCTTCCTCCTCCTCCTCCCCCCACCCTCTTTTTTTTTTTTTAATTTCTCCCTTTACAGCTTTTCTTGGAGGAAAAAACCAAAACCAAACAGCCGATTACGCCCGACAAAAAGTGCCCTGCGTTTAGTGATATGGTACGCGTGGACGGTGTAAGGTGATCTGCCTCGCTGCGCCATCTCGGCTCCTCCCGGCCGCCCAGGCATCCCTCTCCGTTACCTTGGGGCAGAGGATTGCTCACTCTTCTCTTTTAGCCTCTAGATTGTACGATGATAATTGGGAAAAATAACAAATTTTATGTCCCCTGTGAAATTGTAGACTGTTCTGTCTACTCTGTTCTGTCTCTGCCTTGATTTACGTATAAACGCTCTATTTTTTAATATGCCGCTGTGGCGAGCTCGTTTTTAAATTGACTGTCCAGCTGTGCTCGGAAGCAGGTAACGTTCCCCAGGTGGCAGCTCTGCGGAGGGGCGGGAGGCAGGCGAGCTGCCCACTGCCCAGCACTGGTTTTTAATTCCCTGGTGTCGCGGGGAGTTCTGTTTTTTTACCCGTGGCTGGTTGCCATGGCCCGTGAGTCGGTTCCACTCTTCCATGTGCGTTGGCGGCTCTCGGAAGGGTCTCCTGTCCGCACGCGCTCCTCTGGCGATAGGCGAGGGAAACGCTGCAGGAGTTGCTGGACTCGGGCTAGAGTCCGGCTAGGGGTATTGCTCTTTTATAGTCAGTCTTTTTTAAAAAAAAAAAAAAAAAAAAAAAAAAAAAAGAAAGAAAAAAGAAAAAAAAAAAGAAAAAAGCCAATTGAATTACATGTAGTTGAATGTGAGGTTTTTTTCTTTGCCAATACCTGCTGACTGGCTCTCTGCTTATTCCCCTGCTGTAGCTGAATTTGGGAGAAACTCTCGCCTTTAAAAACGCTCCCGGGCATCTCCGCGGGCACCGTGCTTCCTCGCCAAGATCTGGGTTTTCCCCCCCAAACTCCACACGTGCAAATATTACCAAAGTCAATAAAAGAGAATAAATGATGCGCTATTTTTTTTTCTGAATTTTTCCATCTCTCTCCGCTCCTGTTCTCAAACTCTTCCAGCTGCAGCGGGGCCCCGGGGCCGGCGCGAGACGGATGCGGCTCCTCGCCCAGCGCTGGCCGGAGCAGGAGGGCTGGGACCGCTGCTGGCGTGGCCGGGCGGCTCCGACGGCATCACCCTGACCGTGAGCAAAAAAAGAAACCTCGTTCCCCGGGAGGGAAGTTTTAGCGTTTTTAAGCAATATTCTGCCCTCTGTGGAAGAAGGGCAGAGGTAGCCTTTCTCTGAGCCCACGATACAGGTTTATAAACACAGCGGCTTGCCTGAGGTTTATTTAATTTTCCATTTTTACTTTAAAGAAAAGAAAAAAGACTGTACCTCCATATACAAGACACAAAAATCCAGTTGTTAAACTTTGACAAGCGGGAACTCCCGAGAGCACCTCTGTAACTGACATTTTTTTTTAATTTTTCCCCAAATAAACTCTCCTATTGATGTCTCTCCTTGGCCCGAGGGACGGCTCCGCTGCTCGGGGTGGGGGGGGGGGCCGGGCCCGGCGTGCGGGGACACCCCCGGCCGCGGGGCGGCTCCTCCGGGGGCTGCGCAAAATGGCCGCCGGCGAGCGGACTACAGCTCCCGGCACGCCCCGGGGCCTGAACTACAGCTCCCATGATGCACCGGGGCGGTGGACTACAGCTCCCGTCGTGCCCCGCGCCGCAGGGGGCGGGGCCACGGACACCACCGTATAAATAGGCCCCGGCGGGCGATCAAGGCCTCTCTCGGCCGCTGCTGCCGCCATCTTGTGGGCCGTTGCCGCCGCCGGCCGCTCCATCCGCCTCCATCCGCCGCCAGCGCCGCCGCCCCCCCGCCGGGACTGAGCGCGGCGCCTCCGGAACACCATGAGGGCCAAGGTGAGCGGCGGGGGCGACCGATGGCGCTTCATCCCCCGCCTCAACCCCTCCGGGGGGGGGGGGGGGGGTCCCGGGCCCGGCCGGGAGGGCGCGCCGTGGCCTGGAGAGCCCCGGGGGGGGGTCCTGGGGCGGGGGTGGAGGCGGAGGCTCCGGGGGGGGGGGGTCCCGGGGGGTGTGGGTGTCTCGGTTACATCGGGACGTGGAGTGCGGCCGGGGGTGTCGGCGCATGGGGCTGGGGTCTGCGGGCGGGGGAGGGGCCGGAGTCTGGGGGTGCGGGGCGATGGAGGGGTGCGGGGGGCCTGGGGGGGGGCTCCGGGTGCCGCGGCGGGGGGGAGGGGTATGTGGGGAGGGCGGGGGGCGCGTCTCCGGCCCCGTCGGTCCCGGCACTAACGCAGCCCCCTCTCCTCTCCCCGCAGTGGCGCAAGAAGCGCATGCGCAGGTACGTGAGGTCCCCCCCAGGGCCGCCGCCCGCTCGTCCCGCTCACCGGGCAGCGCGGGGGGCTCCGGCCGTGCCGTCCCGCCGCGCGGGGCCGGCCCCGGGCCCTCAGCGCCACTCTCTCCCCACGCCAGGCTGAAGCGCAAGAGGAGGAAGATGAGGCAGAGATCCAAGTAGGCCCCGCCGCGGGGCCGTCGCCGCCGGGGAAGCGCCCCGGTGCTCCCGGGAGGGGCCCGGTGCCGTGGGGGGGCGAACCCCCGCCGCGCCGGGCCGGTTGTGCGCTCTGTGGCGGCCGCCGCGCCGCGAATAAAGCTGGTGTTTGTCGGGACGCGGTGTGGTTCCTCCGGGAGCGGCGGGGAGTGGGGGACGCCCCGGTAACGGGGGTGGGAGCGGGGCCGAGGCGGGGGGGCGGTGTGGTGTCCCGGCGCGGGTGGGGGAGCTCACGGGGAGCGCCGAGCCGGTGTCGCGCACTCATGACGTCACGGCGACGGAAGACCCGAGTGCACCCTCCGCCCGGGAGGAAAAGCGCATAGTTTCTTCCGGGTCGCCCCGGAAGCACCATAGAGCGCTTCCTGCCCGGCGCAGAGCGGCGGCCGGAAGGGGCCGCTCATTGTTGGTGCTGGAGGACCCGCGAGGAGGCCGCGAACGGGTGAGTGCGGGGCCGGGCGGGACGGGCCGCGCCGCCACCGGGACGGGCCGCGCCGCCACCGGGACGGGCCCCGCTCCGCCGGCCTCGCCCCGCCCCCGGGCCGAGCCGCCGCCAGGCCCCGCCGCCGGGCCTGTCCTGGGCCTGTGCCGGGGCCTGCGGGGCAGTTGCTATGGGGACCCGGTGGGGGGACCGCGCCCCCCCCGCCCTCCCGGTGCGCCCCGACGTGGCTGTCACCGGGCGAAGGTCCCTCACACCGGGGACCGGCGGCGACCGGGACCCTGCGGCCGGCCCGGGCCGCTCTCACCGGCACCGGCAGCCCCGGGGAGCGGCCGGGAGGGGCTGCCCGGGACCCCCACGCGGCTCGGGGGGCCGCGGTCGCGCTGGCACCGGGTGGGGGCGCCAGGGGCCGTGCGGGGCCGTGCTGCCCGTGGGTGGCGCCAGCGCTGGTGTCCCGGCGCGGGTGTTCCCCCCCCGGTACCGCGGGGCTTGTCCTGGTCCCGTCCCTCACCCCGCTCCCTCCCTCCATCCCGCAGTGCCCGGAGCCCCGCGGCAGCGGCGGCGGCGGCAGCGGTGAAGATGCCCGACCGCGACGGCTACAACAACGGCAGCAGCGGCGATGAGGTGGGTGCCAACGCCGACGACATCTGCCGCGATTTCCTGCGCAACGTCTGCAAGCGAGGCAAGCGCTGCCGCTTCCGGCACCCCGACATCAGCGAGGTCACCAACCTGGGCGTGCGCAAGAACGAGTTCATCTTCTGCCACGACTTCCAGAACAAGGAGTGCGTCCGGCTCAACTGCCGCTTCATCCACGGCACCAAGGAGGACGAGGACTGCTACAAGAAGACGGGGGAGCTGCCCCCCCGCCTGCGGCAGAAGGTGGCCGCTGGGCTGGGCCTCTCACCGGCCGACTTGCCCAACAGCAAGGAGGAGGTGCCCATCTGCAGGGACTTCTTGAAGGGCGACTGTCAGCGGGGCACCAAGTGCAAGTTCCAGCATCTGCAACGGGACTACGAGTACGAGGCGCGAGGCATGGCCGCCCGCGAGCAGGGCATCGTCCCCGCCGTCCGCCGCTACGACCCCTACGACGCCATCTACGACCCCGACCGCTATGACGACCACGACCCTGTGCTGAAGCGGCGGCGCGTGGACGGGCTGCACTTCGAGACCTATGAGTACAGCTTCGCCAGCCCACGGACGGTGGAGTACCGGCTGCTGGAGGAGGAGAACATCATGCTGCGCAAGCGCGTGGAGGATCTCAAGAAGCAGGTGAACAACCTGCTGGCCACCAACGAGGTGCTGCTGGAGCAGAACGCCCAGTTCCGCAACCAGGCCAAGGTGATGACGCTGAGCTCCACCGCCACCGCCACCGAGCAGACTCTGGCCCCGACGGTGGGCACCGTCACCAACTACAACCACAGCATCGCCCAGACCCACACCACGCTCAGCAGCCAGGCCCTCCAGCCCCGGCCCGTTTCCCAACAGGATTTGGTAGCTCCCGCCGGAGCCCAGGCGGCTCCCCCCGCCAACGCCGCTCCCCCCATGAACCCCGAAATCACCCCGCTTTCGGCTGCCTTGGCCCAGACCATCGCGCAGGGCATGGCCCCCCCCGTCTCCATGGCGCCGGTGGCCGTCTCGGTGGCACCGGTGGCCGTCTCGATGGCGCAGCCGCTGGGCGGGATCACCATGAGCCACGCCACCACCCCCATGGTGACGTACCCCATCGCCTCCCAGAGCATGAGGATAACGGCCATGCCCCACTGACCCTCCCACGCCGCGGGGGGACGGGGCAGCCGGCCAGACCGCGGCCCCCCCGCGAGACTGAGCCCCTGGGGGACACAGGAGGAGGAGGAGGAAGGGCAGAGCCTCCCCAGCTGTCGGACAGTGGCGGCAGCTCCCGTGGGGGCTCTCGCCCGGCGGGGGGCCGGCGGCGTGGGAGTGGGGGGTGCAGTGACCTCCCCCAGCGTGGGGCTTCGCGCCTCCATCCGGCACCTGCCGCACGGGTGGGGCGGGGCTCCTCCCCGCGGAGTCCCGCCTACGGACACGGCCCCCCCCGCGCCGGGTCTGTGTCCCGGGGAGGGGGGCACCGGGGCCGCGGCTTCCCTGGGCCCTGTAACGTTTTCAACTATTAAAAAAACAAAAACCAAAGCAACCAAATGTGGTCAGCGGCCATCGCTCTCCTGCCCTCGGCACCGCCATCGTGTCCCGGGGTGGGGGTGGGGCTGCCGGTGGCTCTGGGGGAAGGGGGGGGGGGGCGTGGGGGGTGGACCTCTCTTTTTGGCTCCGCCCACAAGTGTGCTCAACATGCCCCCCTTTGCTTTGGCTCCGCCCATAAGCTATATCAGCCACGCCCCCTCGCTTCAGCTCCGCCCACAAGCTCTCTCAGCCATGACCTGTTGCTTCAGCTCCACCCACAGGCCGTCTATGCCACGCCCCCGATTATGCTCCGCCCACAGGCTCTCTGTCACGCCCCCTCTTCGGCTCCGCCCACAGACAGTGTCTGCCACGCCCCCTCACTGTGGCTCCGCCCACATGCCCTCTCAGTCATGCCCCTGCTTCGGCTCCGCCCACAGTCTATTTCCGCCACGCCCCCTCACTTCGGCTCCGCCCACAGGCCGTCTCCGCCACGCCCCCTTGCTTCGGCTCCGCCCACAAGTTATCTCAGTCACGCCCCCTCGCTTCGGCCCCGCCCGCAGTCTATTTCCGCCACGCCCCCTCGCTCCGGCTCCGCCCAATGGTGCGCGGCGCAGTGCCGCAGGCGGGGCGGTCCCGGCGAGGCCCCGCCCCCGGGGGCGGGGCGCGGGGCGGGGCGGGGCGCGGCGGGGCAGCGGCGGAGCGGCGGCGGCGGCGGCGGCGGCGGCGGCGGCGGGATGGAGCGGCGCGGCGCGGGGCTGGCGGCGCTCGGCGCGCTGGGCCGGCGGCTGCTGTGGGCGCTGCCCGCGTACGCCGCGGGGCTGCTGGGGCTGGGCGCGGGCGCGCTGCTGCTGGCCCTGGCGCTCTACGCGGGCTGGCGGCGGCGGCGGCGCGCCCGGGAGCGCGGGATGCGGCTGGCCGCCCGCCTGCAGCACGACGAGGAGGCGGCCGTGCGCGCCGCCGCCGCCGGGCTGGGCGCGGCCCGCGGCGAGCTGCCGGCCTGGGTAAGCGGGGGCCGCCCGCCGCGCCGCACCGTTATCCCCGCCGGCGGCACCGGGACCGGCTCGGGCTGCGCACACACACACACGCACACCCCCCCCGCCGGGCGGGACCCCCGGCACCGCGCTCACCCCCCCCCCCCCCCCCCGCCCCCCCGCTTGGGCGTCCCTGGCCGGGCGGGACCCCCGCGGTCCCCCCATGCGCCGCACCGCCCCCGGCCCCGCTGCTGGGGTCCCGCCTCCCCGCTGCACCGAGCCCTGCTTGAGCTTCCTGTCGGGCGGGACCCCCGGGATCGGGCCCCCCCCGCACCGGCTGCACCGTACGCCCCATGCCCACCCCCCCCCACCCCCCGCTCCGCTGAGGTCCCCCCGCCACCGCCAAGACGCTGCATCGCATCCCGCGCTGCCACTCCCCCCCCCCCCCCCCGAGGGGGCCCCCCTGCTCGACCCCCTTCCCCCCCCCCCCCCCCTCCCCGGGTACCGCCCGGGGCTTCCGGCAGCGCCGGGGCCGGGCCCTGAGTCACCGGGCCCGGGGGGGGCCGCTTCCTGCCCGGCCGCGGGCTGGGGCGGGCGCGGGGGGGGCCGAGAACCCCCTCCTCGTGGTGCCGGGGAGGGCCGAGGATCCCCTCCAGGAACTGCCTCCTCGGGACCCCCCTACACCGCGGCCGCCGGGAATGGCCACAGTCGAGGCGGAACTCGGCAGCAGGGCTGGACTTGCTGCCAGATGTTGGTCACAGCTGGGGGGGTTCAGCCCCCCCCGGCCCTTGCTGCGACTGTCCCACCCCGAGCCGGCCCGCGGGGGGGTCCCCCCGGCCCCGTTGGGGAAACTGAGGCACGGGGCTGGGCGGGGCCGTGCTGTGGCACCGGAGCGAAACCCGCCATCGGGCTCCCTCCCCCCCCCGGCCTCATGACACCCCCGGCCCATCTGCCCGCAGGTGAGCTTCCCGGATGTGGAGAGGGCAGAATGGCTGAACAAGGTGAGGTGTCCTTCTGTCCGTATGTCCCTGCATCCCTGAATCCATCCCTGCATCCCTGAATCCATCCCTGCATCCCTCCATCTGCCCAGCCCTCGCTCCCTCCATGCATCCCTGCATCCTTCCATCCCTCTCAGCCTCCACCCCTCCATCCCCCTGTGTCCGTCCCTCTGTCCATCCGTCCTGCTGCCGGCAGGTCCTGGCCCAGGCCTGGCCCTTTTTCGGGCAGTACATGGAGAAGCTGCTGGTGGAGAACATCGCCCCGTCCATCCGGGCCTCCAACACCCACCTCCAGACCTTCACCTTCACCAAGGTGGACATGGGCGAGAAGGTAGGGCTTCCCTCGGGGGTGGGGGTGCCCCCCATGGCTCCCCCCCCTGCTCACCACTGCCCCCCCGCAGCCTCTCCGGGTCCTGGGGGTCAGGGCTCACCCCGGCACCCACAAGAAGCAGATCCTGCTGGACCTCAACATCAGGTGAGCGGCCGGAGCCACTCGTGTGGCGAAGGCGCCGGGTCTCAGTCCCCTGCACAGCCCCGCCCAGCCCTACGTCCAACCGGGGGGCGTCGTGGTGAAGACCCCCGCCCCCATCCCTACATCCCGTTTCTGCAGCTACGTGGGTGACGTCCAGATCGACGTGGAGGTGAAGAAGTTCTTCTGCAAGGCGGGGGTGAAGGGCATGCAGGTGAGGGGGGTGTGCCCCAGCTGGGGGGTGGGCAGTGGAGCTAGGGGCATGGGGAGCTGGCGGGGTGGGTGCTGTGGCCGTGGGGGGGTCACGTCTCAGTACTGCCCCTCCCCAGCTCCACGGGATGCTGCGGATCATCCTGGAGCCCCTCCTTGGGGACGTCCCCATCGTGGGGGCCCTCACCATGTTCTTCATCCGGCGCCCGGTAAGTGCCCCCCCCCCCAAAAGGGACCGGCAGCCCTGGCCCCCCCCCAAAGCGGGGTGTGGCTGGGATCCGGCCCCCCCCGTCTGACCCCATTCCTGCCCCCCCCCAGACCTTGGACATCAACTGGACGGGGATGACCAACCTGCTGGACATCCCGGGGCTCAGGTGAGCCCCAGCCTGGCTGCGGGGTCTTCCTGGGACCGTGCCGTCCATGGCCCCCTCCCGTGACCATGCCCCCCCCCAGCTCCATGTCGGACACAATGATCATGGACGCCATCTCCTCCTACCTCGTCCTGCCCAACCGCCTCCTGGTCCCGCTGGTGCCCAACCTGCACGAGGCCGCCCAGCTCCGCTGCCCCCTGCCCCGGGTAAGGGCTGGTCGGGGGTCCTGGTGGGGGGGGTGTCCCAGGGGACACCCTGCACCGGGGCCGGGGAGCTGCCCCCCGGACTCCCCCCCCCAGCTGACCCCCCCCTCCACAGGGCGTGGTGCGGGTGTACCTCCGGGGCGCCCGGGACCTGCGGTCGAAGGACCGGTTCATGGGGGGGCTGGTGGAGGGCAAGTCGGACCCCTACGCCGTCCTGCGTGTCGGCACCCAGGTCTTCACCAGCCGCGTCATTGACGACAATCTCAACCCCACCTGGGATGAGGTTTATGAGGTGAGACACCCCCCCCCAGACCTTCCTCACGGCCCCCCCAGACCAGCTGGGGTTGGGGGGGCACAGGGACCCTCCAGGCATCCCCAGCCGGGCCGTGGGGGCAGGAGCATCCCATCCCAGCCAGGCTGGACACGGGGACCCCCATGAGGTCCCCAGCCCGGCTGTGCTGGGGGGGGGACCCCTGCCCCCCCCCCCACTGACCCTGTCCCCCAGTTCATCGTGCACGAGGTGCCGGGGCAGGAGATGGAGGTGGAGCTGTTCGACAAGGACCCCGACCAGGATGACCTCCTGGGCAGGTGCGGGGGGGCCGGACCCCCAGGCTGGCAGCTGAGAGGGGGCTGCTGCCCCCCAACCCCGCAGTTCACGGCCTCTCCTATCCCCCCCCAGGATGAAGCTGGATTTCGGGGAGGTGCTGAAGGCCCGGGTGCTGGAGGAGGTGGGTGCTGGAGCGGGGGGTGCTGGGGGGCCAGCGGGCTGTGCTGACCCCTCTGCCCCCGCAGTGGTTCTCGCTGCAGGAGGGGGGCCAGGGGCGGCTCCACCTGCGCCTGGAGTGGCTCTCGCTCATGTCCGACACCTCCAAACTGGACCAGGTGAGCGGGGCTCAGCCCAGAGATGAGTTTGCCAGTTCTCAGCCCAGCTGGAGGGGCTCACGGAGCGGGGGGGGGGGGGGGGTGGGCTGTCTGCCCTGGACAACCCCTCTCCGGGCATCATCCCCCAGGTTTTGGAGAGGAACCGGACGATCGTGACCAAACCCGATCCCCCATCAGCCGCCATCCTGGTCGTGTACCTGGACCGGGCTGAGGAGCTGCCCGTGAGTGGGGGTCCGGGGGGGCCAGGGTTCCCCGCTCTGCGGGGTCAGAGATGTGTGGGGCCCCCCCCCCCCGACACCCCCCCCATTTCTGTGCAGATGAAGAAGGCAGGCAAGGAGCCCAACCCCATGGTGCAAGTCTCGGTGCAGGATGTCACACGGGAAAGCAAGGTGGGCTGGGGGGGTCCGGGGGGCGCAGCCGTGCTGCTGCGGCCCCGCAGGGGCCGGGTTGGGGTGTAGGGGCCCGGCTGGCCGGTGCGGGTCTAACCCCACTCCCCTCACCCCAGGTGGTCTATAACACGACTGCTCCTGTCTGGGAAGACGCTTTCCGCTTCTTCCTGCATGACCCTGTGAACCAGGATGTGGACATCCAGGCGAGCCCCCAGCCCCGTGTCCCCTCAGACCCCCCGAGATCCCCCCAAATCCCCAGCCCCATTTCCCCCCCATATCCCCCCAAATCCCTGTCCCCATTTCCCCCCCCAAATCCTCCAACCTCCGTTTCTCCCCCGTGTCTTCTCCCCCGTTTGTCCCCATATTCCCCTGCTGCCCCCTTTCCCCCAGATCCCCATGACCCCCCGTGCCCCCCCAGGTGAAGGACGACCCCCGCCAGAGCACCCTGGGCTCCCTCTCGCTGCCCCTCGCCCGCCTGCTCGACGCCCCGGAGATGACACTGGACCAGCCCTTCCAGCTCCAGCACTCGGGGCCCAGCAGCCGCCTCTACATGAAGCTGGTCCTGCGGGTGAGGGGGGCTCGGGGGGGCCGGGGGGGAGGCCCTGCCGCTGCCCCCCCGCTCCCCGCTGACCCCCGGCCCCGCAGGTGCTCTTCCTCGACGCCCCTGAGAACGGTGGTCCCACCCCTCCCCCCCCAGGGCAGCCGGACCCCCCGGCCAGCACCGGCGGCACCCACCTGCCCACCCACGCCAGCCCTGATGCCCGGTTCGGCACCGAGGTTGGGAGGGGATGGGGGGGGCCCGGGGGGGGCATCACCGGGGAGGCTGGAGGGGTCGGGGGGGGCAGGATGGGGCTCAGGGGTGGGGGGACCTGCAGAGGGGAACGGTGCGGGGGGCTGGAGGGGGACTGGGAGAGAGCGATGTGGGATGGGGCTGGGGGGTAGGATGGGGGGGTCCTGGGGGGTAGGATGGGGCGCAGGGGCTGGGGGGCTCTGGAGGGCAGGATGGGGGGGTCCTGGAGAGGCAGGAAGGGGCTCTGGGGGACCTGGAGAGCAGGGTGGGGGGATTCTGGGGGGAAGAAGAGAGATCAGGTGCTGGGGAGCAGGAAGGGGGGGTCAGGGCCGGGGGGGAGCTTGGGGCCAGACGTGCCTGGCAGCCCCCCCGTGCCAGTGCCCGGTGCGTCCCCATGTCCCCAGCAAGTGCTGCGGATCCACCTCCTGGAGGCCGAGAACCTGATCGCCAAAGACAACTTCTTCAAGGGGGTGGTGCGGGGCCGCTCCGACCCCTACGCCAAGGTGCGGGTGGCCGGGAGGGTCTTCCGCAGCCGCGTCATCAAGGAGGACCTCAACCCCCGCTGGAACGAGGTCTACGAGGTACCGGGGTGGGGGTCCCGCCATCCTGACTGCCCGCGCCCTGGGCATCCTCCCCAGGGATGTGGATGTGCTGCGTCGGGGGGTCCCGTTCCCCCACCCCGGGAGGGGAAATTGAGGCAGGGGGGCTGGGAGGGGACCCAGGCATCTGGGGGGGCCCCCACCGGTGACGTCTCTCCCTGCCCAGGTGATCGTGGACAATGTCCCAGGGCAGGACGTGGAGTTTGACCTCTTCGACAAGGACATCGACAAGGATGACTTCCTGGGCCGGTGGGTGCTGGGGGGTGTGAGGGGGGCTGGGGGGCTGGGGGGTGGTCCCCCAGCCCTCACCGGCTGCTCCCCCCCCCCCCCCCAGGTGCAAGGTGCCACTGAGGCAGGTGCTGGGCAGCCGCATCGTGGACGAGGTAGGAGAGGGGCCAAGGGGGGCTGCACTGGGGCAGGGGGGCTGCAGTGGGGGGCGGGTCTCACCCACCCTCCCTGTCCCACCAGTGGCTGCCCCTGGAGGAGGTGAAGTCGGGGCAGCTGCACGTGCGGCTGGAGAGCCTGGCCCCCAGCCCCAGCGCCGCCCTCCTCGAGCAGGTAATGGCTCCCGAGGACGAGGGGGGCACAGCTGGCCCCGAGCCTCGGCCCCTTGCCCATCCCCGTGTGTCCCCTTCCCGTCCCCATCGTGCATCCTGTCCCTGTGGCCGTGCCCACCCCTGTGCATCCCCATCGCCCTCCCCATGCATCTCCCATCGCCGACCTCATCTCTGTCCCCATTCCTGTCCAGACCCATTCCTGTCCCTGTCCCCATGCATCCCTGTCTCTGTGCCTCCCCATCCATCCCCGTGCGCCCCCACACCGCAGCGGGACCCCCAGCCCACCCGCTGCCCCCCCAGGTCCTGCACACCAACAGCCTCCTGCAGCCTGCCCGGGGCGAGGAGCTCTCGGCTGCTCTCCTCTCTGTCTTCGTGGACCGAGCCGCCGACCTCCCGGTGAGTGGCTGCCCCACACCTGGGGTCCCCTCGGCCCTGCCCCGGACACCCCCCCAATGTCCCCAACCTCCCCATCGTCCCCAACCCGCTGTCCCCCAGCTCCGGAAGGGCTCCAAGCCGCCCGCCGCCTTCGCCAGCCTGGCCGTGCGCGACGTCTCCGTCAAGACCAAGGTAAGACATGGTGGGGGCTGGGGGGGCTGGGGGGAATGAGGGAGGTCTCTCACCCGCTCTCCTGCCCCCAGACCTGTGCCCCGACCGCTGAGCCTGTGTGGGATGAAGGCTTCTCCTTCCTCGTCAAGCGGCCCCACGTGGAGTCGCTGGAGCTGCAGGTCTCTGCCCGGGCCCCGGGTCCCGCCCCCATGGCGGGGGTCCCGTCCCGGGGTGCTGAGCCGCCTGTGCCCGCAGGTGAAGGAGGAGGGGGGGCAGCTCCTCGGCACCCTCAGCCTGCCCCTCTCCCAGCTCCTGGCCTCCGAGGGGCTGGCGCTGGACGGCTGGTTCCTGCTGGCCCGGGGGGGCCCCGGCAGCCAGGTCCTGCTGCGGGTGCAGCTGGGGGTGAGTGAGGGGGTGGGGGCCCCGGTTGGGGGGGGCAGGTGGGGCTCTGGGACCCTCCTCACCCCCCGCTCGCACGCCAGGTCCTGGTGTCACAGCAGGCGGAGGCAGGGGCCAGCAGCGTGTCCCCGGACGGGGGGGATGCTGCCCCCCAGCCCGCGGAGGCAGAGGAGGACGAGAGCGGGGCCGGGGGGCTGCGCCAGCGCCTGCTCCCCGCTGACAGGTAGGGCTGGGGGGCGTGAGCCCCCCCAGGAGCATCCAGCCCCTGTCCCCACATCATCCAGCCCCCCTGTCTCTTGTGTCTGCTCCGGTTGCAAATCCCCAGCCAGGGCGGGAGGTCCGAGCGTGAGCCCCCCAGGGAGCCCAGGGCCGAGTCCCCTCCCAGGGGGCTGGGGGGGGGGGTGCTGACCCTCTGCCCCCGCAGCCACCCGGAGCCGGCGGAGGGTCCCCTGGGCCGGCTGCAGCTCACGCTCTGGTACCACGGGGACGAGCACAAGCTGGTGGCCATCGTCCACGCCTGCAGGTGAGGCTGCCCGGTGTGGGTGGTCGGGCGGGGGGCTCGGGGCTGGGACCCCCCCGCTGATCCATGTTGTTCCCCGCCCCAGGAAGCTGAGGCCGCTGTCGAAGGAGCTGCCCGACCCCTACGTGTCCCTGGTGCTGCTGCCCGACCGCAGCCGCGGCACCAAGAGGAAGACCAGCGTGCAGAAGAAGACCCTCAACCCTGACTTCAATGAGAGGTGGGGGGGGAGATGGGGGGATGCCTGCCCAGTGCTGCCCAGTACAGCCCAGTGCTGCCCAGTACAGCCCAGTACGGCCCAGTACAGCCCAATCTCACCAGGTTCGAATGGGACATGTCCCTTGAGGAAGTCTCGCGGCGCAAGCTGGAAGCTCATGTCAAATCCACCCTGTCCTTCATGTCGCGGGAAAAGGAGGTGCTGGGGAAGGTAGGGGGGGTTTGGGGGGGTCGGGGGAACCGGGGGGGGGGGCCAGGGAGCCCCTCTGAGCCTTTGCTCTCCCCCAGCTCCATCTGGACCTGGCGCAGGTGGATCTGTCCAAGGGGGGAACCCACTGGTGAGTGGGGGGGGGCTGGGGGGCACTGTCCCGGGGGTGGGAGGGCTTGGGGGGGGGGGGGGTGTTGTCCTGGGGGGTGGGAGGTCTCTGGGGGATCCCAGTGGATCTCACAGGGGTGGGGGGCCGTGTGTGTCCCGACCCCCGACCCCCTCACCTCTCTCCCCTCCCAGGTATGACCTGCGGGAGGAGCGGAGCAGCCCCTAGAGCTGGGCCCCCCCCCGGGCCCCCCAGTCCGCGCTGTGCCTGGGGCAGCGGGGGGGGGGGGGGTGTTGTATGAGCCCCCCACAGCTGCTCCTGCTGCCCCCCGCCACCGCCCCCCGCCTCGCCACTGACCAAAGACGCACCGGGTGGGGGCCAGGCTGGGTCCCCCCCGCGCCCCCCCAGACTGTTACATACCTCGTGCCTTTCGCCCCCTGAGGAGTCTCCAGGTGTTGGGGGGCCCGGCCTGGGGTCGTGCCCCCGGGTCCCCCCCCCCCCGGGGAGACGCTTTTGTTAGAGCCGCTGCCGCCACCGCTGTGCCACCGCCGGGATGCCACCGCCGTGCCGAGCCGATCCCCTCGCTGCCTTCCCGGGGCTGCGTCCCCGTGTCCCCCCCCAACCGGCGCTAATAAAAGAGGGAGGAGACAGCGGCGGCTTCGTGTGGTCCTGGGGGTCTGCCGTGTGTCCCCCCCCGTGTCACGTACTCCCCCAGGCTTTCCCCCTGGGGGGTCCCTCGTGGGGCGCTCCCCATCGTGGTGTCCCTAGTGGGGTGTCTCCCATGGGGGATGGTTATTGGGATGTCTGTGTGTGTGTCCCCCCCCCGCTGTGGTGTCCCATGTGCAGTGCCACCCCCGGGTATGGTCATCGTAGCGTCCCCATCGGGCTGCCGTTCGTGGGGTGTCCCTCCCCAGGTGTCCCCCGGGGGATGCTCCCTGCGGGGTACGGTCCTTGGGCTGTCCACCCGTGGGACACCCCCCCCCATCGTGGGGTCCCCCCTGAGGTGTCCCCCGTGGGGGTGTCTGTCAGGCACCGTTCCCGGATTGTTATCCCCAGCGAGACAGATTCTGTTTGTTAGTGAAGCGCGTTGACGAGATGCCAGGCAGTTCACATATACCACAATTTATTATATTTTCCACTGTCCTTAAGCAAGTCACTGTAACCTCTCTAGTGAGCCCGACACATAATAAGACAGAAATTGGTAGAGCAGATACCTGAAATTGGGGGAAGGGGGATACGGCCGGTCCGGTGTATCAGCCCAGCTGCGCGGGAGCTCCACCGCCTTACTCCCATTCTCCGATTTTGCAGCTGGTGTGAAGCCCCCAGCCCCCTCGTAGTCCCCCGTACCCGGAGTCTCCATCACCCCAGCACACCCTGCTGCGACTCTTGGAGCTGCACGGGGGCTGTTTGGGTGGCCAAACGAGGGGCGAGGAGGGAGGAAGGCCTCGCGGGTCAGCAAAAATGTTCACACTTCTATAATTTCAAGGCGCTGCGAGTGGGTGACAGCGTCTTGATTCGGTTTAAATAGTTCCCCCCGGGGGGGGTTCTGTTAGGAACTGTCTGGGCTCTTGATATAAGTTCGGCCTAACTTTCTGGCGGCTGATAAGCCGTGCGGGGAGCGGCAGAGGTGCGTTATTGGGGTCTGCACGGCTGGGGCTGGGGGCTAAGCAAGGGGCGACCACCGAGTCTTCACCTCATTCCGCCCCTCGCCTCGGCCCCGCCGGGGCGTCCCCTCGTCAGCAGAGCCCCGACATCAGTCCGGTCCCAGGGTTGGGACCCCACAGTGTCCCCCGTGGGGGTGTCCCCCCCGTGGGGGTGTCCCCCGTGGGGTACAGCACTGGGGTGTCTCCCGGTGGGGGTGCGCGCCATGGGATGCCATCACCGGGGTGGCCGTGGTGGTGTCCCCCGTGGGGGTGTCCCCCGTGGGGTGTGGGCACTGGGGTGTCTCCTGGTGGGGTGCCCTCCATGGGGTGTGCCCCATGGGATGCCATCACTGGGGTGCCCGTGGGGATGTCCCCCATGGGGGTGTCCCCCGTGGGGTGTCTCCCGGTGGGGTACGGGCACTGGGGGGTGGGGGTGGGGTGTCTCCCGGTGGGGTACGGGCACTGGGGTGTCTGCCAGTGGGGTGCGCCCCATGGGATGCCATCACCGGGGTGGCCGTGGGGGTGTCCCCCGTGGGGTTGTCCCGCGTGGGGTGTCCCCCCAAGGGGTACGGGCACTGGGGGGGGGGTGTCTCCCGGTGGGGTGCCCTCCATGGGGTGCGACCCATGGGATGCCATCACTGGGGT
This sequence comes from Morus bassanus, assembly GCA_031468815.1. Lineage (NCBI taxonomy): Eukaryota > Metazoa > Chordata > Aves > Suliformes > Sulidae > Morus > Morus bassanus. The sequence goes on from CM062594.1 coordinate 2,991,502, forward strand.
GCCCGTGGTGATGTCACCCGTGGGGAGCCCCCCCCCCGTCCTGCTCCGTGCCCATCTATAGACAAAAAATCCCCCCCGGGAGAAGGGGCGTGGCCTCGCCTCTCCCCGCCCCCCCTCATGCATAATGCATCACCTAATTAGCGCGCGGTGACGCAATCGACGCGCGGCCAATGACGGGCGGTGACGCCGGGCGGTAGAAAGCGCCCGCCCGCGGTGCGCGGCCCAGAGCCGGGACGGGAGCGGCCGCCGCCATGGTGGGGCACCGGGCACCGGGCACCGGCACCGGGAGCGGCACCGGCTGCCGCGGGCGGGGGATGCGCGGGGGGATGCGCGGGCGGGGACCGGGGCGGGGGGCGGCGGGGGCCGGGGGCTCGGCGGGGCGGGGGGCGCGGGGGTGGGGGGCTCGGCGGGCACCGGGCGCGGCCGGTGGCGCCATCCCCGAGGGCGCGGCCGGTGCCGGTGCCGGTCCCCGCTGACCGCCGCGCTCTCCCCGCAGTGCGACTTCTCGGAGGAGCAGACTGCGGGTGAGTGACCGGCACCGGGCACGACCCCCCACCCCACCCCCCCACCCCCCCTCCCGGGACCGGGACCGGCCCCCCCGGGACCGGCCCCGCCGCCCCCAGCGCTTCCTGCGCGGCCGCGGGCGGGGCCTTTCCCGGGGCAAAGTCTCGCCCGGGCGGGGCCGGTCGTGCCAGCGGGGCGGGGGGGCGGGGGGGGGGGGGGCGGAGGTGTGTGTGTGGGGGGGGTGCGCGGCCGGGCCCGGGGGGGTGCGGGGCAGGGGGGGGGGGGGGCGCGGTCCCCTCTTGCGCCATTTGCCCTTATATGGGCACAGCGCGGGGCTGGGCCGCGCATTCCTGCGGGGGGGGGGGGCCGGACGCCCGGGTTCCTTCCCGGGGGGGCGGCGGGAGAGACCCGACCGCCCGGGTCCGTTTGGGGTGGGGTGGGGTGGGGGCGGTGGCAGCATCCCGGCCGCGCCCGGCGTCGGGTTCCACCGGGAAACCGGATCCCGCCCGGGACCGAAACCCGATCGGCCGGGAGGGGGGGCGGGGGGGGGGGGGGCAGGTAATGGGGTCCCCAAGGTGCGGGGTCCCAGGGGCGCGGGCTGTGGGGGCCCGTCGGTGCGGGGATGCAGCGTTCCGCGGGATGGGAGGTCTGGCGAGGGGGTCGTGGCGCGTCGGGGGTCCCGGAGGCGCTGACGTGGGGGGCGGGGGGGGGGGGTCCGGCAGAGTTCAAGGAGGCGTTCCAGCTCTTCGACCGCACCGGGGATGGGAAGATCCTGTACAGCCAGTGCGGGGACGTGATGCGGGCGCTGGGCCAGAACCCCACCAACGCCGAGGTCATGAAGGTGCTGGGCAATCCCAAGAGCGATGGTGAGTGGGGGGTCCGCTCCCCCCCCCCCGACTCCCCAAGACCCCCGGCCCCTGCCCACAGTCTCTGTCCCGTAGAGATGAACGTGAAGACGCTGAACTTCGAGCAGTTCCTGCCCATGATGCAGACCATCGCCAAGAACAAGGACCAGGGCTGCTTCGAGGACTACGTGGAGGGGCTGCGGGTCTTCGACAAGGAGGGCAACGGCACCGTCATGGGGGCCGAGATCCGCCACGTCCTCGTCACCCTGGGTGAGCATCACCCCACCGGGTCCCCGAATCCCTGCGAGCCCTCGGGGACCCCTTGGCCACCTCTGAGGACCCCCAAAGCCCAGCCGGCCCCGGGACCTCACAAGCTCCCAGCCAGTCCTGGGATCTCCACAAGCCCCCAGTCATCTCCCGATGCCCCCCCGAAGGCCCACAAGGCCTGGGGGGACCCCCCGCGTGTCCCCCCCACCCATCACCCTGGGGTGACGCGGGCTGTCCTACAGGCGAGAAGATGACGGAGGAGGAGGTGGAGCAGCTGGTGGCCGGGCACGAGGACAGCAACGGCTGCATCAACTACGAAGGTGAGGGCGGGGGTGTGGGGGTCCCGGGGGTGCTGGGGGTCCCGGGGGGCTCGGCCGCGGCCCCGCTCCCTCCCTGACCATCATGTCTCCTTCCTTCCTCCCAGCGTTTGTGAGACACATCTTGTCAGGGTGACGCCGCAGGGGTACGCCTCCCCCCCGCTCCCCTCAGTTACTTACAGTTTTTTTTCCTTCCTATTTTTTCCGTGGTGTCTTTTTTTTTTTAAAAAAAAAAAGAAAAGAAAAAAAAAAAAAAAGGCCGCCTGGTTTGCGCTCTCGCCCTTGGTGCAGCCCGTCCCCCCTCCCCGTCCCCCGCATGCCCCTCTGCATGGAGCCCCCCTGCGTGCTGGGGCCGGGACGTGGGTGCTGGGGAGGGGTGTGGGGAGCCGGTGGAGCCCCCCCCCCGGCAGCGAGGGCAGCGATGGGGGGCCGGGGCTGCAGCGACGCCGGTTCCTCCCTGTGCTCTTCAGCCGTTTGACTTTGGTTTTCCTGCCTCTCTCCGGGACGAGGGCTGGGGCGGGGGCCTGGCAGACCCCTGCCTCACCCTGCTCTCCCCCCCCTTCTCTCCACAGAGCTGGTCCGGATGGTGCTGAGCGGTTGAAGACCCCCTCGTGTCATCATGCGTCTCCCCCCCGCCCCGGTCCCATCCCGCCCTCCCCCCCGTCACTCTGGGTTTTGTGCCTTTTCCCACATTTTCCTGCCAGCCCTGCTCCCACCCCCCAGCCCCACCGGCTAAGTTATTGCTCCACGGCATCAAATAAAGTGTTGGAAAGGTGACGCTGGGTCCGTGCGCTTCTGCTCTGCCGCCCCCCCCCCCCCCCCCCCCGCCCCCAGACAGACCCTGTACCACGCAGCTGTTTCTTCCCGCCCCAGGGACTTGGAATTTTATTTCTGTTGGTTTGTTTTTTTTTTAAAAAACAAAACAAAACAAACAAAAAAAAAAACCAAAAAAAAGAAAAAAAAAAAAACAAAAAAGGGGGGGGAATGACAACTGAGACAGAGCTGGGGGGTTGGAGGGGGAAATGCCCATGTGCCAGGTGGGATTGGAGCTGTCTCATAAATAGCCAGGGGGGAGCAGGGTCCCCCGCCTGCCCAGGGAGACCAACACTTAAATAAAATCCGGGACAATCATAAAAAAATACCAAAGCTGGAGGGATCGGGGAGGGGGGTCCTTTGGGGCGCCTTGCGGGGGCGGGAGGGGCCGGTCTCCCCGGGCCGGTGGTGGCGGCGGGGTTGGAGGGCTGCGGCATCCTCGGCCCCGGCGGGGGCTCACTGCGTGGAGGGGACGGGGGTGGCCGTGCTGGGGCTGGGCGCGATGGGGTCCGTCTGCAGGGGGGGGCCTTGGTCTGCAGGGAGAGAAAAGGGGGGGGGGGGGTGGTCACATCTGGGGGGGGCAAGGGGGTGCACGAGCACCTCTTGCCCCACAGCTCCCGGGAAGGGTTGAGCCCCACCCCACCCCCCCACCCCCCCCAAGCCCCATGCCCGCGAGTGGGTGCCCCCCCTCCCTGAGCCACTCCCGGTGGGTTCCCCCCCATCCCGGTCCCTGGTGGCCCCCCACGCCCCCCCATGTCTCACCTGCGAGGAGGCCGGGGTTGGGAAGGAGGCTTCCCTGCACGGCGGCCACGATGGCGGGGCTGTGCGCGGCGGCCGAGCCCCCCGCGAGGTGCGGCAGGGCCAGGCCGGGTGGGTGGGTGGTGGGGGGCAGCCCCCCGGACGGCATGCTGCTGGCGAGGGCCCCATGCAGCGGGAGGGCGGGCGGGTTAGCGGGGAAGGTGGCGCCGAGGGGCTCGGCGGGGGGGTTAGCCATGCTAAATGGGATGGCGGATGGAGGCAATCCGAAGGGCAGGGCCGCGGGCGCATTACCGGGCACGGCGGGGTGGCCGCTGCCACCGAGGCTCCCAGCCAGGCTCTGGGATGGCGGCTGCTGCCCGGGGAATGGCGCCGGGGCTGCGGGGAGAGACGGGAGGGGGGGTGTCAGCGCCGAGATCTCGGCGTTGTGCCCACCCCCCCAGCCCTTGGCACCACGACTCACCGTGCGGGACGGCCGGGGCGCCCGGCGGCGGGGGCGGCTGCGGCGGGGGGGCCCCGGGCAGCGGCTGCCCCATGGGCTCGGCGGGGGCCACCATGGCGGGGGCGGGCGGCGCGCCCAGCGGGTGGGCGGCGGGGGCCAGGGGGGCACCGGCGGGCAGGGGCTGGGCCCCTGGCGGCAGCGGGGGCGGCTGCTGCTGCTGCTGCTGCTGGAGGTGCTGGAAGTGCTGCTGGCGGGCACGCATCTCCGCATACTTCAGCTGCTCCATGTGGAAGGCCTGACGGTCCGCCAGCAGCTGCTGCCGCTGGTATTCCAGCTGTGGTGGGGGGGAACATGGCGGAGGCGGGGGTCAGCAGGGGCTGCTGGAGCGGGGCCACGTGCCTGGCCTCCCCCATCGCCACCCCCATCACTCACGGCCTCGCGCTCCCGGTCCATGATGGTCTCCAGCTCCTCGAAGTGCCGCAGTTTGATCTCCAGCTTCTTCATCTGCGTCTCCACCAGCAGCGCCACCAGCGACTTGATCTTACGCTCCTCCACAGCCGCCAAGTGCTGCGGTGGCAGGGGGGGACACCGGCAGGGGGGTGGGGGTGTGGGTCAGCACCTGCACCCAGGCTGCACTCCCCCACCCCAGCCCCGACCCCAGCCCCGACCCCAGCCCCTCACCTTGGCCTTCACGGCGGCGGCGGCCAGGGCGGCGGCGGCGGCAGTGGAGAGGTTCCCCTCGCCGATGTCCCGCTCCACCTTGGCCTTGCGCTCGGCCTCGGGCTCCGGTGGCTCCTTGGGCGCCTCGTCCTGCCCCTCCTTTGCCTCCTTCTCCTTCTCCGTCTCCCCTGTGGCACAGGGGGAGGCCGCGTCGGCGGGGCAGGAGCGTGGGGGGCTCAGCGTCCCCCCCCAGCCCAGCCGAGCCTCCCCCCCCCGCTCACCTGTTCCATCACCATCACCCTTGTCTGGCTCCTTCTCGCCCTCCACCTCCTTCCCCTTCTCCTCCTCCTTCTTGGGCGCATCCCCGGGCTTCTCCTTCGCCTCCTCCTCAGCAGCGCCGTCCCGGGGCTCCTGGGGAGGGACCGGCCCCGTGGCCACTCAAGTCCCTGTGCCGGCCGCCCTCCCCGGCCCCCCGCGCCCCCTCCCTGGGCCAGCCGCTACCTTCACCTCCTTCTTCTCCTCCGCCGGCTGCGCCTCTGCCCGCGCCTCCTCCGCGCCGCTCTCCTCTGGGGACGCAAGTGCAGGGTCAGGCACTGCTGCTGCCCGCCCCAGGCCTGGCAAACTCATCACACTGACGCCGCCTCACCTATCCGCTCCGGCTCGTCGGAGGTGGTGCCGGCGATGCCGCTGCTCTCCAGCCCGAACGCGGGGTCGGCCTTGCCCGTCACCTTGGCCGCCTCCTCCACCTTGCGGACATGGGCCTCCACCAAGGCCGTGGGCACCTCCTCCTTCATCTTGGAGAACTCCTCTGCGGGGCAGCGCCGTGGGCCCTCAGCGGGGCCCCCACCGCCCGCGGAGCCAGCCCCGGTCCTCAGCACTGTACAGCCCTCGGGGGCGCTCGTCCCATCCCCAAGAGGTCTCATCCCGCCTCCACACGGGACTTCTGCCTCGCTGTAGGATGGCCTATAGGACTCACCCCATCTCCTCCTAAGAGTCATCCTGTCTCCCTATAGGGATCCCTATAGGACTCAGTCACCTCCCCACAGGACTCAGCCATCTCCCCATAGCACCCAGCCCGTCCCCCTGTAGGACTCCCCTCTCCCCATAGGCCCTGTCCCCCCAGGACTCAGCCAGGCCCCCCCCCGCCGGAGGGGGCCGCATTACCCAGAGCTGACTTGGCGGCGGCGGAGGCGACGCGGGGGTCGACGACGGAGGCCAGGAAGGCGACGGTGCTCATGACGGGGTTGCCGGACTGGCTGAAGGGGATGGGCTGGTAGGCCAGCGGCCCCAGGGACGCCTCCGAGTCCTCCAGGTAGGGGTCCTCGATGGGCAGCCGCAGGAAGTGCAGGATGCACTCGTCCTGCGTCCGGCTGCCCACGTGCTCCGACACCTTGTTCCAGTCGTCCTTGTACATCTCCAGGGCCTGCGGGATGGAGCGGGGGGCGTCAGTGGGGTCCGGCAGCCCCATTCCCCCCCTCCCCGTGGACCCCCACTCACCTCCAGCAGCAGCAGTGTCTCCTGCTCCGTCCACTCCCGCGTGGCGCTGGCGGCGGCTTTGCTCTGCGGGGGGAGAGAGGGGTGAGCGGCGGCAGGCAGGGGCACGGGGATGGGGACGGGGGGTGCCCACCTTGGAGGGGACATTCTTCTTGGTGTACATGTCAGTGCGGAGGCCGAAGTTCTGCATGTCGGCCGGCTTCTCCTTGCTCTTGTCGGGGAAGTTCAGCATCTGCTGCGAGGCCGAGGTCTGCTGCCGGGGGAGGAGAGGGGACACTGGGGACGCGGCCACAGGGGACAGGCCGCGAGGACGCCGCTGTGTCCCCCCCATCCCAGAGAAGCCTTCGTGCCCCATCTCGTCACGGTGTCCCCCCCGCGTCCCTGCTCCCCGGGGCAGGGCGGCATGCGGGGCGCGAGGGGGAGGAGGGAAGGAGCCTTCCTCGGCCAGCGGCGGGGGGACGGACCCCAAGAAGCCGCCTACCAGCTCCGGCTTCCCCTTCACCGTCTCGGTGACGAGGTCTTCGATCTCTTTGCTCTTGCGGCCCGTCTTGGCGTCGCCGTCGCTCTGCCGGCCCTGAGGCACGGATCGAAGCTGTGCGATCCCCCCACCCCCCCACCCCACCCCGCGCCCGGCCCCCGCGGGGACCGGGGGAAGGCAGAGGGGGGACGCGGCTGGGCGAGGAGCTGCCGCCCCCGCGCACCCACCTGGGGCGTCTTGGGCTGCAGCGGCACCAGCCCCGAGGGCGTATCGGCCAGGACGTGGAAGTGGGAGGTCGGCGGTGGGCCCATGGGGGTGGGCCGGCTCTCAGCGTCCACCTGGTAGTTGATGAGGCCCCACTGCTCCAGGAAGGCATGGACCCTGCAGAGAGCCGGGGCTCAGACCCTGCCGGTCCCTCTGCCAGCGCCAGAGTGCCAAACCGATGTCCCCCCCGGCCCCGCTGGCACCGGACCCACCGCATGATGGCACAGACATCCCCGGCCAGGTTGCGGCGGCACGCCGTGGAGGTCAGGTACTCCTGCGGGTTCAGCCGGTACGTATCGATCATGAAGTTGCGGTAAGCCAAGTATCTGGGGGGAGAATGGGGAGGCATCAGCGCCGGCCGCGGCCCCGCCAGCACCAGGAGGGACGGGGAAGTGTGTGGGGGGTTCAGCCTCACATTTCAGGGGTCTTGGATTTATTCTTGCCATTGAAGAACTCGGGCAGGGCTCGGCGCTCGATGGCGTGGACGCTGCAAGATGAGTCACTCGGGGAGGGCCCGGCACGGCGGCCGTGCACTGTCTGGCTGGCGCGCCGGGGCACCATCCTCATCCTCAGCTCTCCCATACCTGTTGTAGTCGAACCAGGCGGCGTAGCTGGGGATGATGATGTGGTGGGTCTGCTCTGTCACGTTGTCCTCGTGCAGGTCAGGGTTCTTGGCCTGCTCCCCTTTGCTCCCGGTGCCATTCTCCTCCTCGTCCTGCCAGAGACCAGCAGCACTTGGGCAAGAGGGTCCTCGGCCCTGCTTTTGCACCCTTCCTCACCCTCACTGAGAGCAGGATGAGGCCAATGACCCAGGGCAAAGCTGCCTGTAGCCCCAGGGGCGAGGGGAAGGGCAGAAAGGGGCATTTCTGTACCCAAAGGAGGGACAAGGAAAGAGGCATAAAGAGGCGACCATCCAGTGACGGTGACCCCCATGCTGGGGTGGGAACACCTTCCCTGGAGGACTGAGACTCACCTTGCCGGCTGTCTCCATGCTCTCATCTTCCTGCTCATCTGGAAGAGAGAAAAGGAGAGCAGGGGTGGTTTTGGGCACTGCCATGTCTGTGGTGCTAGGGGACCTGCCACGGCGCTCAGCCCTGGCAGCTCGGACTCACCCAGGTCCGTCATGGTGCCCCCCTTGACGGGCGCAGACTCTGAGTCCTTCTTGGTGTTGACTGCAGCAGAGGGAAGCGACGCTGAGCACCCCAAGGACGGGCCCCCACCCCAGCCCGCGCTCGTGGCGGGGGGACCCTGCAGGGTGGCTGCCGACCCCCACCCTGACCTGTCTTGGGCAGGGTGACCTCCTCCACGTTGGGGACAGGCGAGGGCTCGTCCATGTCCTTTGTCAGGTCCTCCTGCTCCTCCTCGCGGTGCCCGCGCTTGGATTTGTTGTAGGGGGTGGAGGGTCTACAAAAGGAGAGAGACCCCGCCATGTCCCAGTCACCACCGCACCCCAGGGCCGGGCTCCCCACAGTGCCTGCCCCGGGGCTGGGTCCCACCCTGCCGCCCCCCTCAGCCCAGGCTCACCCCTTTTTCGCGTTCTTCTTCTTGGCCTCTGGGGTGGGCGAGGGGGAGGGCGAGCGCTTTCGCTTCTTGTAGTTGCCCCCCTTCTTGTCCCGCCGGTCCGAGTCGGGGCTGTTCACCTGGGGGGGACAGGGGGTCACTGGGTCCAGCTGAGCGGGATGGCCAAGCAGAGACCCTCATCTTCGCCCCCCGGGGCTTTGCAGCCCTGCTCTGACCTCGTCCGTCAGCGTCTTGGCTGAGATCTTCTTCCTGCGGGCGACGGGGCTCTTCTCATCCGTCACCTCGTAGTCCTCCTCGTTCATCCACTCATTGAAGGTGTCTGTGTCCAGGATCCACTTGGCGTGGACCTGCCAGGCAGGGGTGCGGGTGTGTCAGGCAGCCAGTGGGCAGGGGAGGGGGCTGCAGCCGCCATCTCAGCCGGGGGGACCCCATTACCTTCCGGGGCTTCTCTGGCGTTGGAGCATCCTCCACGGAGGCCTCAATTTCGCTGGCAGGGATCCAAGTGTCATAGCTGTGGGTGCAGAGAGATGGTGTGAGAGTGGCACCCACAGTGGTACGGGCACCCCGTGGGCACGGGGGAGCTCCATCAGGCTTCAGCCACACCCCCACAGCCCCCACCCAGGACCCCTCACCTGTCGGGGTAGTAGCCCCAGTGCAGCAGGACCTGCTTGTCGCGCTTCATGACCGGCCGGACCCACTCCTCTGCAGGAGACACGGAGCAGGGCCAGCACTAAGCACGGATCCGCCGTCCCACTGAGAGCTGCCCGTGACGCTCAGCACGGCTCTGGCCCCCAAACACCACCTCCCCGCCGGTGTTTCGCCATGAGCTTGGAGCAGGGGGCTCCCCCTTGCACCCACCTTCCTCCAGGTTCCCAGGGACGGGGCAGACAATGTGGGACGCGTTGCTCTTGTCCTCAGTCACTGTGCCCTGCGAGGAGAGCAGGGGAGTGGGTCCAGGGCTGACAATGTGTTGGATGGGCCCCCCTGTGCCCCCCACCCTGGTGCTGCCACCGACCTGGTGCCTCTTGACAATGTCTTTCAGCTTGCTCAGCAGCTTGGGCTCAATCTCCTGGTGCAGGAAGATGTTGGGCCGGGCCAGGCAGTTATTCTGCGGAAGGAGGAGAGCAGAGCAGTGAGCGGGTGGGGGACAGGGGGTCCCGAGGTGGGCAGGGGCAGCGCCTCTTACCTGCACCAGGGATTTCTCGATGGTCATGAACATCTCCACGTTGCGGTCCATCCGCGAGGGATTCTGGAAATCGAAACGCCGCCTTATTGGAAGAAAAGAGCGACTCTCATGAAAGCCACAGCTCAGGTCTCCTCGTCAGCATCCAAAGCCTGGGGGGGTGTGGGGGGACGCGCGCCTGAACCCCATCAGGGGTCCACAGTGGGGTGGGGGGAACGTGCCCCGGCACCTGCTTACTGTGGAGGTGGGTGCCCTACAAAGAGCCCACCCTGTGCAGACCCTGGCCGAGGCCACCCCAGGTCATTCCCGTGGAGGGGACACCCCAACCCTGGCCCCGTGACCCCCACCCCAGCCCCCTCCCACTCCCCGGATCCCCAGCCCCGATGGGCACAGGCAGGCACTCACCATCCTTGGTCGCTCTTGAATTTATAGGCTGCTGCCAGGATGTGGCACAGGGCTCCTCCCGCCTTGAAATCCAAGAAGCATTTTATCTGTAACGGAAAGAAAGGGGTTGCGGGGGGGGCAGCCGCAAGGGGTGGGCTGCGTCCCTGCCGCAGCGGGGAGCTGGGCAGGGTGCCATCCCCTCATCGGGGTGCCATCCTCATGTCGGGGTGCCATCCTCATGTCGGGGTGCCATCCCCATGTCGGGGTGCCATCCCCTTTGCTGAGCTCTGTCCCTGGGTTGGGATGCAGTCCCTGCAGTGCTGGGGCACTGTCCCCACTTGGGGACCTGTCCCTGTGTCCGGACGCTGTCCCCAGGTCCATGGGGTGCTGTCCCGGGGTAGGGGCCCTGCCCCAGTGTCGTGGTGCTGTCCCTGGTGGGACCCTGTCCCTGGTGGGACGCTGTCCCCTGGTTGCTGGGGCCCAGACGCTGCTTGGGGGGCAGCTCCCAGAGGGACAGTGCCCAAGTGTCACCGGGCACTGTCCCCAGGATACCGGGCACCACCCCTGAGCAGGGCGCTGTCCCGCGCTGGGACACTGTCCCGTCCCGGGTGACCGGGTGCTGTCCGTGGTCGGGCGCTGTCCCTAGGCTGGGACGCTGTCCCCGGGTCACCGGAATGCTGAACTGGGTCACCGGGGCCTTGTCGCCAGGTCCTTGGGGTGCTGCCCCCGCTCGGGGCCTTGTCCCCGGGTCATTGGGGCGCTGTCCCTGCTCAGCTGTGTCCCCAGGTCTCTGGAGCCTCGTCCCCAGGGCATTAAGGTGTTGTCCCCAGGTCCCTGGGGTGCTCTCCCCGGGTCTTTGGGGTGCTGTCCCTGCTCAGGGCCTTGTCCCTGGGTCACCAGGGCCTTGTCCCCAGCTCACTGGGGCTCTGTCCCCGGCTCACTGGGGTGCTGTCCCCGCGCCTTTGGGCACCGTCCTTGCTCAGGCCCTTGTCCCCAGATCTTCGGGGCCTTTTCCCCAGGTCTCTGGGGCACCGTCCCCGCTCAGCCTTGTCCCCGCGTCTTTGGGGCGCTGCCCCGGGGTCACTGAGGCCTTGTCCCCGGGTCATCGGGGCGCTGTCCCTGCTCGGGGCCTTGTCCCCAGGTCCCCGGGTGTCGCCGGGCCGCGTCCCCTGCCGGGGCGCAGCCCCTGCCCCACCGCGTCCCCGTCCCCGTCCCCGCCGGCTGCCCGCTGCCCGCCCCGGCGGGGGCTCACCGGCAGCTTGGTGAGGGGCGCGTTGCTGACGTGCTTGCCGAAGACCTCCTCCTGGAACTGCAGCAGCTGCACCACCAGGCTCGACAGCGACTTGTTGGTGGGGGGCTCGGCCTGGATGTACTGCGGGGGGGCGGGGGGTCAGCGCCGCCGCCGGGGCAGGGCCCGGGGGGGGCGGGGGCGGCGATGGCGGCGGCGGGGCCGTGACAGGCCGGGCCCGGCGGGGCGGGGGCCGGTGCCGGCGCCCCCCGCCCCCCGCCTCGGCCTACCTTCTTGTAGTTCTTGCCGAGCCAGAGGCGGACGTTGTCGAACTGGCTGACGGTGTCCGAGGCCTCGTAGTACTTGACGTTGGGGCCGCCGTCCTTCTTCCGCACCGCCATCTTCGAGCGGGCCGGGCCGCCTCCCGCCGCCTCCCGCCGCGCCGCGCCGCGCCGCGCCCGCTCTACCGCCCCCTGCCGGCCCCGCCCCGCGCCGCGCCCGCTCTACCGCCCCCTGCCGGCCACGCCCCGCGCTGCGCCCGCTCCGCCGCCCCTGCCGGCCCCGCCCCCCTGCCGGCCCCGCCCCACTGCCGGCCCCGCCCCCTGCCGGCCCCCGCCCCCCTGCCGGCCA
>CM062594.1:3003487-3074845 GCA_031468815.1 Morus bassanus
TGCCCCCTGCCGGCCCCGCCCCCTGCCGGCCCCGCCCGCTCGGTACCGGGCGGCGGCGCCCTCTGCCGGGCCGGGCACTCGGCGGTGCCGCCCCCCCGCCCTCCCCCCCCAGCCCGGTGGAGTGGCTCCGGTGCGGGGCGGGGTCGGGAGCGGCGGCGGGAGGGGCGGGAGCCCCGGGGCGGGGCGGGGCGGAGGCGGCGGCGGGGCCCGGTCTAGGCGGAGCGCGGCGCAGGGTGGCGCGGGAGTCACGGTGGCCGAGTGGTTAAGGCGTTGGACTCGAAATCCAATGGGGTTTCCCCGCACAGGTTCGAATCCTGTCCGTGACGCCGATCCCCGTTTTTGCGGGGACGCGGGGTGGGCGGGTCACACCGGGAGAGGCCTCCCGCCCCCGGTACCCGCTCTTTTAACCGCGGGCCGCTGAGGGCCGGCGCTCCCTTTGGGGGTCCGCGCCTCGGGGGGGGGGGGGGGGGCTGCAGAGCCGGGTATGGGGACAACCCCCGCCCCCCGGGACCCTCAGCCGCCCCCCGGGAGGGGCGGGGGGGGCGCGGCCCTCCCGGGGAGGGTCCCCGGCCGGAGGGAGCCGCAGCGGGAAAGGCGTTTTATCGATCTCAGCGACACAAAGAGAGCGGCGGGACCCCGCGGCCGGCGCAGGCCCCCCCCCGAGATGGGGAGGACCCCCCCCAACCCCCCGAGATTGGGAGGACCCCCCCCAACCCCCCCCCCCCCGTTTTTCGCATGGGACCGAGCCCCGTTGTCAGGCACCCCCGTGTCCCCCCCTGGCAGGGGGGTTTGGGCGGCCGGCGCAGACCCCCAAGGTGCCGAGAGGCCAATAAAGCAACCAGAACGCTGTTTATTGATCACGTAAATCCCTGCCGCCGGGCACCCGACCGAGCTGCGGCCGGACCCCAGCAGTGCAGACACCGGAGGAGAAAGTACTGTAAAAAACAACAAAACGAATGCAAATAAATTAAGTTCCCGACAAGTAAACGTAACCAGGCTCTGAGGTGCCTGTCCACGGTACTTCAAAAATAAAATAGAAGGGGGGAAATAAAAACGAGACAAGGCCAAAAAAAGTACAAAAAAAATACAGAACCACAGTCACAAGTGTCTGGAAAAGGAACACCGGTAACAGCAGAGAAAGCGGAGCCAAACACCGGCAAATGCGGGGCAGGACGGCGTCTGGGGGCAAGGTGGGAGACGCCCGGGGGGCTGCGAGCTGCTGCGGGGGGCGAGCGTGGGGATCCGGCCTCTCCCGGGGAGGAGAGGGGCTGGGGCATGCACGGAGAGAGGGACCCACGGGCCGCACGGCGCCGGGGGGAAAGGCTGGTCCCCGACGCCGAGCTCCCCCCGGCGCGGTGCAAGGCCCAAGTGCTCGGCGGGCACCGGGGGCTCGTCAGCGGCTCGTTTGGCTCCAGGCGGCTGCAGGGTCGAGCAGGGCTTGGGCAGGGCCCCGTGGGCGACAGCGACAGCACCCGTTTTGGGGGCTCCCCCGGCCAAGCCCCTTCCCCAGCCCGCAGGAAGGGGGGAGCGGACCCCGCTGCTGCCGTACTGCGCCGTCAGAGGCAAGGCTTGGAGAGATGGCGGCAGAGAGATGCCAGAGAGCGAGGCGGAAAATCCAGAGAGGGAGAGAAAGCCCAGGGAGGATTCGGCCACCGGACAAGCGAGAGCTGCCAGGGGCCGCGGGGTCAGTCCACAGCAAGAGCTGAGCTGGGCCTTTGGGTTTGGGCTGGACCAGGAGCCGGGCTTTGGGAAAGGCACCAGCACCCAAAACGCAGGCTGGGTCTGAGGAGTCTGGCAGTACGTGTGGAGCGCTTGCTCCTTCTCTCCTTGAAAGACATCGAACGGGGAAGCTGATCTGCAAGGGGCAAACATGGAGGGGCTGCAGTGAGTGCTCACTGCTGGGCCAAGTGTTTGAGTAGTATTTACCAGAGGCATTTAATCATTTCAGCTAGGAAGCAAGAGGTTCGAGGGAACAGTGCCCTAAGAAAACCATGTTGGTGACTAGGGAACACCAGCAGTTTTGACTGGCTACCCCTGGTCTCCACCTCCGCACCTTCCCCCTCCTCTCCCTCGTCAGCACGAAGCGTTTCTCTTTGAAAGTCCTTAGATTTCCTCCACTCCGTGTGCAAATATCATCACCAGTCCCGGCTCTAGCACCATGTCCTCGCCCATGTGCTGGTTTTCGCAGGCCATCACCACCACGGCCTGCTTGCCGGGGATGCGCTTGGCCACATAGTTCTCATAGTACCGCCGGTTCATCTGGCGGGTCTCCAGCGTGGCCAGGCCCTGCGGCCAGTTCCGCTCGTGGGCGTTCTCGATCAGCTCATTGATGATGGACGTGGGGCAGCCGCTCTCCACCAGCGAGCGCTTGATGACGGCCTGCAGCACCGCGTCCGGCGTGGAGATCATTCCACCCCACCGCGTCACCCGGGCCGGCTGCAGGGAGTTCACCCACCTGGCGACAGACACGGGACAAGCGATCAGCACCGTGCATTTTTGGTGGCTCCCACCAGAATCAAGGAGCTGGTCTGCTCCGTGCTCGGAGGCAAGGCTGGACGGGGAATGCCTCCATTTCCCCACCTACCCCTCCCCTGTTTTCACCCCCAAACAGGACCCAGCTGCGGCATTCAACCCTGCTACTCCCTCCCCAGAGGGAGGGGAAGAAAGGAGGAGACGAGAAGCTGCTTCCTCCGGCCTTTCTCACAAGGAGGAAGGAACCTGGCAGCTTCCTGCTTGTGGGCAGGATGCAGGTGGAAGAATAAAAATGGTCCGAGCTCATTGCACAAGCAGCTCACGTGCTGCTCCCCAGCACAAACACCCTGCAACTGCCCCCTGCTTTTGTGAAACGTTTTCTTCTCAAACCGCGCCTTTGCCTCAGAAGGCACTTCACCCCCTCTCCAATCTGTCAGCCAAGCCGGCAGACTCCCAGCTCCGCTCGCACCCCGACGCGGGGCTCCCCACCTCCTCCCCGATCACCACGAGAGCCAGCACTTACTCCAGGATTTCATTGTATTCGATGGTCTCCTCCAGGTTCTGCAGGTTGGGGTTGACACTGCGGATGGCACGCATGTAGGCCTTCAGCAACTGAATGTCCCGTTTCTGCAACAGGCAGGACACAGCGGGGTTTGCAAAATGGAGTCAGCACCGTGGCTACACGTCACCAGACCAGACCCCAGCGCGGCGGCAGGGAGTAACACGTCCCTGCCCATCGGCTCGGCTACCATCCCAGCGGCTGGACGACGGAGGTGCAGAACAGCAGCAGAGCCCCCGCCGCGCTCAGCTCGGGCTGCTCTGCAGCCGCTTTCTTCGTCCACAAACCTTTCTTTGTGATTGGCGTCCAAGCAGGCGAGACTGACCCTTCCCGTGAGAGACCCCGCTGCGAGACAGCCCCTCGCACACACGGACCTACCTGCTCGGCCAGCTGATGCTTGTGCTCTGCTGAGGTCTTCTCCAGCTCAGCGATTCTTGTCTGCTGCTGCTGCACCACAGATCTTAAATGCTTGATGCAGTTGTGGTTTGGCAGCTCATCTTTGGGCATTTCCAAGCTGTGGATCATTACAAAAAAAGGTGGAGGCCCCACATTAGGGAAAGCTGCACACCAGAGCACTTGGCATAAGCACGTAAACAGCCTCCAGAACAAATCCAGTCTTGGAGGACTTGCCAAGAGGCCCGGGAAGCCCAGGGCCATAACCTCCGGTAGGTGTAGGAATGCCTGTTCCCGTCTTTGGCCAAGCCAAATTGTCTCGGGGAGAGCTACAGGAACAAACCACCACCAGGTCGGCAGGCGATGGGGATTTTCCTCCTCCAAAGTGATCAGGGTTCAGAACCAGGTCCCACACGAGGCAGCCCATGGGCCTGATCCAGCCTCTGATAGTTTCCAAGCCAACAGTCCGTCACCATCTGGCTGGGTATTTACAACACGTGAGTGGGAAGGATATCGGCACCGAGAGCACGAGTGCCAAGGCCCGACCAACCACCCACCGCTCCTGGCTCTCGCAACATGTAGGAGAGAGCAGAGATCATGCTGGAACTTGTCCCAAGGGGCTGGAATGGCTCTGGGTGGATTCACAAAGGCCCCAGGACCCTGTTTCCAGCAGCCACCTGAGTCCCAAGCCCCAGCAACGAGCTGAAGAGCCAGGCGCTTTGAACCAAGTTTAAGAAGAAATGGGTTTAACCAAAAATCCTTCCCAACCCTTTCTGCAGCACCACGGCCTTCAAAGCCCTGCCACCCCCAGAGCTCTGCACCCAGGGAGCAAAAGGGTGCCAGGCACCAAACCCCGGTTTCCTTCCCCGAGGCTGTGGCCCCTGCTCTGCCCACCCTCTGTGGCAAAGCCCCCCAAGGCCATCCTCACCCACATCCCTGCTCGCAAGTCACCGGGCGCTTTGGATTGTGCTCGCAGTCATTGAGGTGAGACATCAGGTTGTCAAGTCGCACGACTGCCGTACAGCCGAAAACAGCGTTGTCGCAAGTGATCTGCAGCTTCGAGAGCATATTACGCATGATCCGCGGGACGGGGCGGAGGTGGGCAACCGTCACGACGCTGCGGTCCACGGGGCACGTCTGCTGCTGGGAGAACCACTGGGTGATGCAGGCATTGCAGAAGGCGTGCTCACAGTGGGGAGCCTGCGGAGGGGCAGAGAACAGCCACGCGTTACTCAGACCCGGCGGGGAAGCGTTTGCTGGCTCGTGCGTGGAGGGCAACCTTGACCAGAGAAAGGCTCTCAGTCTTCGAGGGGTGCACAGCAGCTACGCGCTGCCTTGGGGGAGGAAAGCAAAGAGAAGAGGCACCTCCATTACACAAGCAGGCACGATGCCCGTACCAGGGAATGAGACACCAAAAGCCAGACCTGTAAAGACCAGAGCCACGCACGGCCCCTTCCACTACAACGCAGGAGGCACTGCTGCAGAGCCGTCCTCCCTTCCCTTGGAAAAGCAGGTGCCCACCTTCAGCCGCCTCTGGTTTTAATTTGCCCAGCCCCACCAAGGTACTCTCTTCCCCACAGACACATGGTGTCTTGCAAGCAGATCAGCTCCCTGGGCACAGACCCCTCAGAGCTGTGCTCCTGCTCTGCTCTGCCCCAGGTAATGCTGCCTCCTGAAAGGGCCAAGGGGGCAAGACAGATCGGGATGCTAAATTTGAACGTTTTTCCATGGCAGATTAGAACGTTGCTTCACTGTATTTACACAGCTGGGCTCTGCTCTTGCGTTCAAGCTGCACTGGGGAGGGGGAGCGGGACACACGCCAGCTCTTTGGACAACACTGAGCTTTCTTCCACAGAGCAGAAACCCAGAGTTACAGGAAGGTCAGACGCATTCAGAGCTAAGTCTCATTTACAAGCTGTTCCCTCGGTGCCCAGTGCCTTGCAGGCTGCCTTGTACCAGCCGACAAAGGCGGATGACGACCGCAGGACACACGCTGCATTAGGATTCACCCATTCAAGCTACAGGACCATCTTGGGAGTTTTAGTCCATCGCAGCTCGAGCCAACCAGCCCAGCCCAGCATCTCTGAGCCAGCGGGCAGCCGAGCCTGGGGCAGACAAGGCAGCACATGTTGGGCTCTGGCACAGGGACAGCCACTCCTCTCCCTCGCGTTTTCCTGAAGTCCCACTCTTCGAGGATTCGGCTGTCCTCCACAAAGCTGGCCTCTCTGCTCCCCATGCAGCATTTTGTCCTCAGAAGCCCACCCCCACTGAAGTTTAGTGACCGGGGTACCCCGGTGTCACCAAGTGCAGACTGGAGCTGCGACAGATAAATCACACCAGTTTCACCGGCCACTGCACACAGGGGGTCACTCTGTGCCCATAATACAGGGACAGGCTCTGGGGAATCTCCATCCTTGGAGATACTGAAATCTTTGGCTGGACAGGGCTCTGAGCTATCACTGGAGGTGGCCCTGCTTTGACCAGGCAGAGGAATGTCACTGGAAGGGAGGAACAAGGAAAGAGTCTTCAGGAATTTGCTACCTTCAAACCAAGGCTTGTCAGAGGGCACGGCTTGTGCCTAGCTACAAACTCAGCCTCATCGCAGCTCCAGTTACTGCGGCGCTGCCAGGAACAGGAGGGCTGGTATCTGACAGACAGGCTGTTAAACGCTCTTGAGAAAAGCCTGGGAACAAGGGAGTTCGTGATATCACATTCTCAAAAGGAGATCTAAATAAACCTGCAGCCTTCCCTCGGTGAAATAATAAACCCCAACCTTCCCCTTCCCTATGATCATGTTCACATGTTGACAGACTTTTTAAAAGCAAAGCTTGTTTGACATAACAGATTAGTGTAGCTGGAAGGTGCTAACACACAGTTTTAATCACCATAGAGTGCAGTTCCACGCAGTCCCAGCCCACTGGCACACGGTGGGCTACGGCACACAGCCCCAGCCTCTCGGGGATCCCCGTCGGGCAGCTCACCAGCAGGGCACACATCACAGCTTTTGCGATGCGGTTCGTTATTAAGCAATGAAACTGCAATAATTATGCACACATTTCAGATTAGCTCAGTTTTATTTTAATCTGTTTTATTTCAGATGAAGCTGGATTTACGCAGAGGATACTGAGCTATCCCGCACATGGCCACAGCTCGGCCAGCGTAGGAACGCCTCCGGTGGCACACACACCCTGAAGGGAAGCGGCAGGGACCAGGGGCACAAAGTCCCATGTAGAAGCCAGCTCTGCTCAGCCAGCACTGCTCCACTCTGGTCAGCACTGGTGAGGGGGCTATAAAAGCCCCCACTAACCTCTCCCCAAGTAACAGGGCTTAGCAGGACGCAGTGGCAAATACAGACCTTCCAGCACCAAAAGGCACAGGAGGGCTGGAGACTACGCAGTGCTCTGGAGGGACGCTGCACTGGAAGACCTCGCGATAACAGAGCTCACAGGAAAGCCCCGTCCAACAGCCCTTCCGCTTTGCGGGAAGTGGAGGGAGGAGTGGAAGCAGCAGCTCCCCGTGCACACCCTCCTTCCGAGTGGCTGCACAAGCTGCAGAGTGAGCTGGAAGACCCACCAAACAAGCTGCTGTGCCAGGCCCGGGCAGAGCAGCGTGCTGGTACCAGGGCTGTGGTCTGTCCATCCTCCGAGCTACGTTTGGTGGCAGGAGAGGAGCAGGAGAGCCGAGGCAGGCTCCCAACAGCAAGTAAAACAGATCAGCTCTGTAGCATGCAGTAAGCATGTGTGCAGGGAAGCAGAGAGAGTCAACCAAGCATGAGCCATAAGCAAGGGACAGATTTTAGCATAGCTGCTGCTGTCTCTGCCTTGGGACACCACCACTGGTCTGCACCTGCACTGAGCTTTGGTAGAGTTAAGAAGGGAGTAAGGAATAAAAGGGAAATCTGTCCTAACACAAGCTTATTCCTTCTTCCCACCTCCTTGCTGACCCCACGACATGCCCCAAATCCAATACATTAGTTCATTTCCACCAGAACTCACACAACCGCAGATTTTTATCCCTGGTGCTGCTTCCTTACCCGTGCTGTTGCATTAAACCATTAGTAGGAAAGTTAAGAATCCACTGGCTCACCTAATGCACATGCTGTGTGCGGCGCCCATCATCTGATCAAGTCATCTAGAAGCCTGGAGCTGCAAATCGGAGGCTTTCAGTAGCCACAGTCAGTGCTCAGACAGAAACCTACCTGAACCGGCTCCTCCAGGACCCCGCTGCAGATGGGGCATATAAGGTCTTCATCAACATCCCCCTGAAAACGTGCTACATCATACCCCATTGCTCATCACCGATGCCAGAACCCTGGAGGGAAAAAAAAGACTGGTTAGGAGCAGTCGAGCACCCCATGACGTCTGGACAGAGCAGGTCCTGGTCCTCACAATGTCCTGGCTCCCAAATTTCTGCTCTCTCCTCCCAAGATGGCCAGCTGGGGTAGCCCCGGGCACGGCTGGAGCTCACAGCCAAGCACCGCATGGAGAAGCATGCAGGGGGAAGCGGTCTCAGCCCCCCTTGTGTGCTGAAGTGCTCCCCCGTTTTGACATGCTGCTGGCATTGCCTCTCCCCCCACATTATTACTAATCCTGCTGCGATTTTTTTACTTCCTGGTTGTTGGGGTTGTTTTTTCACAGTTCTATTTGGTTTATAGAGGTGAGGACAGCACAGGGGCACCTCTAACGAGGGAGCCCAGTCCCGTGCGCTGAGCAGTGGGATGCGTGCCAGGGACCGTTCCCGGCTGCAGGCAGACACCCACCAGCCTCGCCACGGCGGCTGTGGAGGAACCGGCTCCTTCCCCGGGAACAGCGGCCCCGCTGGCTCCTGGCACCCCAGCTGCCTGCTGCAGGTATTGTCCTCTGCTGCCGTCTCCAGCAGCTTTCCCACTCGGTCGAGCAGACACAGAGTGAAGACACCCAACACCATCTGCAGCAGAGCGTCTCCTCAGCTGGGTGCTCCAGCGCCTGGACAAGGAGCCCCCACGACTTGCCAGAGCTGTCGGGGCTCCTGCTCCCAGCACGGAGGGTGTGCAGCCCCGAGAGCAGCCCCTCAGGCACCTAGTCCCCCTCCCTCCCCGCCAAGGACGGCATTCCCAGGTAACACTGTTCACCAGCTTCTTGCACTATCTGCCAGACACCGACCTTGAGCTCTGCCCTGGCACACCAGCAGTTACCGGTTCCTCCGTCGCTTGTCCCTAAAGAGCCAGCTCCTCTCCCATTCTCACCAACATCAAAGTCAGTGACAAACCGCCACGGCCATACAGATTCACACTGCACTTGGCTCCAGATAAAGGAGTCCCCACCCCAAACACAAGCAGGAGCCAAGAGGGGACGGGAGGTGTGCGAGGGCATGCAGACCCAGCATGAGGCTCTGAAATCACCATCCACACAGCGAGGAGACTGCGGCACGGCAGCACTTCCAGCTGTGCAAACACCAGGAGCACCTACCTGCTCTGCAGGACAAGTAGGAACTCACCCTGCTGCTGCTCCGCAGCCAGATGTGGCCACCCAGCCACAGCCAGCAGTGCTGAGGTCCTGCACCTTGGCCGAGGTGCTTGCACAACACCACGTACCGCCCCAGCCAGCTCTTTACAGCTGAAAGAGCTTCGGCTCTCGACAGACACAGCAAGCAGAGCTGGTTGTGGAAACCACTGTGTCTGCTCAGCTGGAGCAGCAAGGGAGGAGAGAAGATGATGGATGGACAGAAAGGGAGGCTGTAGGCAACACAGTCACTTCATGGTTGGCCCTTGGGACCCTCCCCAAGTCAAAGAGGGGCAGGGAGGGACTTTAGTCAACTCACTGGACACTGTGAAAGTCAGATGACAAATCAGCTCCACGTGTGGATGGATTCTTTGCTTCCCCAGAGCAGGCAAAGACAAAAGAGACAGAGGCTGGGGTGGGGAAAGTCCCTGTGTCAGTTTGCAATTCAGATAAGATTAACGGCTGCAGGCTGGAGGGAGAACAGATCTCTGAGCAACGAGGATCGCTTGCTCTTAAACCTTCCCATGCCTTTGGACAGAAAGATGAGGCTCTCCTCCACTGGGAAGGAACCCAAATTCCTTCCCATCCCTTTATGAGGCACTCTCATTGCAAGTCTCAGCACCTCCAACGCATTTACATTGGGTGCACACCAACTGGAAGGGCAAACATGGATGCGGAGGACCCAGCACAACAGCTCCTGGCTGCCAGCTGAGCCACAGCACCCATGCAGCCTGCTCGCCCCCGACCACAGAGGTGCTTTGCTTTGCAGCTGGGACCACTCTGACCTTCTCTGTTGCTCAGTGCTCAGGCAATCGTTCTTGCCCTGGTGTCTTAATATGTCTCCAAATCCACAAGCAGCTCCATGAACGGCCTGCCCTCTCCTTCTGCTCGGGAGATACAGCACCTGCTCCTGCATGGGCACTCAGGTATCAAAGTGGAACCGCACTGGGCACCACTTCTTCAGAACCACACTCCCTAGCAACTCAGCTTTCTTTGTCTTTTGCTTCCAAGCTTCCAAACTCCAACATCATCCTTCCAACAAACAGCTGTGCAAGGCACTAAACGTCTTCACAACCACTCAGGAAAGAGCCGAGCAGGGGGCAAAACACGAGCACCGAAAGTGAGCCTTGCCATCTGCCAAACAGAAGCCACAACAAAACTTCCTCCAGAAAAATTTCAGCACCTGCACGAGTCTGAGCACCTCTGAATTCTTCTCATTCCTCGATCCAGCTGTTCCCCCTTCTGCCAGAGATCATCTGTGGGGCTTTGCCAGCACACTGAGGCAAGGAGCACCCTGCTGCTGTCACGAAGCAGAAACAGGAGAGCTGAAAGCATCTGCAGATGCTTGAGTGAGATGGAGCTGGCAACCTAGTCTCCCTCCTGCCAGATCCAGAGGTGAATTAATGACCTGGCCCCGCACGATACTGGATACACTCACTCTTCCCTGGGCTCAGCAACCTGCAGGATGGCCCCAAAGAAGGTATCGTATAGCTAATACGAGCAAGCCCTACTTGTGCAGCGCTTCTCAGCAAGAGCGATGATTCATGGGCTGCAGGGATCCATCATGTGCTGAACTCAAGTACAAAGAGCTTCAAAAATACCTTTCCTGGAAGGGCTTGCAGGGGCAACTCAGCCACCAGGGCGAAGTTGAGCCAAACCATCTGCAAGACGGGCAAGACACAATACAGGGGAGTGAAGGCTGAGCAGGAACCCAGACAAACCCTCTGTTACAGGAAATTGCTTCTGCAGTAAACAGCAACTGCCACCTCTGATTATTCTCCATTTAAGCGAATGAGCTTCCCAATCCTGCTGTCTCCAAATACACACAGCTTCTTGACCCAAGCACCATCAGCCTCCCTAGGGCTGGGCAGGGATAGGGGACAGTTCGCACAGACCAGAGGCCAGTCACAGAGCCAGGCTTTAGCCCAAATTACAGAGAAAAGCCGGGATAAGTCACTTCTCCCCCCCCCCCCCCCCCTTCCCTCTGCTTCCCTTGTCATCGTGCTCCTGCCTTGTCTTTGTAGATTGTCATCTTCTTGGCCTGGGGACTTCGAATGCCTGCCCGCTGCTCAACACAGAAGAGATCTACATAGCAACAAGGGCTTGATGCTATCAGAGAGAATCAGTAATTAACAAGTCAAAAGCACTTTGATATTCCTACCCTTACCCAAAGCCTCCTCAGCTTCCACCAGCAGAGACAAAGGTTCCTAATAAGCCCTTGGGGAAGTACAGGAGAGGAAAGAGGAAGGAAACAAATCACTCCCTAGCTGGTTAGAGCAGCACTGCACCGAGGGCAGCCCCAAGCCTGTCACATCCCCATGGCAGGGATCCCCCAGCTCCCTCATTGCTACAGAGGGGCTGGCATCTCATCTCAAGCCCCGACTTCTGGTGCTCTTCTGTCCTCCCCATAAACCTGCCATTTAAATAGGCAAATATGACATCTAAAAGTGAAGGCAGGCCATCACTGTGAACTCCCCCCGTTCTGGTCACAGGACATTCATTCCTACATACCCAATGCATTGCAGTTTTCCTCCGAATCTTGGGCAAAAAGGGGCTTCATTCAGTTCTCCGGCAGGAGCTTACCTCTGCCCTTCAAATGGCAGCACAGGATCACAGCGAGCAAGGCTGGGGCTCCTCTGACCCAAAGCTTATCTGCCCATCTTTCATGTTAGCAGCAACCATACAGATAAGATTTCTGTGATAATACTGTGCTGTCTTCCAGCACGATAACTAACCGTTCCTGCCCCCAGAGGAAAATTCAATTGCTGAGCATATTTTTTCTGTTTACAAAAGGAAAATTAATGGCTCAAAAAAGCTCCCCCATCCTCCTTGAAAAAAAAAGTCTGCATGGGAGCCCGTGGATTTGTTCCACAGCCCCCAAAGCACATGTTCCCTCCTTTTTGCCACAATGTGTTCAAGCCACTGGATCCCAGACACTCCGGCTGAGCCAAGCTTTCTGCCTGGCTGACCGCTCCAGGCGCAGTCTGTGGAGCAAGCCAGCATCTCCCAGCTCTGGAGGAGCTCTCCACTCCACCGGCACAGGCAGGCTGACTCATCTGGAGCTCACAGGGTTGTACTTCCATGCTCCTGCTCACCCACACAGCCAGCTCTCCTCAGTCAACAGCTGTTCCAGGCTACAAGCACACCTGGGCAAGGATCCAGAGCAACCTGGAAAGGGCCTGGGCCTAAACAGCTTTGCTGAGAAAGCAGCACCTTCCATGAGATCTTACCAGCGCTGTTGTCTGCGGGTCCCAGGGCAGGAGCAGACACCTCCACCTGCACCGTGCAAACAGCGTGCCAGGCTGTCGGGAGACACTGACTCATCCCCGGGAGCTGATGAGTAGAAGTATGAGCAACACGAGCAAGGACCAGCGCAGAGGCAGACAACAGCACTGGAAGGGAAGTGAGTTTCACCCAGGTAACTGATGTGCTGGCTCCAAAACTCCCCAGGTCCCCAGCCGCCCAGAGCCTGAGAAGGCGAAGGTTGGAAAGAGGCACCGACCCACCTCGACCCACATCGCTGTGCCAAGCGGAACAGGCAACAGGGACGACTCTGCACTCACAGCTAGAGCTCACCGAGATAAACCAACCTGGCCCAAGGCAAACGATAAATGACAGCAGCGAGAACAATGCGATCATGGGAGCGGAGCCAGCACCTACCTACTAAACACATGGCAAAATACATGCCTGGAAAATCAGAGCACAAGGGTCAGTAAAGCCAACAACTGGACCAAGAGCAGCGACCACCCCAGGGCCTTGTGTTCAAATGCAAAGGCATCCAGCTCCCCCTGGGGACACCAGCCCCTGGCAGCATCTGCCAGCTCCGCTGCCTGCCCGCATTTTAGCAGCGGATCCACACAGCCAGCCCCTCATGCAAGCCAGTATCTGGTGCCAGTTCACTAGGGAAGCCCATTCCTTCTGTGGAAATACAGAAGACCAGACAGAACCCCTTAAAAAAAATTAAAAGCAAACAAACAAAACAAATCAAACTTAATTAGCCTGTGCTGGAAGTCTCCAGCATCAGGCTTTGCCTGGTTCTCAGGGAGAAGAGACACCATTTTCTCATTACTTCCAATATAAGTGTTGCCAACAGATACCAGAGCCGCTTTGCAGCTGGGATAGCTCGGAAGAAACCTGTTCTGTGAGCAATGGTGTTTTTAATAATCTTTCCTAACTTCATCAGCTTTGTGAGCCAAAAGAAATAGAAATAAAACCAGAAAGCAAGGGGGAGGGGAGGAAAGGGGAAGAAAACAACATATGGATGCAAGAGGGGCTGTTCTGTAGCAGTTAAAGCCCAGCATGGGAGCCAGGACACCAGCAATCTTCTCACTGGTTTGCACTGTGTGTGTTCTGGGGCACCACGCTTTGTCGTCTCTGTTTCCCTGCTGTGAGTAAATACATAACATCTCCGGGGGGCTGCGTGGTTTCTGAAGCAGTCTTGCTGCTGCTGGGAAGTTTCGGGGAGGGGAGAGTGACCCAGAAGCTTAAAGAAGTCAAAGTTTTGCAGCCACTGGTTCCCAGCCCCCAGGATCTGCATCCATTCAAGATAGCCTCTGCTCCCAGGAGTCCAGGTCACACCAAGGAAATAGGCTGCCGGCGGGACAGCGGAAGACCTGGGAAAGCCATTCGCCGGGACAGAGCTACACAGCAGGAGCTGCCCCGTCGGTGCCTGGGAGGGAGAGCAGGGGCTCTGCAGGGGGGCCGACATTTGGCCGAAGCACTTTGCTGAAGGCATCTGCTGGGCTCCATCACCCAGCCCAGGTGAGGAGGCTGCTCGGATAGGATCAGGGCTGGCGCCAGGACGCAGGCAAAAGGGCTCTGCTCAGCCGGATCTCTGGTCTGACAAGCAGATTGAAGACGGAAGAGTCATCAGTGTTGAAGCTGTGCCCATGTCTGTGCCTTGCAGCTTTAAAGCAGCTCCTAACTGACCTGACACAATGGAAGTTTCACAGGAAACCCTCACGTCAGCAACCAGAGCTCGCTCCGGTGACAGCAGCCTGCTCCTGTACCACGGGAGAGGATTCACCATCCCAACGACAGTCAGTGTGCAGAGCTGCGACGGCCTGTTGCTCTTCTGCGAGAGACCCAGCTAGTGCAGCCCAGCTGGCCAGGGGCAGCTTGCCAAGCCCGGGTGATTACTTGCCTGCCCTCCTGCCAGCACCGCTCACTGTGGCTCACAACGTCCCCCGGCATCTGAAGTCTGCGCATTTGAGAGCACAGCACGGTCAGCAGCTGTGATGAACTTGCTGGGCCCCTGTAAGCCACATACTTGAGTGCCCAGCAGCACGGCCACCTTAGAGCCACCCAGCAGTCGTGGGGCGCTGGGGACCCCTCAGCCAGTGCTATAAACAGCCCCCAGTGTCACACAAGAGAGGAAGAGCAGTCTGAAACGGAAGATTAACAAGAACAATATTGAATCCGAACATGCAGCATAATCTAAAGCTGGCTAAAAGTCCCTCTGCCTGACCTAGTTGTCCAGCGACCCAGTTTCTAAGCCACGCACTGCAGCGGGACAGAAACAAGCCCAGTGCATGTTGTGCATTCCTGGCTGGAGCCGCTTCCCTGCACTGCCGGGCCTGGCAGGGAACCGCAGCGGGCATTTGCTGGCACACAGGCCAAGCACAAATCCAAACTTTGCCCTAATCTGGAACTACAAGCTCTCTGCTCAGATACAGGCCCCATTAGGATTTAACAGCAAGGAAGAGCTGGCACAACACACATCCCGTAACTTCTTTGGAAACGAAATACCAGCAGCGCGAGTCTGGCTGCCATATCCCCCACGGCTCCTCCGCCTGGGGTTGCGCACCCAGCAGCCGGGTGGATGGGAGTCACACAGCTGTGCGTTACGGCAATGTGAAGGCAGCGAGGAGATCACACACTCAGCTTCATGAGATACAGGCTGGGGGCCTGCCACCTTCCGTACCGCGCTCTCCTCGCTGCACGGGGCCTCGGCCGCTCTGTCAAGCCCCACAGACCTGGCCAGACCGTTCCAAGTGACTGCATTTATAGCCCTGACTCGTGTCAGACCTTCCTGGTCTTTCTGATCATTACCTTGACTTTTCTGGTACAAAATTACACCCCGTGCTCACCCGTGTTACGCACTGCTTGTCAGAGTGGATCTGATTTCAAAAGCCAGCACCAAAACTGAGTGGGGTCCAGAGTCCACCCCGCACAGGCAATCCCTGGGCTCAGCCACACACTGCCTCGTGCTCAGCGCTACCGGCGAGCTCTGGAGAGGCAACTCAGTGGCCGCAGGATCAGATTCGTGGCATTGCTCTGCCTGTTCCTTTGCTCCTTCCCATTTTGTTGGCATCTGGCTTGCCTGCATGTGTGGAATGAGCCTGCATGGTTTAGTGGTTTTCCCAGGAATTTCTGCATGTATTTGAGACATCTACAGGCCACAAGCTTAAAAACCGCTGGCGCAGAGGAGAGTGCTGGTCTGCAGGCCAGGCCAGTCGCTTCACCTGCCTGAGTTCAGTTTCTCCATCGAGAGTAACTGGTGAAAAGCAGCAGATACAACAAACCAGTTCTGCCTGCATGCACACCACCAGTAGCCACCAGCTGCTTGGCATGTGCATAATTAACCACCCCACTAATGACAGCGCGGAGCAGCAGCACTCCCTCCCCACCAAAAAAATTGATCAGACACTCAAACAGCCTCAGCTGAAACGTGACTCGTTCGCTCCTCTCCAGCGTTAATACACAGGGCCTCTAATTGCTGTCACACATACCCAGGAAGCAGACAGCAATTTAAAGTAATTTACGCTCCACTCGCAGGAAAAGCCAGCAAAGCAATCCTAACAGCAGCTCCAGTTTCAGGGAAGCGCCCAGCAAGCCTTCATGCTCTGCGATACAGCAGCATTCAAGCAGCGCCGCTCCGAAACTCCACGTACGGAGCAGCACCATGGCGGAGCCGCCCTCCGGGCTCAAAGGCAACAGCTACACCAAGGAGTTGGGCTCGATTGATTTACACGACTAACTGGTATCTTCATTCTTGCTTACCAACCCTTTAAAGAGTTACCACCCACTTCAACATAACTGTTGAGCTAATGTACTTGTTTTGGAACAATGGTGACATGAGTTAATTCATTCCTTCTCCAAACAGTGTTTCCTTCAGCAGGAACAAAACCCAATCGATTCGGCATGCTCGCTGCAGGCCCTCCCACACCCGAAATAATCGATATCCCCCAGGCCTAAAACTTTCCTTAGGTGGAGGTGTTTCTTCAAAGTTAGCAGAGACTTCAGGAGTGGCTGACTGTAATCCACAAAGTTTTAGTACGTACTATTTTGATTCAAGAGGCCACAGGCAAAACACAAAAATATTACTCATTATTTGCTAATTAAAAGCCAAAAGCATTGAGAGTACAAATCTAACAGCTCTTTCCATAAAGAATTTTCCTCCAGTGATGATCTTCTGTTTGACATTAGCTCACATCCAGAGAGCAAAACTTTCCAAAGGAGAAGAAAAAAAAAATCCCTTTTTTAAAAAAGCCTTTCACAAATTAAAGGAAGCTTTTGCCCAAGTACACACAGGCAAACAAGATCAAAAGGAAAGCGGGGTTAAACAGTCGTTCTCGGTTGTATAATAGGAGGAAAACACATCAATCGTGAGGCCCTACCCATGTTCAAGATCCCGTTTCGGTAGCTGGTGGAAGGACAAACAACATGTTGAAGAGCTCCTATTGCTTAACCCCTGCAGAATCAGGCTAGAGGGCTTTGCCACCCAGCAAAGCTGTTCCTTATCCTGGGAACCTCTTCAGGATCACTAAAGCCCGGCTCACAGTCCTGGGAACACCTACAGGCATCATGCCTAACGTTGGCAGCGCCTCAAAATCCCACAACATGAAACAGCGCTACGGGTACCAAAAAAGCAGAGCCAGCCTGCAGTCTCTCCCAGCTCGGACCCAACAAACTCATCCTGTTTTCCGTACTTTTAATGCATTGAAAGGATTTAAGTGAAAGAGGCTGGAGGCAGAAAAGCTTGCCAGGGAAATCAGCCACCTGGAGAAAGGAAGGCAAAAAGGAATCTTTGGGAAGTTCCTCAAGGCAGCTGCTGAAAGCGGAGCAGCTCTCGGCACACCAAGCTCACATCGCGCTGTGCAGTGTCACCTCTGCACCTACAGAAGTTTTGCTCTTAGGATCATCTTCGCTCTTTGATCATCTCTTAGGATGATCTAAGAGGGAGGGGGACAACGCTGTGTGCAGCCACGGGGCAAGGGCATTATCGCCTCGGACTGGGCAAGGCTCATCTGAAAGAGCAAGCCAAGCAGCCCTGGTAAGACTCTGCAGCGCCGCGTCCCCCCTGCCTCCAGCGCAGCCTGCTCGCTGGCGCACGCTCGGCACAAGACAGCTTTTATCCATCCCATCCCCAATTCCACGGACGGAGAACTGAAACGGCAGCTCTCTTCCAGAGCTGTGGGACGAGCAGAAGCAACCTCCACAGACCAGATCAAACCCCTGCTCTGCTCCAGCCACCCTTACCTTCAGCCTGCGAGGAACTTAACAAGATCTCCTGGGATGCCAAGTCCTTGGCACTCCATCAAGTCCTACAGCCCTATGAAATGCATTAGCAAGAATCGCAGCTGACTGCAAGCCTCTGCTTCGCAACTGAAAGCGGCTCAGGGAACACAGTGTGTTGCTGCAGGTTGCTAAGCCATGGCAACGACTTCTGGGGGAAAAAAAAAAATGAAAATCACACATTGTTTCGGGAACATCAAGGTCCTGCTCTTTATTAAGACGTTCTGACAGGGTGGCCTGCCCTGGAGCTGCTGAGCTGCCCACCCAATTCCTGCCACTTCCCTTCTGTATTTTTTTCAGATCAAGCCCTTCCAAAGCTCAGGAATTCAATCTACAGTGCTGTGAAGGGGCTTTGACGCCTCAGACAGGACTGCCAAAGGGGCAGAAATAATAAGCCAAACCCCACAGGTATGCAACAACACGGGGATGACTGGGAGAACACTCAAAGGTCAGCACAACTTTTGTGTTGGGGAAGGAAACCTCAAGGCAGATTTCCACAAGACAGCATTATATTCCTCAGAAAAACATTTCAACAGGAGGGGGATGTACTCCTTTACAGGGCTACACCCACGTTTCATCTCCTGCCCCGGCTGAGCACTCGTCTGCCTTGCCGAGGCTGCAGTACCCCAGCTGCAGCACTGGGGTGAGACCCTGCCCGTGACCCTCCCAGCATACACGGGCTGTCACAGCCACCGATCACCCTCAGGAACGGGGGATACGCTCTGTCCAGGTATCACAAACAGAGCTGCAGCCTCCCAAGCCTCAGGTTCCTATGCCCCAGGTGTATCAGAGGGGAAATGTTCGAGATCCAGGCAGAAACACACATTTTGGGTTTTGTTCTTTCCACTACAAGTTTAGAATATTCTTCCCACTTGCTGCATTTCAACGCTGCAAAGTCTATATTTTGCTTGAGCTCTGTCTGCAACAGCTCCTGCCTACCAGGAACCCAGGCAGGAACCAAACAAGGTCCTGTAACTTGGGGTACAAGCTCCCATTAAAAACTGCTCAAGCCACCAGCTGCTGGGGCACCGGCTGCCCTCCCCAGCTGTTGCCTGGGCTCTGACACATCCCACAAACCCCAGGGATCACAAAGGAATGCGGCACAGCACGCTGACGCAGCCTGCAGCATGTCTACAAGCAGACGCAGCAAGACCAGAGGAAAACATTGCCACCGACAGCCCAGAGGTAGGAACCCGGCCCCAGCCTACTTCGGGGGGCCGCGCGTTCCTCATCGGCGACGGCACAGACACCGGCAGGCTCCAACCGGGACGGAGCCTCACACACATGCCGGGCCCTGCACCCACGAGAAGTGGTTTGTCTGGAGAGTGTTCGTGGCTACAGAGAAGGCAGAGAAGGATGAGAGGGTCTGCGAGGCGGGTTTCCCATCCTTAGATAGGCAGAACAAGCCACTTGTTGACAGCTGGGGCCACGCTGGAATTACACAGCACAGCTCTACCCAGCTCTGCCAACTCTTTAATTTTCTGGTCCATTTCTTACCATGTGAAGACACCAAGAAAATGAAAAGCCTAAATCTGAAGTTAAACTAGTTTATGTTTGGGGGTTTTTCCTCCCCCCAGAAACAGCAGTTGTAAGTTGCAGCCAGCAAAATGCCTCCATACACACACTCAGTTATAAGAAGCATCCCGCATCGCTGCTCCGTCAGTAGCCTGTCCCTTCCTAACTCTAACTGCTCCACCAGAAGTGGACACGATGCCTCGTCTCAGAGGAAACCACACCGGGCAGTTTCTTTAAACAGGTGGATGCGCAGCTCCGGTACCTGGCACAGAAGGACAGACCTGGCAGGCAGGAGGATGCCCAGGAGCCACCACCTCCACCAGCAGCACCCCAAGAGCTCCCGGCTCCTCACGCAGGAGGCGAGAATTCCCAGGAGCCCAGGGCAGAACCTGGGCTCCTCGCCGAGGCAGCTCGGTAGCCTGGCCCGCGCAGGTCGGCCAAACCTCCACGCTCCCTGGTCAGACCCACCTTCGACGGCCAGCACTACCGTTGCACCGAGCGAGTCCAGACCAGCTGCCACATGGAAATCGTAAAAAGAGAAGACCAAAGAGCTTTTTGCCTTTAAAGCATTTGGATGTGAGAGATCTCTTTAGGCTTGGTGAATAATCCCATCCTCACAGCAGAACAGCACGGATCCTATTCAGTACGAAGTGTTTCCTGTTTTCGGCTGCGAGGAGCCCACACAAGCTGCGAAGCCCCAGCAGCTGGCCGGTCGCCAAGCTGACCGATCAGCGAGAAAACACAGGCAGAGACCGCTGAGCAGCGCGACTCACAGCTCGCTTTTACCTTGAGCTCTGTTTGAAGTACGCTTTGCATTGCCTCCAGCTGTCTCTGCAGCCTTTTGGGATGCCTTTCCAGAACTCCAGATTCCTCAGCGGGTTTTGGTAACAAAGCACTTTCCCTGCAAGTCACAGGGAACCTTGCTCTTTCGAGAGCGCTCTGGGAATTCCAGTGTCTGCCCTTCTAGAGCACCAAGTGAAATAAGAGATACAGAAATCAGGCAGGGGCAGTTTTTAAGCCAGTTTGGCAGGATTTATTTTAAACCTCTGAAATTTAAGGAAGATCTTGCTATTTCCCTGTAGACATTAATTTACAACAAAGGTTCTTTAACAGCTTTAGAGCAAGAGCTGTGTCCTGTGAACCTGCACAGACCCGTGAACGGCGGGCTGTGATCTCTAGCAGTGATCTAAGTAAGTCTGCCAGGGGAGAGATCAGGCAGCTACAAGCTGCGAGAACAACCGTACATGTTGCGCTGTCAGCTGCAGTGGGGGGACTGTCAAAGACATACTGAGATCTTTCTTGTTAGCAGAGCAAGAACAAAGTTTTCAGATAAATAAGACTTCAAAGTTTTTGGCAGCAGCCAACTGAAAGCCCTGAAAGCATATATAAAGCAACACCCTGTAAAACTGCTGATGTAGCTAACTGTTCACATGTCAGAGGTTCCACGTGTGTGGAGGAAGGACTTAAAACTCATCCCCCGTGCACAGATGGAGCAAGTTTTGAGAGGTACTCGATTTACCTTCCGTGGCAGAATTCCTCCCTAAGTAGCAAAGAGGCAGGGCTGGGCTGGGTTTACTCTTTTCAGGGAGATGCTCCCAATGGCCCATCTTTTCCCCTTCCTCTTCTACAGTTTAAAATGTCGTTCTTCGAGGGCCAAGAGCCGCTGCCACGCAGGAGTCATAAGGTCAGACAGGACAGATCTAGTCACAGGGGGGAAAAAAAAAGGGAAGGAAAAATGAGCACGGTAAAAACCAAGGCTGTGCCCTGCCTTTCACCCCCCTCTCAGGGCCCAGATGAAGACCCCTCTCTTCCTCCACACAGGAACCCAGGCCTTCAGCCCCACAGAACAGAAACCTGCATTGCCCAAAGAGCCTTTGCAACTCTCCTACAAAGGAGAATAACCTGTGCAGAAACCATCGAGCTCCTGCAACACGAGCCCCGTACGCCTCCGACATGGACACGCGTTCCCCTGGGGACAAGGGTCTGAAGTCGGTCAGGAGAACAGAGAACCACCACCGCATCTCAGACCGCTCCTTACCTTGTCTTCCAACCATAGAAAAAATTACTCTGCCTTGCCTTTTTTCTTTTTTAATTTTAATGGCAAGAATAAGGCTTGCTCCAGAGCTCCCAGCCAGTCTTAGAGAGCCCTCACACATCCCAGCCTCCCCGACGGGCTGAGCACGACTGAGCTGCTGATCTAAACATCGGTTGCCTCCCCGTGGCACTTCGCTTCGGAAATTCCAGCCCTCGGCCAGAACTCCGCTTGCCTCAAACCCCCGTCCCACTCGGCTGGGAGTAAAGCTGGGACGAGAGGCGTTTCCAGCAGGATCGCTGCACTGCAGGAGCGCACCGCGTGCAGGGGAAGAAACATTTGCCCAGTAGGTAAAGTCCCAGCTTTTAAGTTACGCAATCCTGCTAAAAATAGTTTCCCCAAATGCCACCTTAAGATCTTCTGACATAAATCCAAGTTTTTTCTTGCAACTCCTCTGCTCGCTCTAGCGTTGCAAAAACTGACAGCAGGGAAGCCTGAATCGGAAAAACTGCTTTAGGTTTATCTGCTGGTCTCGGCAACAAGGATAAAACCAGCTCAGAAACGCCCCTGGATGTTACCACCGTGCTGAACCGGGCACGATGACACCCGGCCCCCACAGCCACCACGAGCAGCTTTATTATTATTATTAAAACATAGAAGTTTATCTGATGCTGTTGCATCTTTGGACATTTTTCCATCTAACACTTAAAACTGCGTTAAAGAACACAAAGGCCCTTCCTGTAAGACGAGCCGCCGCCGAGCTCAGGTGCTTACAGTCGAGAGGAGCAGCAGGACACGGCCTGCTCTGCCAAACCTCGTCGCAATTAAAGCCTTATCCCATTTAATTACCGACTTCCCTCTCCCTCCCACCCTCCCCAAACGGACGGACAGGCTTCGCGACGTGCTCCGAAGGTCAGGCCTCCGAGCGGGGGCAGCCGCCGGCCCCCCCGAGCCCTCGCTGCACCCCAGCACATAATTCGCCACGGGAGCAGCTTTCGGCCCAAGCGACGCTTTTGCTTCTAAAGCGACCGGACGAGGAGCGGCCGGGGCAGCCCGGGCGCATTTACGCGGCCGCATCCTCAGGCGGAACCGGCGCCTCCGCCGGCGGTCGGGGCTTTAACGGCGCCCGCCCAGGCACCACCGGGGAGGGACAGGCCGAGCCCCACCGGCGCCCCGCAGCCCCCCGGGAGACACGGACGGGGCGGGGGGGACACGGTACGGGAGAGCAAAGCCCGGGGATTCTCCTCCGGGCCGGACCGAGCCGGGACCGGGCCCCCTTCCTCCTCCTCCTCTTCCTCACCGCCGCCTCCTCCGCGGCCCCGGCGGGGTCTCGCCCCCTCCCAGCACCTCCCTGCCCTTCCCCCGCCGGGCCCTCCGGACCCCCGCCAGCCCGGCCCAGCGCCGCGGCGGCCCCTCAAAGCCCTTCCCCGAATCCCGGGCACCCCCCAGCAGCCGCCGCCCCGCTCCCCCCCGCCGCCCCTCACGTACCGCCTGCCGCCCGGCCCGGGCCGGCTCCGGGACGCCGCGGGGCTCAGGGGCGGCCGCCGCCGCCGCCTCCCCCCGCCCGGCCCCGCCGCGCCGCTACGCAACCCCCGCCCCGCCGGAAGCGCCCGCCCCGCCACCGCCCGGAAGCGCCGCTCTGGCCGGTGAGAGGGCCGGAACTCGCTGGTCGGGGCGGGCTCTATGACCCGCGCGGGGCGGGGAGGGGGCGGGGCTTACCGCTCAGCTCGCACCTCCCCCGCCCCGAGGCCCGCCCTCTCCGCAGCGCCATTCGCTGGCGGCGCGGCACGTCCTCCGCACCCCCGCGCGCTGATTGGCTGCTCGGAGGTGGTGGCCGGCGACTTCCGGGAGCGTCCGCGGCGGCGGCGCTCCGGCAGGTCAGCGCGCGCGCAGCGGGGGGTGGGGAGGGGGGGCAGCGCCGGGGGCGGCGGGGCGGGAGGCGCGAGCGCCCCCTGGCGGCGGGGCGGGAGGACGGGGCGCCGAGCGGGCCCAGGATCGGGCCCGGTGCTCCCGTGCCCGGTGGCCCCGGAGCCACCTCCCCGGTCGCCCCGTCCCCGGTGCGGCGGCGCCGCCCCCGCCGTCCCGTCTCCGTTGTCCGCCGCAGCCCGGCGGTCCCGTCCCCGCGGTCCCCGTCCCCAGCGGTGCCGCCCCTGCGGCCGGTTGCGCCCCATCCCCGCGGGCCGGTGCCGGGGGTGCCGTGGCCGGCGTGTCCGTGTCCGTCCCCCGTCCCCCGTCCCCCCCCCGCTCCCGGTGTCCCCGCGCGGCGCCGGGGCTGACGGCGGCGCCCGCCGCAGGGCCCCCGCCGGCACCATGAGCACCGAGACGCTGGTGAAGGACGTGAAACCGGGGCTGAAGAACCTCAACCTCATCTTCATCGTGCTGGAGACGGGTGGGTGCGGCGGCGGGGGGGGCCGGGGTCCCGCGCCCCCGCGCCCCTGACCCGCTCCCGCCCCCCAGGCCGGGTGACGAAGACGAAGGACGGGCACGAGGTGCGGACGTGCAAGGTGGCCGACAAGACGGGCAGCATCAACATCTCGGTGTGGGACGACGTGGGGAACCTCATCCAGCCCGGGGACATCATCCGCCTCACCAAGGGGTAGGCGGGGGGGGGGCACCCCGGGACCCCCGGGACCCCCGCCCCCTCGGGGCTCCCCCCGCCCTGACGCCCCCGGCCTCCCCCCTCCAGGTACGCCTCCGTCTTCAAGGGCTGCCTGACCCTCTACACGGGGCGCGGAGGCGACCTGCAGAAGATCGGCGAGTAAGGACGGGCCCGGGGCTCCCGCCGGCGCCGGGGGGGGGGGGGTCAAGGGGGGGTCTGGGGGGCGTCAGGGCGGGGGGGACCCCACCGCCCCCCTCTGCCGGCAGGTTCTGCATGGTCTACTCCGAGGTGCCCAACTTCAGCGAGCCCAACCCCGAGTACGTGGCGCAGCAGTCGCAGAGCAAAGGGGTGAGTTTTTTTTTGGGGGGGGGGGGGGCCAGGCTGGCACCAGGGGGACCCCCGGTACCCCCCCCCCCCCCCCGAGCGCAGCCACCCCGGCTCT
The DNA here is from genome assembly GCA_031468815.1 of Morus bassanus. NCBI lineage: Eukaryota > Metazoa > Chordata > Aves > Suliformes > Sulidae > Morus > Morus bassanus. The sequence goes on from CM062594.1 coordinate 3,027,497, forward strand.
CCGGCACACGGGGCGTCTCCGTTTCCTCCGCAGGCCCAGAACGAGAGCGCGAGTCCGGCTGCTTCGCAGACCAGCCAGGCCCCCCCGGCAGCACCCCCAGGTAGGGCATGCAGCCCCCTCCCCACGCCGGGGGTGGGGGGGGGGCCGCGGGACCCCCCCCCCGCCACTGCCACCCGCTGCCCAGCTCGGGGGCGCCTCCGGCCTCACCTTCCTCCCGGTGCTTCTGTTCTGCTTCCAGCCCCCGACAGCCAGAACGGGAACGGGCTGAGCCCGGGGGGTCCCGCGCACCCCCCCAGCGCCCCCGCGCACCCCCCCAGCGGCCGCATCACCCGCAGCCAGCCCGGCCACCCCAGCCCGGCCGCCGGCCCCGTCAGCAACGGCAAGGAGACGCGCAGGAGCAGCAAGAGATAACGGGCCGGGGCCCCCCCCGCGGCCCCCCTCCCTCCGGCCGCCGGCACGGTCTGCGGGGGGGGGGTCCCCGGCCCCGAGCAGCCCCCGGGGCGAGGAGGGGGGGGGCCGGCCGGGCCCCGCTGCCCCCCACTCTCATCCCCTCTGCGGAGGGCGGGGGTGCCCCGGACCACCCCGTCTTGCGCCGGCCGGGCCCGGGGGGGTCCCGGGCGGGGCTGGGCCGGGCCGTGCGGCCGCTCCCCCCGGGGCCGGGGGTCCGCAGCCCCCCCCCCCGCCCAGCCGCCGTCTGCCCTCGCTGTGCCGGGGCGGGCAGCGGGGCCCCGTCGGGGCGGGTGTTAATAAAGGCTGACCCCCCCGCCCCCGCCTCGCCGCCTCCTGCCCGCCGCGGGGGGCGCGGACCCCCCTCGCCCTTCATTAAGGCCCTCCCCCGCGCGGCCCCTCCCGCGCCGGGGCTGGCTGGGAGCGGTGCCTGCGTGACCCTTGGCCCCCCCGGTTCGGGCGCAGCAGACGGCGCGGCCGCGGCACGGGCACGGGCACGGACGGGGGCCCGGTCAGCGGCGCGACCCCCCCCCCCCCCCCCCGTCCCCCCCTCGGCCGCCGCGATCGGCACAGCGCGGCCCGAGGTGAGCGCCGGGGGCGGGGGGGCGGGGGGGGGGGGTCCCGGGCGGTACCGGCACCGCAGCCGGTGGGACGAGGCCCCACGAACGGGCTGACGTCGGGGACCGCAAGACCCTCCTTGGCGGGGGGGGGGGGGGGTGTGTCAGGGGTGTCAGCTCTGGGAAGGGGCGGGGGGGCACCAGCCCCTGCAGCCGGGGGGGGATTTCCCAGCCCCACGGCGTCGCCGAGTCCCACGTGGAGGGGGAGGACGGGCCCCACGGCCGTCCCGCCGTCCCACCCGCCGTGCGGGGCCGTTCCCGCGTTCCCGGCGGGGGGGGGGGGGGGCGGGGGGGGGCACACGGCTGCGCCAGGCGGGGCTGCGGGTGGGGTGGGGGTGCGGGCGCCCTGCCGGGGGGTGCCGCGGCCGATATCTCCCCGCCCGGTGAAACATTAACTCCAGCACAAAAGCTGCCCCAGTTGCAAAAACCTCCCCTCAAGGACGAGTGTCAGTGTGCCCCCCCCCCCCCCCCCCCCCCCCAGCCTTGTGTCCCCCCCCCCCGTCGCCCACCGTAGGGAGCCCAGTCCCGCGGGGGGGCACGGGGACAGCACCTGCCCCCCCCCCCCCCCGGGCTCCGCTCCCCGGTGGGTGTCCCTGAGCCCCGGTGTAGGGACACGCGTCCCCGGGCTGTGACCCTGATGCCACCTGTTGCTTTCCAGCCATCCCTGTGGACGGACAGACAGACGGACGGGCGGGCGGCAGGAGGGTGTGTACCCAGGGCCACTCGGAGGGACCCCTGTGCTCTGGGAGGGACCCACGGCCACCGGGGTCTGCGCCCCACAAGGCCGGGGACACTGCATCCCCCCCCCCCCCCCCCGCCCTCACGCCAGCATCCCCCGGCCCCCAGCTCCGCCAGGGACCCCCCCCCGCCGCCGGCAGGATCCGGCCCCATGGGCCCCCGTGGGATCCTCCTGGGCGTCCTGGGGCTGCTGGCTCTGGGGGCCACAGGGGCCGGCGAGGAGCCGGGGCCGCTGCCCGAGGACGCGGCGCAGGAGCACGGCTACTACCTGCAGCAGCTCTTCGGGCAGTACGGGGCCAACGGGACGCTGCCCTTCGAGGGGCTGGCGCGCCTGCTGGGCAGCCTGGGGCTGGGCCGGGTGCAGGTGGTGCAGATCGAGCACGAGGAGCTGGGCCACGGCCACGTCAGCCACCTCGACCTGCTGGAGGTGCAGGAGGAGAAGCACCGGCACTGGCACCCTGTCTGGGAGCACGGCGGGCACCCAGCGCCCAGCGCCCCGCCGACCACCCGCCCCACCAGGTACCGGCCGCCCCTTGCCCGCTCCCAGGGGGCTGCCCCCCCCGCCAACCGGTGCGATGCCGGGGCTCATCCGTGCTCGCCTCCCGCAGCCCCCAGCCCTCCCAGACAAAAAACTGGACGAAACCGGTGCCAACCAAGCCCCCCGATGCTGGGGCCACCCCTGGGAGCCACGGGACCCCCACACACCCTCGGCAGGACCAGCCCGACCTGAGCCTGCTGGGGAGGGTGCTGGGCTTGGAGCACTCCAGTGCCAACCACCCGCATGACGATGTGAGCAGGGCCAGGGCGGGTGGGGGGGGTCGTGCTGTCCCGCTCTGCTGCCACACGCTGGGAGCCCCCGGGGAGCCCCAGCTGCTCCTCATCCCCCAGCGGGACCCGGGGACCCCAGCACCCCAACACCGCTCACTGCGCACACCCCCCGCCCCCCCAGTGCCTCAATGTTACCCAGCTGCTGATGAATTTTGGGCTGGACTCCGTGTCCCAGCTGACGCCAGCGCAGTTCACCCTCCTCTGCCCGGCCCTGCTCTACCAGATCGACAGCCGTGTCTGCATCCAGCACAGCGATGAGGTGACACTGCCTCCCCCGGGGGGGGCCCTGTGGCCAGGTAACCCCAACCCAGGGCCTCTCCCTGGCCCCCAGCCTCGGATCATCCGTCCCTGGGTCCCCTGTCCCTGCAGCCCCATCCCCAGATCCCCACCAGCCGGTCCCCAGGTCTCACATTGCTGCATCCCCATCCCCAGGTATCCCAGCATCTGGTCCTCACGTCCCCTGTCTCTATAGCCCCATCCCTGGCTCCCCCGTTGTCTGGTCCCATGGCCACTCTCCCCGCACCCTAAGCCCCTGGTCCCCCATCAGCTGGACCCTGTTCCTGCATCCTCGTCCCTGGCTCCTCAGCTCTCCAGGTCCCTGTCCCTTCATCGCCATCCCTGGATCCCTCCAGTGTCTGGTCCCCAGTCGCTGCCACCCCATCCCTGCATCCCCAAGTGTCCCCCTCCCACATCCCCCATCCCCAGGTTCCCACTACCCACAGTCCTGGTCCCAGGGTCCCCGACCCTGCATCCCCAAGGCCCCCATTCTCCATCCCCATCCCTGGGTCCTGCACCCTCCTGCCCCGGCCATGCCCGTCTCACCTGCCCCACAGCGCTGGGCTGGGGGCTCCTGGCTGTCACCTTCGTCAGCCTGCCCTCTGCCCTGGCCATCGTCCTCGTCCCGCTGCTGAGCCGCAGCTTCTTCCGCTCGCTGCTGGCCTTCCTGGTGGCGCTGGCTGTGGGGACACTCTGCGGGGATGCCCTGCTCCACCTCTGGCCCCATGTAGGTATCCCCGCCCCGGCGGGCCAGAGGTGGGACGGGGCACCCAGGGGGCAGCGGGGTACCCAGGTCCCCTGAGCCACTGCGTCACCCGTGTCCAGGCCCAGGGGAGGCACCAGGAGACACCAGCGGAGCCGGGGGCTGCGGTGCTGCAGGGTCTGGCGGTGCTGGGGGGCATCTACGTGCTCTTCCTGGTGGAGCTGCTCCTGGGGATGCTGCGGCAGAGCCGGGAGGCCACGGTGAGAGCTGCAGGCACTGGGGAGGATGCGGGGCTGCCACCGGGTCCAGCTTTGCACCCAATGCCGCTGTCTTCTCCAGGGACGCTCCCCTGGAGAGACCCCCGACGTGGCTGTGGGGGTCCTGGCACCATCACGAGGAGGTAAGACCCCCCCTCACACCCTGCAGTGCCTGTGGCCCCCAGCCCTCGCACCCACCCCACATCTCTGCCACCGCAGGGGCCGAGATGCGACACCTGACAGCACCGGAGCCAGAGCTGGAGCTCAAGCCCCAGGGACACCCCCACGAACACTCCTCCCACGGACACTCCCACGGCCCCGCGCTGCCCCCCAGCCCCGGGGCCACTGACATTGTCTGGATGGTGGTGCTGGGGGACGGGATCCACAACCTGACGGATGGGCTGGCCATCGGTGAGGGACAGGGGGAGATGGAGGCGGAGGGACAAGGGGTGCACAGGGACAGGGGTGCACGGTGCATCGGGGCACGGGGACAGGGGGTGCACATGGATGGGTCCCACAGGGTCTGTGCAGGTCTGGGGTGAAGGACCCTCTTCCTGCAGGTGCTGCCTTCTCCCACAGCCTCTCCAGCGGCCTCAGCACGGCGCTGGCTGTGCTCTGCCATGAGCTGCCCCACGAGCTGGGTAGGTGCCTGCCCACTGCCCCAGCCATGGCACCCCCCCCTTGGCCCCCCACCACCCACTCTCCTCTTGCCGCAGGTGACCTGGCGGTGCTGCTGCGGGCGGGCACAGCCCCCCGCACCATCCTGCTCCTCAACCTGCTCTCGGCCCTGCTCTCCTGCCTGGGGGCAGTGGCGGGGGCGGCCGTGGGGCAGGGTGCATCCCACCTCACCCCCTGGATCCTTACTGCCACCGCCGGCATCTTCCTCTACGTGGCCTTGGCCGACATGGTAAGGGGGCAGCTGGAGGGGGTGGCCGTGGGGCTGGGTCTCGCGCCAGCCCCACTGAGCTCCCCACTCTGCCCCAGCTCCCCGAGGTGCTGCGGGGCGCCGAGGGCCCCGGCCAGGGCACCTGGGGCCACTTCCTCCTGCAGAACGCAGGGTTCCTGCTGGGCAGCGGCATCATGCTGGGCATTGCCCTCGCCGAGGGACACGTCCGTGCCTGGCTGCAGCCCTGAGCGGCCCCGGGGCTCAGCCGTGCTCGCTCCTGCCGCCGACCAGAGACGGGAACCGGGGCCAGAGCCCGCAGTGGCCGAACTGGAAGGATAGCAGGACGGCAGGAGCCCAAACGTGCCCCCACGACTTTCTCCCGTCCTCGTGAGATCCCCAGGAGCACCCGCTGTCCCCAGGAGTCTCTGTGGCTCAGCCCTTCTGTCCCTGTGGGGAGGGGACATGGGGTCTCCTCACCACCCCATGTCCTCTCCCAGGGGACCGGGGCACCCAGCGCTACCTGGGCCGGGATGGCAGCGGGGTGCTCGCACGCCCGGCCCCGGGGGCAATGCGTTTCTCCTTCCCACTCCCCCTGGACCGGCCGTTAGGCGGAGAAAGGATGACAGGACATAGAAGCAATAGCATTTTAATAAACATAATTGATTCAAAGCCACAATATGAATAACAGGACTTGGTCGCAGCTTACATTGTATAAAATAGATCAAGTCTGAATGCTTTTTTCTATTTTTTTTTCCTTTTTATTTTTTAATTTCTTTTCAGTTCCTTTTCCCCCCTCCCTCCCCGAAGGTGATGCAGGATTTCTGAAAATACATATATGGAACATTCGAGACAAAAGTAACCGCTCACTAGGCTCAGGCAGGGTAAGGAGGAGGCCAACAGGGTAGCGTCTGCGCTGCGGGGACGGATGGCTTGTTGGGCTGATTTCCTTCTCCTACATATCACCTCATATTCGCTCCCTAGAACCACGACGGGGTTGAACGGCTTTGTGTTTCCCTTGCACGACACGAAGGGATTTTGCTCGCTCCAGTTTCCTCTACCCAGAGACAAGTGCTTCGCTGGTTGGGACTGATTTCGGGGCTCTCTGGGGCGCCTGCCCTCAGGAGAAGGGCGAGAAACCAGCAAGCTCAGGGGGACATGGCTCAGTTTGCCCACCAAGGCACCCGGCACCTCGAGGCCGCCGTGACGGCCCCGGGGAGATTTCATACTTTTTTTTTTTTTTTTTTTTTTTTTCTTTTCCTATTTTTAAATTGCACATCAAAACTCTATCCTACTCGCGGCGGGTCTCCACGGGGCAGGCGTGCAGGGGGCGAGGGGCCGGGAGCCCCTGCACCCCCAAGAGCGGAGCCCTCCTCGCCCAGCCGGCCACGTGCTTGTGCTTTGAACCAGTGGTTGAAGGAAGAAGCACCTACAGAGGGGAAGGAGACGCCTGAACCACCAACCCCGCGGCACTGGGATCTGCACCGCGGGCGCCACGGGACGGAGCACAGACCCTGTCTCTGCTGGGTCTCAGCCGGTGCCGACGGCACTCGCTGTGGGGACGCTCGGGCACCGACCCCTCGAACTGACACACTCACCTCTCCCTCCCTGCCCAAGTACAAAGGCATCCATGTTAAAGGTCCCCAGCAAGAACGACTGCCAATTAAGGCCCTGCCGCTGACGAACAACAGCACGGCCGCACGCTGGTTTTTGCTCAGCAGGTTCCACATTTCAGTGCACTGGAGGGGAACGAAGCCGGGGAGTTAAAGTAAAAATACCTTCAGAGGAGACAAAGCAGCTGCTACACACGGACGCGCGGGCAGACGCCGAGCGCGCGGGGCCGGCCCACGGGGGCTCGCTCGGGGCCGCTCTCCCCTCCCGACCCACCCCTTGCTGGGAGAGCGCCCGGTGCAGGCAGATCCGGGCAGAGCCCGGCCATTCCTGCCCTCGCTCAGCCGCGCTCGCGACGCGCGCCCCCGTCTTGGTCCAGCGCCGAGGCTGCGGGTCCGAGAGGCGCGGAAGCGTTTCCCCAGGTCTGTGCCCCAGCCCGGTTATTGCCAGAGGTAGGTGTGAACAGTGCAGAGAAGACACAAATTAAAGCAACTCTTTGTTATCTAACCACCCCACAAACAAGCCTAAAGAGACTCTCCCACCCTGCGCTGGCTCTTCCCACGGCACGGAAAGCTCCTGCCTGGGCGCAGCTGGCGCAGGGCAAACGGGGCGATCGGGGGACCATGTGCCTGGGCTGGTCTTGCACCGGGGCACCCATGAAGCCTGGGGGGCTCAGGGTGCTCGGAGCAGACAGAGCTGGGAGGGGAATCAGCTCGGGTCCTTTCCCCAGGGAATGTCACTCTCCGCTCCCTGCAAAGGTCTGAAACAGCCAAAAAAACAGTGCCAGGGACTGGGGTGTCCAAGGCTCCGGGTTCCGGCCAGCCGAGGGGACGGTCACGCCACAGGCAGGTGAACGTCCGTGCCGCTGCCCCAGCCCCGGCCCTGCGGGGAGCGAGGGTGGGCTTCAGTCCTCGCAAGGGCAGCTGGGTGCCGATTGCTTCGGGGACGCCCGGGGAGCAGCTCTGCCAAGCACCAGCGCCTGCTGCCCTGCATTTGGCACATCTGCAGCTGGACAGGGAGACGCCTGAGACCCCTCCCCGTCCCACAGATGCCCCCTGCACCGGACACCCGCGAGGGAATGAGCGACGGGCAGAGGAGCCACCGCTGCCTCCCGGGGCAGAGCTGGCGTGGCAAGAGAGCACTGAAATACGGTCTGAGAGATCTTAACAGATGTCAAACCTGGGCTGGCTGGCGGGACGGTCTGAAAGGTTGCGGGTCACCCAGCATGAGAGCCGGCTGCAGCAGGGAGGGGGTCCGAGCCCTTCGTTACCAACCTGTGCTTCCCTGACGCCAGACAGGTGAGAAATGAAGCAAATCTCCATAAACTCCCTTCCATGTGTATCAAGAAGGAAAAGGGAAGAACCTACCAAATCACTTTAAAAGGATTTTGAAAGGGGTCTCAGAGGACTCAGAAATGCTGAGACGGAGCACGCGCGTGCCCACGGACACACGGACCTGCGTGCTCCCCCATCCAGGCTCCCAGGGAATGCCAGGCACGAGGTCTCCGACCGGCAGCACTGCAGACAGACACTACTCCTTAACGCCCAGCCCCGCCCAAACGCCAGCTCACGGCTTGCTGCTCCGAGCTCACACTAAATCCCAGCCCGTGACAGAATCCAGCCCAACACCTGCAGCATTTAACAAAATTTCCCGGACGCCAACAGGTTTGGAAAGCGCGGGGAAGCATCGTGAAGCCCGGCCGTACCCTCCGCCGCAGGTCTGGCAGCTCCCTGCCCAGTCCCTACTCTGCTGTGCTGGGATGGAGTTGGAGATCTGCAGGGAGAGGCTCTGGCCTGAAGCCGGCTCTCGTAGCTCTCGCGGCTGGGGACGGGAGCCTCAGTGGGTTTGGGGCGCGCAGGAGAGGGGACACAGGCTGACGGGAAAAACTGAGGGCTCAAAGGGAACTTCAGATCTCTTGGAGGAGGAGGAGGAACAACTGGGGCGTAACAATTTCAGTGCAATTTTCAAGCCCATGCTGCCCAACTGCTGGTCGCTTCAGGACGCGTGTGTCCACCAGCTGCAGAGGAGCACGGCCGCCGCGGGGCACCGGCTGGGGGGACAGCCAAGGATGCGACCCCAAGCAAGGACCTGCCTGCTGGAGGGCTGAAACTCAGGCTCAATCCTCTTGCAAAACCAGCTGGGCTGCAGGTTTTGCTCTAAGCCTTCCTCTGCCCACCCCTCCTCTTGTCCCCGCAGCCGGAGCCAGACGTCGGTATGGGCTAAGGGGTGCCTGACAGGGGATGCGAGAGCTTTTTGGGGCACTGAGGGACAAGGACCCGCTCCGAGCACCGTTCCCCTCACAGCCGCAGCCAGCCCCTGCACAGCAGCCCCCCCCTAGCCCCCAGCCCATCTCCAGCACGCGGCAGGGCGACGACACGTTGAAGAAAGCAGCCATTTTGGTTAGTACCTTCAAGTAGGAAAAACGTTCTCAAGTCCAGCACTTAGGACAGGCTCTGGGTTTGTCTTAATGCCCTCCAAGCTCCACACAGCGCAGCTCCCAGCACGTCGGGACCCTCCACATATCCGCGACCAGCCTACGTCAGCTTTGATTCTCCTTTTTGTCAAACTCCCCAGGTCTCTCGCAGGCAGAAGCCGGGCAGCGCGCCCCCTCCCCACCCCTGCCTCCTAAACTGGCCACGTTTCACATAGTGCAAAATTCAGGAACGGAACGACGCTGCGGGCATCGAGGCGCCCGAACGCCACCCACCCCGCCGGGAGCCCTCGCCGCGTCCCGCAGCGGGGCTGGGACCCCTCGCGCCTCCCGCCCCGCTCCCCGGCCTCTCCCCCCAGGGAGGGCAGCCACCGCGTTTTATCCGACTCGGACTAACTCGACTGGTGACTCCATCCACGTCCTTCACCGGAGGCAGAGCTTGGAAGGGCTCACTCCTGGATCGAGGAAGCTGGCGGCAGGTCTGTGGACAGACGGACAGTGCCGGCCAGGGCGGGCAGAGCAGCACGGCGTGGACCCGCAGCACCCCGGGGCTCCGAGGACCGACAACAACCCCTGGAAACTAAGTGCAGAGCACCAAAGAAACGGCAGTTTTGGTCAAGCCATGAGGAATTCGCTCCCTACGGCCTCAGGAAAAAAAGAAAAAGAAAGGACAGGAGGAAGGACCAGGCGCGCGAGGCAGCAGCCGCCCACCCTCCGCAGCTAAAGGAGAAACCCCAGCGGGACCGAGAGCTTCGGGACGCGCAGCACGAGACACTCAGCACCCTGGACCTCCGAAACATCACACCCACGGTCATGCACCGTGGCTCAGCTAGAGGTTTCCATGCATTTACTTTATTATTTTCAAGTTGACGAACAATATCGATACGACTGGGTCGAGTAAGGCTATTTTCCTCTTTTTTCCCTCCTTCTCCCCTGCACGGGAAGCTCGGACAACGCCCAGACACACGGACCCGCACACGAACCGCTTGCACGCACACGCACGCCAGAACACCGAGACACAGAAGAGGAAGAGTCGTTTATACCTGACTGGTGATGAGGTCTGTCCTATCTTATTCAAAGAAATGTTTATGTGCATAATATACAGAGGTGCAGCATTTACACATAGGATATTGTAAAGACACAGAGCTTGCTACAGATGCCTTCGAGTCCTTAGAGACGCATCCCCCCTCCCCACCCTGCCCCTCGGGGGCTCTGACTCCATCCCGTTCCAGCCTCACGCTGTGACTCCGAGGATTTTAGTTTAACTAAAGAGCCACGATGCCGAGAGCCACTGCTCCCCCTCCACGAGCTCCCGGCAGGTCCCTCGCCTTGTGCATACGTTACCCTCCGCCTCCCCGCTCCGAAGCTCCCGCCGACGCTTCGGCCGAGTCTCGGCTTTGCTGGGGTATTTTTTTCTCCTTTCAAACGCACCCAGCACTGCTGAGCCCAGAAAAATTCAGCCAGGAGAAGAGGTTTGAACAGCTCCTCGCGTCCTTGGAGAAAAACAAAGAAACAAAGAAAAGAAGGAAAGAAAAAGAAAAAAAACAACCCCCGAACCAAAGAATCCGCGCGTCCGTGCCAGTATCTCGAATGGAAGGGGTTGGTTTTTCCTTTGGTTTCTTACTGAAGGCAAAGGTGAGCGTGGGCTGACAGTCTGCACGGGTCCGACCCCGACATTCACGACTGGGGGGACGCCAAGGTCCCCCTGTTTGTGGTCCCTGTGGCAGGCGGGGGGACACGGGGACCCTCGGGGTGAAGCTGGGAGGGAGCAGGGGCAGCTCCCCGGGCCCGTCCCCTCGCCCCACCAAACAACAGAATAAAATCAAGGAAAAAGATTGTTTCTTGGGTCTTTGCAGTTTGTTCTTTGTTTTGTTTTTTCACTTGTTTCTCACTAACACCGCACCCCGCAGCTGGCGGACCCTGGCAGGGCCGCGGTATCTACAGAATCACTACCACACTCAGAGTGTTCAAAACAAACAAACAGAAAAAAAAACTTGTTCCATTTTTGTGGAGTTTTTGCTTTGTTTTTAGTGCTACTTTTATATCTGCCGGATTCCAGCCCCGGGCTGTGGTCGACGGGGCCGGGAACTACTCATCTGCATCTCGCTTTTGGTCGAGGGAGCTCCTCGCTCCGTCCGGGGCAGGGATGGGGCGGAGGGGGAGAGGGGATGGGAAGGTGGGGGGTGGACGGGGGAAAACATTTTCCTAAAGAAAAAAGAAGTTTCAAATTGCCTGCAGCTCGGGAACAGCAACAACAAAGAAACACCAACCAGATTCTCATCATCGTTAGGTTATTTTTGAATTTCATTGAAGTGCCCGTCGAGAATAAAGCCAATCCCAGCCTCCCTGGGCTGCCCTCTGCAAGGACGTTACATTCAGTGTTTGTCAGCAGTTTATATGGCTCAGCGGGGCCGCAGGGCTGGCAGCCCCTTTCTCTAGCAATGGCAGTGCAAATACACCTTTTGAGTTGAAATGTATTTGTGCTGTTTTTTTTTTTTTTTTTTTTTTCCTCTCAAAACACAACTTCCCTTTTTCCATTCATTCCCTAGAAACAAACTTTTTTTTTTTTAAAATTAAAAATGAAAAAATAAAACCAAAGACACTCTCTTATCCCTTCCGCTCTTGCTGCTCTCTATCCCGTGGGATGCTAAAGGGAATCCAGACTCATGCTTTAACAAAAGTGCTTATTACTTGAAGCAAGTGCTTTGGACCAAGGGGCGGAGAGAAACTTCCTTTTTTTGGGGGTCGGGGCAGCGGAGGGGATGGGTGATCCGGTGCCTGCGTATTTGAAACCAAGAGGTTTAAGTAGCATTGAGGGGGGGAAGCCAAAAAAGATGCTGCTTGGTGAGAGCTACACCAAACGGATGCCGGGCGCCGGACAGAACGCTAAGCGGGAATGGTCCAACTTTGGCATAAAGGTCCGCGGGAAGGAAGATCTGGGGAAGCCCCCGCCCACCGCCCCACGAGGGGCTGGGGAGGGAGCAGGAAGGGCAGCGGAAGTTTCCCTCCATCCCTCTTTACAATGCACTAGGGAAACCATCACAAATCTCGTTTAGCAAAATAATGCATTATTACCAAACACTTTGATTATTACTTAAATTGTCAAGCTGTGCTGTCAAATGTATACAATACAGCGTTAAAGGAGAACAAGACTGGTACCTGCAAGGAAACTGGCCGCACGTCCCCCTTCCCACCCCACCCCATGTTTCCTCCCATGTGCTCCCAGACCATGGATGCGCTGCTGAAACCTCGTTTCCCTCCATCATTATTATTATTATTATTATTATTTTTAATAAGACACAAGGGGAGGGGAGAAAAAGATCCTCACTAAGAGCAAAGAACACACATATATAAAGCATGGTGCTGCAGAGAAGAAATGGAGAAGCCCTTACAGAGATCACATTGATTGTCTCGTCATAGTTTTAGTCATCATGTTGAGCAGAAGGTAACACGTCGTAGCACAGAAACAAGGCCAAGAGAGAGAACAGTTTTATTCTCTAAACAAAGAAACTGAAAACCACAATAATACTCAAAAAAATAAGGGGGGGTGAAGGAAAAGCAGCATTCTCCGTGTGCTCTAAGGAACGCTCTCACCCTGGCTACAGGAAAAAGCCATGTTCAAGTGAAATGGTGCTGGAGTCCCGTCCCCCATCAGCGATGCTAAAGCCACATGGCATCGAGGACCAGGCCACGAGAGGCATGGCCGCGTCCCTCCCGTGGCGGGCACGGCTCTGCTGGTGTCTCTGAGCTTTCCCCAACCGACTTCGGGAGAGCCGGAGCATCGCTCAAGAGGTCGGAGCCATCACGGCCCCAGGGCTTGCCCTGCTTCAAACCCATCTCTGTCCCTGGGAATCGCTGCCCGTGCTGGGGACGGGAGCCAAGGCTAGGGGCGGCTTGGCCCCTCCATGTGCCTGGAAAAGTACTTTAGCCCTTGAAGACGACGGCTCAGGACTTTGGACCCATTTTCCTGCCCTGCGGGGAGGGTGAGGGCCAGCAGCGAGAAGAGATAAAGTGATGCCTAAATTCCTCCCAGAAAGGGAAAGAGCTGCAAGAGGCAAGTGCGGACTCGACAGCAATGTAAACAAGTCTCTTTTTCCAGTTCTCCTCTGTAGAATACTGAAAAGGATCTTCAAAAAGGATCTTTTTATTCAAGTTTCATGAGTTTATTCTGGTTCCGAACTGAGGTATTCGGTGCAGAAAGGTTAACACTTTCTTTCAAGCTAGAGGGTTGGGGGGGAGCGGGGAGGGGGAGACACAATCAGCCGGGGACACAATCCTATGCCGGCACCAAAGGAGGGGACCTGCCGGCCCAGCAAGTCGCTGCCGCCGCGTTGCCTACAGTGGGGTGGAGGGGGCTCGTGGTCCAAAAAGGGAAGATCCCTCCGGAGCAGCCAGAGGAGCCCTGCCCGTCAGAAGCGCCCGGCCCCCGCCGCCTGGGGACTGGAGCCCTCCGGGGACCAGGCTGACCACCGCTCCTGCTCCGAGATCCTGCCGAGGGCAAATTTCTCGAGTGCTTTGCTGAACGAAGTGCGGGTAACGGGACAGGGAGACCGAGCTCCGATGGCGAGCTGGTGCCGAGCAAGAGCAACGGGAGGTCCCCGACCCCGCTCCCCTCTGGGAAAAACTCCTACGTGAAACGTGAAGAAAATGTGCTTATCACCCAAAGGCCAAGACTGAAACTTCATATTTGGTTCTAAGAGTTTGGCTTTGGTAAAAGAAAGAAACAGTGCGAGGGGACCCTCCGCGTGGGCTGCCAGCAGCACCCTCGCCCGCCGGGAGCCTCCCCTGGGAACAGCTGGCTCCAATGCCTGCTCCACATCGCAACCTAAACCCAACAAACACCACCCTAACAGGAGCCACCTTCATTTAGAAACTATTTTTAAAAAAAGAAGAAAAAAAAAGACGTTAATACCTTATTTTGGTTACAGAAATGCTTTTTCTCTCTGAAACGCTGGGCAGAAGAGCTACAGCGCAAGGCTTGCGCGGTCCCATCGCAGTCTTGCCGGCAAAGAGGAGGCGAGCGGCCACCGAAGACTCGGTGGGGGAGAGGGATCCTTTTCTCCCCGCTCCCATCCCAGAGGGATCACCCTGGGACGGCCACAGGCGGGAGCCTCGGGCCCAGCCCCACACTCCCCGCTTTCGGCAAGGCTGCGGAGGGAAAGGAGGGAGGTCGGGGGAGACGATGGTTCCCGAAATGCTTGTTGCCCTGTCAGCCCGTTCTCGTTCTCTGCATCCCAGTCTTTGGCTTTGAACAGACTCATGATATGGAGAAAGAGTATTGTTTTTTGCACATGATACTGTTACAGTAATTCAGAAGGAAAAAAAAAACCCACCAACGGAAAATAACAGTGCAACATTCTCGAATGCTTCAAACCTGCATTATAAATATGATTTCTAAAATTAAAAACAGAAAACCCAAAACAAAAAACAACGATCCCACATACACGCACGCTAATAAACCTGCCAAGATGCTGTATTAGAAAAATAAACACGACTTACTTAGGGTTGTGAATAAGGACTTTGAAGTGCATTTTTTTCCTTATTAAAAAGCTAAAACTTTCAGATTTTTTTTTTTATGGTTTTTGTTGTTTTTTTTTTAAAGGTAAATGCTCGTTTCTTTATAAATAACTTTTTTCTTTTAAAAAAAAAAAAAAAAGCAACACTGACTCTCGCATGGAAACGGCCACGCAAAACAGAACGAAAATTCAGAAAAAGAATCGTTTCTTAGGATCCGACATTTTGCCAAGAAAAAAAACCCACCCAACCAACAGAATCCCTAAAGTGCCTGGTGTGGGGAGGGAGGCTCCAGCAGCGCATCCGCAGCCAGCCGACCGCGGGGTTGGGCAGCAGCACCCGTTTTTGCATATAAATGACAGCTGCCAAAAGGATATTTTAGTGTCCCAGGTACAGTAGATCTTGATTCAAGTGTTTGTATTGGAATCGAAGGATGAGCGTGAGGAAAAAAGTGATTGCGAGAGAGGAGCAGTTACAGTGGCACTTGGCCAGGAGCTAACACCCGCCCCAGCGCTTGCAAGACCAGCCAATTCCCAAAGACTCCCACCCCCCCATCCCACCAAGAGTTCAGGCTTCCCTGTCCCGGCCAGACAGAGCGAGGGCTTGGGGCAGCGCCGGGGGCATCCCGGAGGCGAGGCAGGGCGGGAGGCCGGCATGGGACACTGGGAAACACCGGAACCGAGTCCAACCCACCCCAAAATCTGGGGGACAAACCCCCTTCCCGTCTGCGGCCAGCGGATGGTGGCACCTGCCTCGGCTCGGCAAAGCCCTAAGCCCGCAGCATCCGTCTCCTGCCCTGCCGTCGGAGGGGTGCGAGCATGCACTGACGGCGAGAGGACTGAGAAAGGGCAGAGGGCGGGAACGGCACTGCCAGCTGCTCGTTAAACCAATTAACAGCTTTGGCACCGCGCTGGCAATCCAGCGAGAAGAGGAAGCTCTGAACTCTTGGCCTATCCGGCCATGCTAGAAGGCCTGCCCAGTCTTGTTCTCCTTTAAAGTGCCCTATATTTATAGAATTTCTAAATAAATATAATAAGATATTAGGTCACCCATAGTTTAAGCTACTCCGAGTAACAGCCGTCCAAGCCGATGGCATTGTGCCGGTCCTTGCTGTAGGGGCAGGTGCTGCCGTTGGGCAGGGCCCCGCAGGCGGCGGTTTTGGCTGCAATGCCGCAGTTCTTGAGGAGGTTGAAGCTGAAAGAGCTGATGGCGTCTTTAGGTGGGAAAGGCTTCATGGTGGAGAGGATAAGTGCCAGGCAGTCAGCAACGTCCTTGTTGGGGGCACATGCCAAGGCTGGGGTATGGCCTAGAACAAAGCTGGGAGTGAAGAACCGCCCCGGACAGGCGCCTTTCCCGGGAACGTTTTGACTGGGACAGTTTTCACCCCTGCACTGGGGGGCCAGGACATCTATTTGTCTTTATCTCAAAAGACCCTGCTTCTGGACACCGGCAATCCCTGCAATTACAGCAACTGCTTTGAAGCGTGCCAGGATCAGCAGGACATGAATAAAAAGCCTCAGAAGCCCTGGCAGCATGGCAGACGCAATGATATTTTTCACAACTTAAAGGTATTCCAGCAGAGCAAGAACTCTGCTGGGAGAAAAAGCTTCTGGCCACAACAACCAGTTTCTGCCAACTTGCAAGTGAGTCAACAGCTTATTGCTGGCTCAGGCTGGGCTGGTTTTGTGCCTGGTAGGAGAGCCAGACAGCCACCAGAAGATGCATGGGGGGCAAAAGACGTATTTCCAACACTGTGAGACCTGGAGATGCTTTTACAGGGGATCACAGCATGCTAACCTCCTCATCCAGGCTGTTCCTGCGACGCCATGAGCTGAGAACATGCTGCTCAGCCACAGAAATGACGTGGAAATCCTTCCAATCCCAGCTGAGCGCTTCCCCAGGCAGCTCCCATCCCCCTGGGACATCACGCTGAACCCCCCCCGGGCACCCTCAAGGAACACGCACCTTCTTCATCCACAGCCAGCACAGTGGCACCTCTGCTGAGCAGGGCCTGGACGACGGAGGCCAGCCCGTTCCGAGCTGCGATGTGGAGCGGCCTGCGGGGAGAGGGAAAGGCAGCATTAACCCGGCAGCGGAGCCACCTGCCTTCAACGCCTCGTGCTAAAACAAGAGGCCCCTGCGCGGGGTTTTGAGGGCAGACACTTGACCATTCCTGCGCGCACCAAGCAGGAGCAGAGCTCCTACCACCGCCCTTTCGCCAACACATCACCCCCACCCAGCAAAGCCCTGTTTTTCCCCACTGGTGCCAGCTGTCCAAATACTCACATTTGCAGAGCACTGTTACTTGCATTGATAAGGCCAAGGTCTTGGGTTTCCCCCAGGATCAACAAGGCACACTTTTCATGACCCTGGAAAGGAGACCAGACTGTTTATAGTGCACGAGCAGGAACGCAGGGGCAGTGGACAGGACCTGGTGCTGTCCAAGCGGAACATGATTCCCTGGGATACAGAAACATTCCCTAAACCTGACCTTCTGCAACAGTTCAACACTTCGGCAGGCCCCGAGAAGACAAGCTGCTGTCCCCTCCATCTCCTCTGCAGCACCTCCTTCTTTGCACGGACACACTGATCACAAGCCTCCTGCTCCCACCACGCCCCAGGAAGCACACCGAGCTCAGAGAGGGGGTCCCCAGGAAAAATACAGATGGGTCTGTGCTACAACTTAAGCTGCTCAAAACTTAATCAGGAGCATCTGTACAGGCAGGCAGAGCACGCCCAGGGCCCTCGCCTCTGCTCTGGTGGGGCAGGAGTAGGCGGACAACCCCTCATTAAGGCAGCAAGGCTGAAGGCGATGGTGACTGCAATCACAGCGCGTGACGGAGCGTCCGTCTCCCTACCTTGCTGCAGGCCAGGTGAAGAGCTGTGTTCTTGTTGACATCCAGCACAGTTATATTTGCTTTTGCTTGGTACAGCAGGAACTCTGAAATGAGGAGGGAGAGCTGCTGTTGAGAAGCAGCAGCACAGAGCCTGGCATTGTGGGGCAGTGGCCCTGTGCTGAGGGGGCAGGAGTGGGGCAGCTGTCCCAGCGTGCCTACAAGGAGAGGGACAGCCTGGTTCCCACGGGACCCAGTTACAGAGAAGGCACAGGGAGGCTTGCATCCCATACCGTTCGGCTGCCAGCCACGTACCGACTGCTGCAGTGTGCCCGTTCTCAGAAGCCATCATGAGGGGAGTCCTTCCCAGCTTGTCAGTCATGTCCACCTCGGCTTGGTGGCGCAGAAGCAGCTGTAAACCATGGATGTTGTCTGCAAAGGCAGCAGCGTGAAGGGGTGTCCTGGGAAGACAAGAGAGCAGGTAAAGAGGAGGGCACAGCACTCACCCCAGCAAGACTGCACAGGCCTACAGACATGTTTGGGGACGTCAGAGTGCCTTTGTGCCACGGGAAGTCATGTGGAAATCACTGTGGGAGTCAGAGCCACCACCCAGCAGCACCAGGGAGCAGGTAACAAGAGAGGGACGACTCTGTGCTCACCTTCCTTTGGCATCTCTGCTATTAACAATCTTGGCACCTAATGCTTCCACCAGCATTTCAGCAGTGCCGTCCTGGTTGTTAATTCTGCAGCAGGGACAAGAAGGAAAGTTAGAACAAGACTAAGCAGCATTAGCACATGTCTGCAGTGGGAGTGAGCAGCATGTTCCTGGGGCTTGGATGCAAACAGCAGCTGGTCTGGAGTTGTTTAGGGTAAAACACCCATTCACCCTTCTCGGTATTACTCAGGGAAACACAGCACCATGCCAGACAACAGCCTTGCCCATCCGTTTGCTGCTACGGGTCCCAGGGACGCACCAGGCCCACCCCAGGCAGAACGTGGCAATGCCTCCACCGTCCTCATCCCTCCACAGCTACCCAGGGCAGCACACTCCCTCCTCTGCCGGCTGCAGAGCCAAGGAATCACCGTCAGCCCCAAACCCCTCTGCACCCAGTGGGACCCCAGGGATCATGCTCACACTGCCCCAGACACCTCTGACGAAGAAGGCTTGGGACAACATGGAGCCCTTCTCCCACCAGAGCCCATCTCCAGAGCCCCATGGGAAGCCTGGAGATTTCCTGAGATGCTCCATAACCAAAGAGCAGAGACGAGCTGTTCAAGAGGGCCAGCAAGGGCTGAACCACCAGCCCTTGGCAGCTCCAGTAGCTCCATCGAGCTGAAAGCATCGAGCATGGGAGTCTGGTACATGACAGCCCTGGCTGTGCTGTGCACAGCCAACGAGACAGCTGCTTTACAGCTCCCTGAGGACCTCCAGCAGTCCAGCAACTGCCTCCCTGCCACAAGGGAGCTGGGACGAGCCGGTGATACCACCCTGAGGAGCTGCTGCTGCCCAGGAAGGAGCCCGTGGCAAGAAGGGCAGGGTTTGGAGCTCCTCCCCTCAGACCACGTATCCCCTCTGCCACATCACCTGGCTGGGAAGAACCCTGGGCAGGTCCCAGACGCCACTTACACTGCACAGTGCAATGGAGTAAAGGGGTTTCCTTCTAGGTACGCAAACGGATTGTGTTCAAGTAACAATTCAAGACAATCTTCATGCCCTGTGAGGAGAGAGGGACAGAAATACATCAGTACGCAGCCTGTGGTTCCTCACCTGTAACAGGGCAAGAAGGGACTGAAGGCCCCTCTGGCTCTCCCCACATCCAAAGAGCTGGAGGCCCCAGAGGCTGCACAGGACCTGCGGCACCGAAGTGCCCAAAAACCCGTTCCGCAGCACAGAGGCAGCGGTTTTGCTCCCTCTCTAGCAGCAAAGCTGCTGGACTTCAGGGGGTTTCTAACTCCACACCATCTCCTCAAGGACTTCACAGCCACATTGCTACCTTCCCTTTGAAACGCTGAGACATCCCTTCCTGTTGCCGTATCAGTCCCACCACTCCCTGCAGCCAGGGTGACGGCCAAGTAATCCTATAAATCCAGCAGTCCTGGAGGAAGCAGCCTCTGCTGTTCTGTAATAGCTGTTTTCATATTTCATTCCTTTTTTAAGGAGCTTGGTGGGGGGAGAAAAACTCCCTGCCTCCCTCCCAAGTATGTACTGTCCTTTCCACCAGGCTGAACTCACTGCTGGGCTGACAGCTGCCAAAGCAGCGGGGGACAGAGGGATAACCCGGCTCTTCCTTGCTCCCTCCTCCCCATCAATAGCCAGAGCAGAGCAGAGGTGGGCAGGGGCCCAGTCCAGGTCCTTACCACTGTATGAAGCCCAGTGCATTGGTGAGTAACCGCTGTAGTCCACCACAGAGTCCAGAGGGTCAGTAGAGAGGGCTGCCTGCAGCAGAGTCCTCAGGATTTCTAAGTGCCCGCACGCCGATGCAAAGTGGATCGGGGTCCGGCCTTTGAAATCCCGACACAGAACGAAGGCATCGTGGTCCAGCAGGGCAGCCAGGCAGTCCTCACAGCCTGTCACAGCCTGCAGCCAGGAAAGAGGACCAGGAGGTCAGAGCTCACCTTTCAATCATTTAACAACAGAACTACACCCTTCTTCCATAGCTTCCTTCTCAAATGCTGCATCTCAGGAGGGGAAAGTGGGCTCTTTCACTGAGGACTCTTGCAACAAAAGAAACCACCTGCTTGTTCTCCAAGCAGCCTCCGCTCAGGAGGATGAGCAGAAGCTGCAGGGCTCCAGTCCCACCCCGGTCCCAGGGATGCACTCACCCCTCGGTGCAGGGCAGTCCTTCCCCTCTTGTCTGCGGCATCGGCCGTGGATCCCTTCTCCAGCAGGAGGTGGACACAGTCAACATGGCCATTCATGATCGCCAGCATCAGTGGGGTTCTGCAGTGGGGAGAGGCAGCAGGGAGGAGAGCAGGCTTGGAAATCAGCTGCGTTCAAGCGTTACCCTCTCTCCCCTGTCCCAGCCACCCTGCAAGGGGCCTAACCCTGTGCCACACAGATCCCAAGAAAAACATCCAGACAAACTCACTGGCCGTGGATGTCCATGACGTCAGTGATGTCTGCCCGCTCCCCGCTGTCTATCAGGAGGTGCAGGGAATCAGTGTTCCCGTTGGCAGCTGGAGACAACGCACGAGGAAAGGAGGAGTCACACACACATACAGATGGGTCCCCTCCTTCCAGCCACCACCACAAACCAAAGGAAGGGGCTTGTGCCCAGCAGCCAGGCACACGGGGCTGAGCAAATTCGTTATGTGGTTGCTAGGCTACAGGATTCATTAGCACGTGCACAGGCTGAGCTGAAGACACGTGTGCGCAGAAGCTGCTCGTGTCTTCCCTCCCACCCACTGCTGAGCCACTTGGACCCTCAGCTTCTGCTGGCACATCACAGCAGGCTGCACTGGCCCCATCCTGCCTCTAAGCATCCTCCTAAACCACAGCCCCTTCGCTCTCCCTGAACAGCAGCCGGGTGAACAGGCACCCTTGGCGGCGGTGGCACCGATAGCTGGAAGGGCTCTCGACACACTCCCTCGCCACCCCCAGCCCCGTCTGCCCTCCGTCACCTGCAGCGTGGAGAGGGGTCCACTTCCTCTTCCTCTCCTTCACCAGAGCGGACGCGCCGTGGCTGGTGAGCACCTCCACGCACTCTGTGGATCCTCTCTCCGTGGCGAGGTACAGCGCTGTCCGCCCCTTGTGGTCCCGCACGTCGAGGTTCACGAGGGTTTCGGCAAGTGTCTTTAGGGCTTCACAGTGACCATTATAGGCCTGAGGACAAAGCAGACCACGTTAAAGCAGCGCCTGGAGATGCTGCACCCAGAAGTCCCCACCCAGGACAATTCCTGCTCCCTGGGTCCCTCCAGCCAGACGAGCTCCTGCCCAGCCACTGCCTCTCATTTGCAGCCCGGTCCCATGCAAAGCCCTTGCCCACTTCTGCCCCTGCCCAAGCTCAGACAAGGGAGATGACTCCAAACAGCAGCAACCAGAAAGCCCTGCAGAGAGCAAGTAGTTTAACATACAAATCAAAGGGACTTTGACCGACAAGCCTATGGGGAAAGCTACTCCCCAGCCACCAGTGTCTTTCCCCCTTTGCCCCACACTCAGCACCGACACCTGCAGGGACCCAGCCCGCGCTGCCCAGGAGCGGGCACCTCTCCAGGACTCAGCGTGAACCCCGCACGGAGCCAAGCACCCTCCGCCACCCTGGGACTGGGCCAGCCGTACTTACAGCTAAGTGCAAAGGGCTGACTGGAATGGTGCTTTCTACATCCTCCAGGCAGTTAAAAGACATTTCCAGGAGCTGCAACAGCAACAACACAAAACCGTAACTGATCCTGGACTCACGGAGGCTTCGACCGACACCCTGTCCGCCAGCTGGCTGCAGAGGGGTTAGAAAACCTGCTCATCTGCTTCAGAATGATCTGAATTTCAGGAAGGGACCTTCCTTAATCTGGCTTTGGGCCCTGCACAGACAGTCACATCAAGCCCCTGCTATCCAGAAGCCTCTCCACTACTCGTACATTTCCTACACCTGCACGGCTGCAAGCTTACCCTGTAACAACACTGGCATTTCAGACAGTTACAAGGCATTTTCTGTACTGCAAGAGCTGTTCCCTGGCACAGGTCTCCAGGCTTTATTTTAAAAGCCCAACCTTGCTCTATTGCCAGGGATTTAAGCAAGACATCCATACGTCACCCTTTGCTGGGTAACAAAGCCCCTTTCCCTCAGGCAGCTCACTCAGGCCCAGGTCTTTCCTCCGTGGTATTCCCAGCATGATGGCTCCCCAAGAGCCCCTATGCCTTTTAATCAAACCCATCTCTCTTCCTCCTGGGCAAACCCTGACACCGTAGTGCCTACAACACACACAGTCCTTGAGCCACACCTGGACACCATAGGGCTTGACACGTTCCTTAGGGGAGACTGTCCTCCCTATCCTGGCAGCACAGAGGGTTTTCTCTGGCCCACTCACCAGTTCGAGGTTCTGCCTGTTGCCGTACGCAGCTGCATAGTGGACAGCGGTATACCCCTGCTTGTCCCGGAGGGATGGGTCAGCACCATTATCCAGCAAGAACTCTAAACAACTGCAATGGGCAAGAGAAAGGGGAGATGAGGAAAAAGGGGAGATTGGAGAGGCAGAGCTTTGCAGGGACCCCCCTCTGCTTTGATCCCAGAGCAGATGCTCTACTAATCCCCTCAAGACATGGAGCGCGTGCAAAGCCCCCTGGAAGTGAGGACCAGGAAGCGATGGCCAGGTTTGCCTCGAGAATCAAGTCAGCAGATGTTTCCTCCAAGGCATCACTGCTCACTTCAGCATAAGCAGAGCAAGGTATTTCTAGCAACTGCATGCAGGGGTCCAGGGAAGGGGTAAACAACAAACAACTGCCAGATGGGGCTGCGGTGTGGACTCACAAGAATGCCTCCTTCAGCCTGGACTCCTTCAGTGGCTCCTCATCAGTGTCATGGCTGTTTCCTGAATGAGTCTCTGCTCTGAAAGGTCAGAGACCTGCATCAGTTTGCTGATTACCCCCTCCTACCCACGCTCCTCGAAGCACTCCCCTCTTCACAAACCACTGAGCACCAGCTGCAGGGAGGTGGCCAGGGAACAGCAGAGCATCACCACCCAGCAGCGCGCCACCCTCTCCAGCCCCAGCAGTGGGGGGCGCGTGCCCCTGCGACACTCACCTCCTGTACGTGTCCGAAGCAGCAGCATAGTGTAAGGGGGTACAGCCTTTACAGTCAGCCTCGTTAATACTGGCTCCTGCTGTGACCAGTGTCACCGTACACTGATAGCTGCCATTGGCAGCCGCATAGTGCAGTGGAGTCCTGGGAAGGAGGAAAGGAGAAGGGGTCTTAGCAGCACTGCCTGTCACGGGTGGAGAAACTCGCTCAGCAGCAAGGCAGGACCCAGGGAGCCAGGCACCCGCCGCTGCTGAGCCGCACCCTGCTCTGGCTCAAGAGTTTGGGTCAGCAGCTCCTTCTGAAGAGCCAGAGCCGGACCCCTGGGGGTGAGAGGGGGTGAAGGAAGCAGCTTTAGACACAAAATGCAGCAAAGGTCTTAGTAATGCCCCAACGCAAACCCAGCCTCCGTGCTCTCCAGCTGTCTTAGGGCTGGAGGAATCACCCTTGTAAGGCCCACAGCACACTTACCTTCCAAATTTATCTCTCCTCCTCAAGTCAGCACCGCTGCTCAACAGCAAATTAAGACATTCAACGTTCCTACAGGAGGTAGGGAGATGAGTTAGACACAGATCAGAAGGGACCACAGAAGGAACGCAAACTCCTCCTAATTGCAGACAAGACAGCTACGCTTCCCACCCGCACAGCCTGGATGGGCCGAAGCTCAATTCAGCTTGTCATCTTTGGGCAGTGTAAGAGCCGCAGTCATGGCTGGATGCTGCATACACAAAGCTCTTCCCTGCTCTCCAGTGAAACAACCCTTCATGCTTCCTGCCTTACCAGCGCTATCCTGCACTGCATGGAGCTCTCAAACAACCAGGCAATTATAGAAAGACATTAGCCATGGCATTAGTGCAGCTGACGCACTGGATTTTATGCTACAAAAAAGATCTAGGATTTCTGGCTTCTGCGTCAGTGCATTGTTCCTGCCGCTCAGGCAGGGTAACAGCACTGCGATGCCCAAGGACGGCTCCGTGACTGGCTCTCAAGCATCGTACAGACATAACAGAAACAAGGTCCTCGACAGGACCCTACACATCTGCCGTATTGCTGCAGACGCATTTGCTCTCATCACACCGCATGAAATCAAACTCCCTGGCAAACAATACGAGGTGTTTACACAGCCAGATAAATCCCTGCTGCTTTTCAGGTATCAGCTTGTGCGCCCTTCATGAACCCCCAGCCAAGGAAGCATTTTAGCCCCATTTCAGAGAAGAGGAAACAGCCACGGAGGGGAACGACCAGGATGAGTCACAGAGTTGGGGCAGAACAGGGCCAAAAGGTTTCCATTTCATTCCTGCTCTAAACTCACGTCTCCGTTCTCTCTTGGGGCTGGGAACGGCACCCAGGGGTCCAACTCCCAGTCCTGACCAAAGCACTGCACTGGGCTGCCCATGCTGTAGGTCACGGGCGAAGAGGAGGGTTACGGTTTGGGCTGGGCGCAGGCAGCGACCTCCCTGCACACAATGCGGGACCAGCGCCCCAGGCACAGCTCACCCTCCAGAAGCAGCAGCGTGGAGGCAAGTCCTCCCGAGGTTGTCAGGCGTGTTGATATCGAAGCCTGCAGACAGCACGTGCTCATTGCTCAGCGAGGAGACGATACTGTACAACTGACCTGGGTGACAGGAGGGGCAGGGAGTCAGGGGGAAACTCGAGGGTCCCCCGACTGCCCCCGCCGCAGGAGGGGCGGCCGAGCCACTCACCTGAGGAAAGTAGCTTACGACAACAGTCTGAAAATCCAAAGAGAACAGCTAAGTGCAGAGGGAACATGTCGTGGATCCCACGCCTGCCAGGAGATGAGAAGGGAGTCAGGATGGATCATTCCTGCATCCTCCAGCCCAGGGCAGGGAAAGGGAGGTAAAGTCCTTCCTTACCTTGCAGTGTCAGCACCATTCGTCATCAAAGTACTAATTAGCAGCTCGTGGCCATATCTAGCAGCAACGTGGAGGGGGGTATTGCCGTATTTGTCAGCACAGTCAATCTCACTGCCTAGAAAGGAAAAGCCAAGTGCTTTGCAATTGGGGCTCTGCGTTCTAGTCCCGAGCAGCCCAGGCTGTTCCGACGGCCGTATCCCCATCTCAGGAACACAGCTAATAACTCGAGTCCGTTCAGCATCGTGCAGGAGAACAGTAAACGGCTCTCTGAGCTGATAGCCCACTTGCACCCTGCAAACCTGGGGTATTAGATCTCTCCCCCTTGCCCCAGGAGGGGATGCATTCAGCCCCGGAGGCCTCCGGCTGAACCCCTGGGGTGTCCGCCAAGCCTGCAGCCCTCTTACGAGAATATTGTCTTTCAGACTGGATGTGGCAGTGGGAATGTTCTTTGGCTGCAGCAGCTCTGACCTGGCTGGAATTTCAGTCCCCTGGTCTGCACTTTGCTGCCCTTGAGGCCACGCACGCTCCCTGCCACCGCAGAGCAGCACAGGGCTACCAGCAACAGCCCCAAGAGCACAGAGTGAATTTGAGTGATAATTGTAGAGCTCTCAAACCCTCCAAGCAAACACGCAGGGAGGTCCTGGAGGCAGATGCTGAGGAGCACAAGGAAAGGCTGGGGTAACCCAGGGCTGGAGGAAGAAGCCACTCACCATTCTGAATGAGGATCTGCGAACGCGTGAACCGTCCGTGAATGGCAGCCATGTGCAAAGGGCTCTTCCCTTCCTTACTCTGCGGAGAGCAGAAGAGATGTCGCATCCAGCTTCCCACCACCCTCCCCGAGCAATCCCCTCCGGCAGCAGGTCCCCGCTCCCCCCATCTCCAAGCTCAACCCCTCAGTGCCAGACCTGAAAGTTGACATCGGCCCCGTTGTTCACGAGGAGCTCTAGGCACAGGGCCCCATTGGTGGAAACGGCAGCAAAGTGCAGAGGGGTGAAGCCCTTCTCATTAGGCTGATTGACGTTGGCGCCGTAATTCACCAGCTCGTTGGCCACGGCATCTTGGCCCATGTAACAGGCAATGTGAAGTGCAGTGTTACCGAAGGAATTTGGTTCATCGATCTGTGGGAGCAACAAACCCCAGAGGATTTGGGGATTCAGGAAGAAAAAAAGGCAGCTGAGAACCAGCCAGGGCTCCTGCCACCACGCAGCACCCTCTCCTACTCCTGTCTCCAGACTGGCCTGCACCTGAGCTCACCCTGCTCGCAGCCACGGTGGGTCTTACCTCGACTCCCAGCCTCAGCAGGTGACGCACGACTTCGATCTGGCCGCTGGCTGCTGCAGTGTGTAGCAGGGTGTAGCCCTTCTTGTCCTTACACATCACATCAGCTCCCCGGGCCACCAGCAGCTTCATAACTTCCAAATGCCCTGTCCAGGAGACAGTGGTAAGAGCCAGGGGACCCCAGAAAACAGAGACCTGGGCACAGCGGCCTCTGGGGAACCCCACCACCCTGAAAGGTGAATCCATAGGCAGCAAGCAACATGGGAGAAGAAACTGGACCGATGCCCAAGGGGAAAATCTACCTAGGAAAGCTGCCCAGTGGATGGGCTGGCGGTCCTTCTTGTCGCAAGTACTCAGGCTGGCCCCTTTGTTCAACAGCAGGTTCACCATCTAGATGGGAGTGAGAGAGGCAAGGCTGACGTTCCTGCCCGCTTGTGCAGGCAGAGGTGCCTTCGCCACCTGCGAAGCCTGGACCCAGGAAGGGGGACACGTGCGGGACCCCCTGCACCCAAACCCCCCCCCGCCTACCTCGAGGTGGCCACTGTGCACGGCGTGGTGCAGCGCCGTGCGGCCCGTGCGGTCCGCGACGTTGACAGTGCTCAGCAGGGGGATGATGGCCTCCACGCACTTCGTGGCCCGGTTGGCAGCGGCGACGTGCAGAGGCGTTTGCCAATACTTGTCGCGCGCATTGACATCTGCCGAGTGCTTCAGGAGGAGGTGAAGTGCCTTCTAGCAGGAGCAGAGGAAAGCAGAGCTCTAACCCAACCTGCTGGAGCCCGCAGAAGCCCTCCAGCCAGGTGGGGGAAGCTGCAGCTTGGTCCACCTCGTGCTTTCAGCACACACAGGGCTGCCCAGATCCACATCAGCCTACAGCCCCAAGAGCCAGAGCTGCCCTTGTGGCCCTTGCCCCTGCGTGCTCACAAGTACGGCTTCTTCCCCCCTCTGTCAAAGGAAACGACTTGTTGGCTTTCGTGTCCTCAATGACATTCTGAAGCTCATGTATGGCTGTGTCTCAGCATGTTATCATGGAGAAAGGGTGAGAGAGGTAAAGACAGAGTGAGAGAGGCTCCAGGAACGAGCAGGGAGAAGGAATCTTCCCTACACAAATCCTCCAGCCCTCACCTGGGCTGCTCCAGCTCCCTCCAGGCTGGAGTTCAGTGCGTGGGACCTGAATGAGCTGGGCTCACCCCACCTGAGCGCAGCTGTGAAACACGGCTGCACAGGGGTACTGGCACAGGAGAAATACCTCCGAGCCACATGGTTTAACTGTGAGTGAGTGTTCACCCATGACTCACAAGGTGCTAAGCACCCGGGGGATGACAAATGTGACCCACTGACCCAAATTTTATAATTATTTCCCCCTTTTGCTGGTAGAGGCTGTTTGCTGCAACCCCACATCTTCCTTGCTACAGTTTACAGGCTGCCCACTTCCACGCAGCATCAGGGCAGCACTTCCAAGAATCCCAGCCCCACGGCTCACTGCTCTGCTATTTTCTCCCAGGGCTAGCTGATACCACTCCCGGCTGGGAGAAGCACATGAAACGGCCGGGCAGTACGTAAACCCAGCAATCCTAGAGAGCAGACTCTAGGAAGGAAAAGCCGTGAAGCACACAGGAATTTCGGGAAGGATCCTCTCAGGAGCCGGGCATGCAGGGCACTGGCAGAGCCCTGTGCCAAGCATCCTGGGGAAGAACAGAATGAGGGAGGAGACTCTCCAGCACATCTGAGCCGAGGCAGAGAAGCAAACGAGCGTGCTCAAATTCAGACAAGCAGCACTTCAGACCTGACAGCAAAACAGTCTCGGCTTGCTGAGCTCCCGTATTTTAGTGACCCACAGTAACTGTCCACACATGTTCACAGCAAATGCCATCAGTAGAGGTTTACGCTAATGTGTTTCATCCCGTGCCTGCTGCCAATTAAGAGAATTCATGCAACCAGTCGATATGTGGTAACTTGTCCTGCATGTCAGAGTCAGGTCTTCTGATCCCCTGGCTCCAACCAACATGACCACAGAGTTTCTTGCTCTCCAGCAACTCAAAACAGGACAAAGTTAAGTGGGATGAAGTTAAGCCCACAAAAGCTAAACGTCAGGAAATCTTTCCAACAAGATCTGTTGGAATCAGCTCCCAAGAGAAAGGGTGAGAGCCCCATCATCCCTCAAAGAAATGTAAAGCTGGATTAAATAAAGCCCAGGGGAAAGGCAGGGAGGAGGATGTTGTGGGGAAAACCCACAGTGCTAACCCCTGAAGGATGGAGGGAAGGGAACCAAGGAGATTTTTTTCCAGCTCTCATTTTCAGCCTCTGAATTACGTGTTCGTCCCCTCTCAGCTCTAATGAGAGCGCCCATCTCAGCCAAAACCAGAGAAGACGGAAAAGAGAAGGAGAAGCACGGTCCCTCCCTCCCATCAGTGCCCGCCACCCCCATGCAAGGAGCAGACAGAGCCAGAGGGAACCTACCTCGTTACGAGAAGCCGCAGCGCGGTGTAGCGGAGTGAGCCAAACAGTGTCCTTTGCGTTAACATTAGCACCTGAGGAAGAACAAAAGAAGGGGTCAGGGGACAGAGAGGTGACTGGCTGCCTGCTCCAGAGTCCTGGGGCAGGTCTGCAGCCACCTCTGAGGCACCCGCCGGGCAAGAGTGCCAGTTCTGCTGCAAGAGGGCACCTTGCACTGAGGTTTAGGTGAGGACAGACTCCGTGAACTGCAAGAGGAAGAAGCTACACCCCTTGGGAGACCGTGCCGGTGCACTGCAAAGGACACAGCAAGGAAGAGACTGAAGAGACTACACCTCCCAGAGTGCCAGCTTCCCCACTGAGCCAAAAAACCACAACAGAGACCCAGTGAGCAGTTCTGCTCCTTAGTTTAAAACAAGGCCACTCGCGTCAAAAAAACAGAGCATTTCATGTTGTGAGCTGTGGTCGCTGTGAGCTGCATCTCCATATTAGAAAGGAAAGATGACAGATTACGACCATCCCAGCTCCAGGTTCGTGCTAGGCACTTAGGTCCCACAACCTCTGAAGCCCCTGCCTTTCTTTGCTGCTGAGAACTCAATACATAGGCAAGAAAAACATCAACACAGGGCACATAAGGGCATCCCATGCTCTGCAGATGGAGCTGAACATCCCCAATCCTGTTTAACAAGCCCTCAGCAAAGGATTTCCCCAAGTCACTCCTTGTGAGGGTCATGTAGGATCATGCCAGCCTCGGGGCTCCCCCACACCACCAGCAAGCAGCTGCAAAGCCCACGGTGCCCCGAGGCGGTGCGCTGGTGAAGGGCAGACGAGGAGACTCCCCTGTCTGCACCGCACAGGACCGAAGCACAGGGCTGAGTGTCTCTGGAGGAAAACGAAGGGCAGCTTTACGCTGAGTAACACAAGCCGAAACTGAACAAAATCCCCTGTTTTTTAGCTGACCCCTCTCCATGAGCAAGTGAAACTCTGCTCCCCTGAGCATCCTGCAGTTCAAGGTATCTCCGAGGCATACATCCCCTCCTCCAGCACCTCCTTCTAACATCTTGCACACATCCCCCTCCTGGCTTGGTTTCCACCTCTGCTATTTCAGTTCCAAGACACTTCTCTGTCTGAACAAACCTCTTAGGATTATGGCAACGTTTCCTAATCTTCCCCTGGCTGCAGCCCCACGAGCTTAAGCATGAGCACACGGTTGCTTGGAGGGTGACCAAAAACTATTGCTCTGCACCCCTAAGGCCAGAGATCAGAAAGATGCCTTAAAGGCAGCGCCAGCACTCGAGCCAAGTGCCCTGAGCCTTGGCCCTTACCTGACAGTATTAGGAGCTCGAGGATTGCAACATCTCCTATGTAGGCAGCAGCATGCAGCGGCGTTCGTCTTTCTTGGTCCTGAGCAGGGGTGTAAGAACAGAAACCATCTGAGAGCTTTGAGGGCAGGGAGATCTCCCACAGCACAATCCCTCCTCCACTCCAATCTGCCCCAACACCCCCATAAGCACGGGCAGCATCTCAGGACATGGGAGAGGGAGAAAACAGCTTAAACCCAGCACCCTCCTGCAGTGCTGCAGGGGTGCACAGCCCTTCCGCAGCTCCATGGATGCTGGTGCGTAGCTGGTGGCCAGAGCAGAGGGTGCCTGGGCCATAACCCCAGCACAAGACGGGGAGGCCGTGAGAGCCCTGGCCACTCATTTCATAACGCCACCGACTCCCTGGAGAGCGACCCGAGCTGGCTCCAGTGCTACTGGACTTAATGAACGTCTGCAAAACACTCTGCGATCCGAGATGAAAGCCTGCCCGCGCTCTGGCAGTGCACAGGCTGTCCCATTCTGCGCACTTTTATCCTCTCAGCCAACAATAAAAAACACTCAGAATTACAGACAGCTCTGAAACCAGACTCAGACCTGCCGGCTGCTGAAGGGCAGGAAGGTGCAGAAGCCCTTCTCTGATCTTAGATTGGATTAGCCAAAGAAAAAATACCTTTCACTTCTGTTTACTCAGGGCCGGGCCCTGGGTAACCTCTGCCTCCAGGCATTTGGTTCAGGCTTTCCTCAGTGAACATGCCACGTACTAGAGCCAGGAAGCAAACAAGTAGAAAGCCAGACGAGCACAACTCGTTTCAAGGCCCAGATTTTGTGTTTGGGGGGAAAAAATGTAATTGCTTTTCATTAGGTTAAAAACTGTTTGGAAAATGGTGGTGGTTTCATTTTTTTTCGGTAACAACTTGTGCTGGCACAACCAGGCAGGAGGATGTGAAAGTGAAACCCAGCTGGCAGGTCACTGAACAAGCAACAACATTTCTAAACCTGCACACAAAAAGGAAATTAAGTGTTAACAATCGTGGTTTTATTCCTTCAGCAGCTGCGCGAGAGCTCAGCAAAACAATCCCAACCCTCTCTCCTGACAAGAGAGGACGAAGAGCTGCCGCGTCCCCAACCGAACCAGCCATGGAAAAAATCCCCACGCTATCTCTGTGTAATAAGCTGAGATACAATCGAGTCGTCAGTCCTGCTGGCACACGGGCACCAGCGCGGGGCCACCCTCACCTTCCTGGGACACCGGCCAGCGTCCGCAGCAGCCGCCCTTGACCTCAGGGTTTAACACCATGAGGATCGGGTGTGCACCGGCCCCGGCTCTGCAGGCTGGGTCGGGCGAATGCCCTGACCAAGCACTCGGCGAAACAAACAGGAGTGTGCCAAAAAGCCAGCAGCACCGCTGGGAGCGGCACAGACCAGAGCCCCGGTTAATGCCACAGCTCAGAGGAGAGCAAGACAGTGAACCAGAACGGGCTGCTCTTGCCTAGAGCTCACAACTTAGCCCAGCTTTTGGGCTGAGAGTGCGGTAACTGCTGACCCGGCACCGGTCCAACTGTGCCACCATGTCAGGCGGACCTGGGCCGGTGTAGTCAGGGCTGGCCAACCTGCCAGCCTGCATCGCAGCAGGCTGCGTTTCTTATCTGCACATCTGCCACTGATTTGTTAGCGGGAAGCTCATAAACCAGATCAAGGGAAGACACGCTGACAAGGCAGATGGGAACGCTCACAGGCAGGTTTCACCTCTTCCCTCGCCGGAGCCTGGTCCCCACGCTCCACGTGAGGACAAACCACA
Organism: Morus bassanus; assembly: GCA_031468815.1. Taxonomy (NCBI): domain Eukaryota; kingdom Metazoa; phylum Chordata; class Aves; order Suliformes; family Sulidae; genus Morus; species Morus bassanus. The sequence goes on from CM062594.1 coordinate 3,059,091, forward strand.
CTCGTCACCACCACGCTGGGGCTACCAAGGGCTGCTCCCCCAGGAGCCAGCCTGGCCACTCACGGGACCCAGAAGGATGAGTACGAATGGCAGCCACCTCTCCTGGCCTCCCTGCCTGCTCTGGAACAAGCATCAAAACCACCAGCTGCCATCAGGCTTAAGAGGAGTGCAGTGGAAACCCCTTCTAACACTTGTGAGGTGAACTCGGCTTTGCTGAGCAGCTCAAATCCTCCTTCCCCCTGGGGAACCACCTTATCACAAGGCAGACCTGCTGCGTTCACACCAAACTATTTTGGGTTGCCATCCCAAAGGAGAAAAAGGTAAACTGGCAAGGCAGCAAAGCCGAGCCTCCGTGAAAAGTCCTCCCACACACCCCCCAGCCTCTCAGCAATGCTCTGCATGGCCGAGAGCTTCAGGAAGCTCTTGCCGTCTCCTGGGGAGGGGCAGGAGTCCTGGTCTTCTACGCACCCCATTTTACAGATGGCAAGATCGAGGCAATGGGACAAAGCTGAGCAGCAAATGGTGGCCAAGCTGGGAGCAGAATCCAGAAAGCTTTGTTTCAAAACCCCAGCTCTGACCACCCTTGCCAAAAAGAGTCCCCCCCTTGATGACACCCACATCTCACCCGCTGAGCCTTTGCCCTCCCCTCTGCTAAAGAACTACATGGCAGGGACGGAAACAGGGGAGAAGTGGGTGAAAGAAGGGGAGCGAGCACAGCCGGGCAGCACTCACCAATACATTAATGTTCTCCTTCTGATTCAGCAACGACCGCACCTCCTCTATATCGCGGTTGAAGATGGCTTGGACCAGAGGAGGCTACAAACAAAAAGAGAAGCAAGTCATGAAGGTGGCACCACTTGGAGGACACGAGAGGGAGGAGAACCAGCAGCGTCATGGCATGTCAGAGATTCACACCACTCTGATCTAGCCAGGACCCCACTCCACAAACAAGCCCCCCACCTCTGTTGCTGCCAGAGCTGGCCCACCGGCAGTACCCGACAGCTTCCTCGCACCTGTGGCTCAGCCAGCACCAGGGACCAATTTTCAAGCCAGCAAAGGTACTTTTCTTGGTTGTTCGTTGGTGAACAGACCAAGGAATCATTGGAAAAACCTCCCCGCTTCCCAGGTCCAAGGCGCAGCGCTGATCACAGCCCCAGCAGCCCACCAGCAGAGCCTCCAGCAGCGTGGCCATGGCACGGCTTAGCTCTCCACGTACAACACCCGAGCACGGGAAGGCAGGTCCAGCTCCTGCTATCCAAAGCTTTAGCCACAGCCAGAAAATCCTCCCTCCAAGCTGGCTGAGCTCTCCTGGTACGAGACAGATCTTTGCAGACAGTGAATCAGGTTTTCCAAGGCACAACTAGGTGATGCCTCATGCTCTCCTGCAGAAGGCTGTGTACCTACTGCTGCTCTCCTGTATTTCGAGAAACACCTACAACGCTATGCTGACTCCGATGGCGCAAAGAGCCTGGCAAAGCCCAGCCTGGAGCTCTTCCTGTTTCCTGCTGCCCACATCTCAAAGAAGTTACCTAGCAGACCTCGGTAAAAGCCAGGATCAGAGCCCTAGCCCCGGTCACAGAGCCAGCCAGTGCCGTGGGCTGCAGAACCGACAGCCTGAGCTGCCAGAGCCACTCATGCGGCGGGGCAGGTCGGTGCGTTAGGTGCTGCCCAACCTCTGGGCATCGCCCAAGAACGCTGCACCCCATTTCTTGTTTCACAGGCCTAAAACCGCCATCTTCGTGCAGCAGGTCCTTTGGGGCAGAGGCTGCGGTGCTCCAGGTCTATTCAGCACTTGGCACCCCATGATCACTGCCAAACCCAATCCTTCCCTGCTCCGGCCGCCGGAGCCTCTGCTGCTTTACGCACAGCAAGTCCAGGGTGCTGCGACCCCGAGCGAGCCGCGGCAGCCCCGGCAGACCCCCTCCAGCTCTGCCCACACGCCTAAGGCTGGATCTAACAGTCAAAACCAGCGAGCCCCGCTTATCTTGACCTCTCAGAGGAACAACAGAGCTTCGTTTCCGAGGCAATCCCTTCTCGTCCCTACTGCCCAACCAACCTCACACTCATCTGCTCACCCCACCATCAAAGTAAAAGCAGTTAAACACGGGGAACACATCCCGGGTCAGAGGGAACGCGTGAGTCATTCCCCTGGAATGCAGCAGACTCAGCATCACTCGTTAGACATTAAAAAAAAAAAAAGGTTTTTTTTTTTAAAAAAAAAAAAGGGAAAGAATCGCAGATGATAATTATGCCCTGAGCAGTCTTCAGTGGCGCGCGGTTTGCAGCAGTGCTGGGTCTGACACACCCACCCACCATTCACAGGCAAAGCTAAATGTTTTGGTTACCAAAAAAAAGTTCTATTTAAATCACAGATCAATCCCTCATCCTCACCCCTCCCCTCCTTCATCCACCCTGCCAGGCTTTAAACACTCGCTATATTAACGACACCGCAGGAGCAGGGGATGAGAAGCAGGCGTAAATATTTGGTTTTGAGGGGCCGACAGCCCCGATCTCCGAAATCGAGGTGGATAAAGGCGGTTTATGTAAAACGCGTGAGGAAGAGCAGACGTCCAAGCCAAGGCGACACCGGGCGTCGCTGCTCTGGTGATGGGCTACGGACATCCAGCCCAAGGGAGCAGGGTGGTGAGCGGCAGCGTCCATGCCGCGGGAGGAGCCCCCAGCCAGGGGAAAGCAACTCGGCTGCTCAGGGACGGGGGGGTCCCAGGCGAGACCCCGCGCCAGGCAGGCCGGGAGCGGGGCAAGGGCCTCACATCGGCAGCACCAGGGTGGGGGCTGCCTCAAAACCTGGTGTGGGAGACACACACTGTGCCCCAGAGGTGTCCCCAAACCCTGATGAGGACACCCCCAAAGCCCAGCGGGGACACCCTGCACGCCAGGGGCATCCCCAAAACCCGATGGGGACACCCCCAAAGCCCAGCGGGGACACCCTGCACCCCAGGGGCATCCCCAAAACCTGATGGGGACACCCCCAAAGCCCAGCGGAGACACCCTGCACCCCAGGGGCGTCCCCAAAACCCGATGGGGACACCCCCAAAGCCCAGCGGAGACACCCTGCACCCCAGGGTTGTCCCCAAAACCCAATGGGGACACCCCCAAAGCCCAGTGGGGACACCCTGCACCCCAGGGCTGTCCCCAAACCCTGATGGGGACACCCCCAAAGCCCAGTGGGGACACCCTGCACCCCAGGGCTGTCCCCAAACCCTGATGGGGACACCCCCAAAGCCCAGCGGGGACACCCTGCACCCCAGGGCTGTCCCCAAAACCCGATGGGGACAACCCCAAAGCCCAGCGGGGACACCCTGCACCCCAGCAGCGTCCCCGAAGCCCAGTGGGGACACTCCCAAAGCCCAGGGGGGTCCCCAAAACCCGATGGGGACACGACGGGGGCGGCAGCGGGAGGCTCAGCGACCCCGGGGCGGGCCGGGTCGCTGTCCCGGGGGTCCCACCGCCGCCGGGGCCGGGGGGTCCTGGGGCGAGGGCTCCCTGCCGGGGCTCCGCGCTCCCCGGGGCAGGGGGTCCCGCCCCCGCTGGGCCCGGCCGCCGAGCCCGGGTCCCGGCGGCCGCGGGCGGAGCGGAGCGGAGCGCGGCGGGCAGCGAGCGCCGCAGCGGGCCGGGGCCGGGGCCGGGGCCGGGGCCGCGGCGGGAGGCCCGGCGGGCCCGAGCGGCTGGCGGCGGCGGCGGGCCGGGGGCCGCGGCCTGGGGCGGCGGCCGGGCCGGGCCGGGCCCGGTGGCGGGCGGCGGCGCGCACTAGGCCGCGCATCCCCGGGCTGGCGTGGCGGCGCGGCCGGGCGCGGCGCGGGGGCGGCGGGCGGGCGCGGCGGCGGTACCTGGTCCGTGATGCTGAGAATCCCCATCTCGGGGCCGCCCTCAGCGCCCAGCTCCCGGCATCGGGCTCCGGCCGCGGCGGCTCCGCTCGGGCGGCTGGCGGGGCGGGGAGCGCCTGGGCCCGCCCACCGCCCGGGGAGCGGCCGCCGCCGCCGGGCCGCAGCGCCGCCGCCGGCCGCAATCGCCGGGGCCCGCGGAGGGGCGGGGGGGGGCCGCGGCACCGGGACCCGCTGCGGGGTCTGCGGGAGGGCGGCCCCGGGCCCCTGGTCCTCAGGGAGGGCAGCCGGGCCCCCCGCGGGAGCCCCCCCGCCCGGGCGCCGGGGGACCCCCAGGGGAGCCCCGGGTCTCCCCCCCCGCCCCGCCGGGCCGCCCCCAGCAGCAACTTCCCCGGGGACCCCGGCCAAAATGCAGCCCGCGGCCTCCAGGCCGGGCGGGAGGAGGCTGGGGCGGAGGGCGAGCACCCCATCGTGCCGCCCGGGCTTGGGGGCAGGCGCCAGCCGAGGGAGGCCTGGCGGGAGCCGAGCCATCGCTGCCCCGTCCCCGGGGTCTGGCCGGCTGGGACCGTGCCCCCGGGGCGGCTGTAGCTGGTACCGGGGCATCGACGGCACCAACAACGTGCACAGGCATTGCCCCGCAGCCCCTTCCCTCCGCCGCGCCGGTGGCCGAGCCGTGCCGCCGCTGGGGGCGGGTAGGGCGGCTCGGTGTCGGGGCTGGGGGCAGCTCTGCCCGCTCGCTGCCCCGCTGCCGGCTCACCCGGCCGCGCCGCCTGCATCCCCGCTGCCACGTCCACGCCGCCTGCATCCCCGCTGCCACGTCCACGCCTGCTCTCGCAATCACCCGGGATGCGCTTGGGCTCGCAGGGCTGTTTACGGGATCACTTTACCCGCTCCCCAATTGCTTCTGGCCCCCCCCCAGTCCCTCCCAGCCCCCCGCTGCCAGCAGGCAGGCTGGGAGCGTTCCCTGGCCGGCCCGCATCCGTCCCCTGCCTGGGAATAGCGTTAAATCAAGGAACCCGCAGTGCCTCCCGCTGCGTTGGGCTGCGCGGTTGCCGCAGGTACGGGGAGCTCCTGGTTTATTGCCTCCTCTGCTGTGCCCGGAGCAGGGGGAGGTGATGGGGCACAGTTCCCGCTGCTCCCCGTCCCTTGCAATACTGACGGGGCCCGGCGCGGGCTGGCGGTGCCGGGTCGCGTGGCCGGTGTGGCAGCACCGCTCCAGCCCGGCCGAGCCGTGTCCGGCAGAGGAGGCGCTGGGGCCGGCGCTGCCGGGGCTATTTGTATCGTGTGTTTGGAGCTGTGGTTCCCCGGCTGTCACCTAACCGGGAAACCAAGGTGCAGTGACGGAGCCGGCGCGCAGCTGCTGACATTCCTGCCCGGGAGAAGGGAGCCGCAGCACCGGGCGCTGCTGGGAGAGGCGGTGTGCCCCACCGGGGCCGGCGTACGTGCCGGGGCCCGCGCCCGGATCCAGCCCCCCGGCCCCGGGACGGACGGACGGCGCCCCGGCCCGGGACTACAATTCCCGTCGTGCCCCGCGCGGCCCGGACTACAGCTCCCGTCGTGCCCCGCGCGGGAGGCGTTGCCTCGCCCCGCCCCCGGGCCGTGACGCGCGCCGGCTCTATGGCAACGCGGTGACGTCGCGGGCGGGGTGAGAGGTCACGGCGGCGGCGCCGGTGCGAGGGTAGCGGAGCCGCGTCCCGGCCGCGGTCATGGCGGCCCGGCGGCTCCGCGGCGCCCTCCAGCTCGGGGCGCGGCAGCGGCTGCGGGCAGCGGCGGTCCCGCCCGGCAGGTGAGCGCCCGCGCCCCGACGGGGCGGCACCGGGCGGCGGCACCGGGCAGGGCCGCGGGGCCCGGGCGGGGGGCGGAGGGGCCGGAGGGGCCGGGGCGGGGCGGGGCGGGGCGGGGCCGGGGCCCGTAGCCGGGCCGAAGCCCGTAGCCCCGGGGGCTGGAGATCATACAGGCCCCGGGGGCACCGGCCGGGGCCGCGGGGCAGGGACGGGGCGTCCGCCGGCACGGGGCGGGCCGCGGGGGGCGATCGGGGCTGGGGGCGCCCGGCAGGCCTGGGGGAGACCCCCGCGGGGCGGGGGGCGGCCCGCCGTCCCGGCCCCCCGCGGTCCTGGGGGTCGCCCCGGGGGGACCTTGGGGACACCGAGGGGACCCCGGTGGGGGTGGGGGGGGGGCGGCCGGCGGGGGCCTGTGGCCACGGGGGCGGGGGGGGGGCTGCGGCCCCGGCAGCGCCACTGGCCCAGGGGCCACCAGCAAGGGCCCCCGGCGAGGAGGGGGGGGACCGGCCGCCTGCGGGGGAGCCCGGGGCCTCGGCGGGGGCCTGACCTTGGGGCAAACTGTGCGTGGGGTGAGTGTCACCCCCCGGGTGGGCCCGCGGGGGCCGGTGGGGGCCGTGTCCCGGGAGCGGGGCCGTGTCCCAGCACCGGGCGCCAGGGCCGGGCAGGTGCCAACACCTTCTTCTTGGGTCAGGAAAGACGTCAGTCACGTCGGCAGATCGGGCGCCGGCGTCACGGTTTGCTCGGGCGAGCGGAGAGTCCAGGAGACCTCAGGCCACCCCGCCGTGTCCCCCGCCGGCACTGACCTCTGCGCCTGGCCGCGCTGGGCGTGGGCAGAGCCGCCGGCCACGCTGCCAGCACCGCCGTGGCTCTTGCCAGGTCGGGGCCAGGGCGGCTCTCGCGAGCCCTGGGCAACCAGCCTCGCTGCCGGCCGGGTCAGCGGCGTGGGAGCGGCCACGGCGGCGTGCCGTGGCGCTGGTTTAGGAGCCGGCTCTGCTGAGCCCCGTTACGGTGCACGTACGGCACCGAGCGCTGCCGGGCAGAGCCACGGTGTGGGTGAGGAGGGGAGCGATCACCTTGGGAGCCAACGGCATGGCTGCAGCGTCCCAGCTCTGCTGGGGACCCCCCACAACCGGGGCTCGCACAGCTCGACCACACCAGCCTGTGCCCCGTGCTGCCGGCTATTCTGGGAGCTCAGGGGCTGCCAAGCGCCCCGGGTGACTCCTCTTGGCGCAGGAACGTCCCGTGGCTCCTGGGAGAAGCGGGATCTTTCTCCCTCGGCCACCAGTCCTGGAGGGGAGCTGGTGTGACCTGCGTGCAGGCACATCTAAAAATACCCACGCTGTCCCATGGGCACCGAGTGCTGCCAGTTACAGCTGTCACGGGAGGGAGCCCTGTACGGCCAGCCCTAACCTGGAGCCCTGTTGGCCCCGGGCTGGTCAGGGTTACAGCCTGCCACCGCGATGCTCAAGCCGTCACCTTCCTGGTGCTCGGCAGAGAGCAGCTGCCAGGGCTTGGCCAGGCGAAATGAAGCCAAAGGAGCCAACGGCGGCACCATGGGAGGACCCTGCTGCCGTCCCCACAGCTCCGGGGCTGGGTGACATGCCACCCACGACCCTGCTGTGCCTTTGGGGCTCGGCCTCTCCTCGAGGAGGTGGCGAGCGTTGGCCCTTCCCACTGGTGGCAACAGCACGTTCTGTGCTGCAGCTGAGGGATGAAACGAGATGGGGTGGGACATGGAGGAGGGAGACGGACTGGCCTGAGCAGGGCTCTGTGCCTCTGCCGGAGCCCAGCACGGGGCTGGGGTAGAGCTGGGGACGGGCAATGGGAGGGGTAATGGGCAGTTGTCCCCGCTCTGCTGGTCCGGATTAGGTGTCCCCAAGGTCAGGTTTCCCTGGCCTTCTTCCTCTTGCACAACAGCAGCGCTGGCAGCAGCCCTGGGATGCTGCGCTTGGAATTCCCCGGCGTCTCCCCACCAGCCTGTGGCCCTGGGCAGGAGGGCGGGGGCCGACCGTGGGCACCTGCTTCTTCCCTGACCCCCCCCCGCCACGCCACATCCCAGGGCCGATTCCCATCCTGGGAGGGCCGTGGGCAGGACTGGAAGGGGCCCAACATCATGGTTGTCCTAGGGAAGAGGAGCTCGCTGCCGGCTCCGCTGCCCGGCACAGTCCCGATTCATCCGCTAATGCCTGTCTCCTGCCCAGGCACACTGGCCTTTGTGGCCTCCGGCTCAGCCGGTTTGGCCGGCCAGTGAGCGGCACCGAGTGGGAGCCCCGGACCCAGCCCAGCCGGTCCTTCCTCAACCTCACCAACAAGCGGAAGGAGTACTCCGAGCGGCGCATCATCGGGTAGGTGCAGCAGCTTCCCTGCCGGCCGGGCGGCGAGAGCCCTGTGGCCCCGGCTGCAACGCCCGCTCTGCCCCCAGGTACTCCATGCAGGAGATGTACGACGTGGTCTCCAACGTGGAGGACTACAAGAACTTTGTGCCCTGGTGCAAGAAGTCAGTGGTGGTCTCCAAGCGGACGGGCCATGTCAAGGCCCAGCTGGAGGTGGGCTTCCCACCTGTGGTGGAGCGCTACACCTCCATCGTCACCCTCGTCCGCCCCCACCTCGTCAAGGTGAGTGTGGCCCCGGCGCGGTGGGCGGCCGGCCCGGCCCTGGCTGGCTCCTTGGGCCCCACGACCGGCTGCTCGCCCTCCCCAGGCTGTCTGCACGGATGGGCGCCTCTTCAACCACCTGGAGACGAACTGGCGCTTCAGCCCCGGCATCCCCGGCTACCCCCGCACCAGCACCGTGGATTTCTCGGTAAGACCCTGCTCCAGTCAGGCCCCAGGCACAAAGTCCCCGGGGAGGACGGGGAGACAATTCCTGCTGTGGAGACCTGCCTGCCCACCACCAGGGCTCACGGTGCCTGCTCTCCTCCCCAGATCTCCTTCGAGTTTCGCTCCCTGCTGCACTCCCAGCTGGCCACTGTCTTCTTCGATGAGGTGGTCAAGCAGATGGTGGCAGCCTTCGAGCGCCGGGCAGCCAAGAACTTCGGTCCCGAGACCCGCATCCCCGGGAGCTCATGTTCCACGAGGTCCACCAGACGTGAGGGTGGCCCGGCCACCATGGACTGTGCCAGGGCCCCGGGCCCGCCCTACACCCACCCTCCTAAATATTTATTTGAGTGCATCCCTGCTGCTGTTGCCTCAACTTCCCTCCCAGCCCCGGGGGCGAGAGGTGACGCTCCTGCGACCGCGGAGGCCGTGGGCCCCCAGCCCCACAGCAATGCCTTGGGAGCTGCATCCCAGCGCTGGACTCCTTGGGTTTTTTTAGCTGATTTTGGTTTTAAGTTTTGTTTTAGTTCTTGGGAGCGCTTTCCCCCACCACCACCCCATTTTGTTCCTTTTTAACTTCTCTGCAAGGCCGGAGAGTCCCAGTGGCAGGGCAGCTCCTGCACTGGCCGTGCCTGGGCCCCATTGCCTCGCTCCAGGAGAGCAGGAGGAAGGTGGCTCTTTGCTGGCGGGGGGAGCCCGGCCAGATCCTGCTCGGTTACGTGAGAGCAGGGAGAGGCAGCAAGCAGCCAGGGAAGGATGAGGTTCCAGCTCTTTCAGGAACAAAAGGGAAGGGGATCGGCACAGGGAGGAAGCCCTGGTGGGAGTGGAGCTGCCGCCTGGCCCCTGGCCTGCTGCCACCATGGCCGGGCACCAGAGCCCAGCCGAGCCCTGGCATCGCCCGCTCCGCCGCCGGAGCCGACATCGCACAGTTTGCACAAGTCACACGCACAGGGCGGGGGACGGGGCGGCTGGTGCTGCCCCCCTGCCCCCCGCCACCCCCCAGCCCCTCGCAGCCCCAGCACCCACCGCAGGCCAAGGCGCCGGCACCGCAGGGACCAGGACGGCCCCAGCCCATGGCCCCTCCGCGTTCCTCGGGTCCAGCTCACCTTTCTTTACCTTTGGTGGGGGGACGTGGGAGCCTCCAGCTCCACCGGGCCAAAATGCCCATCTTGGGGGGGGGGGCGGGGGGGGGGCGGGGGAGGGGGGACACAGAGCCTCCCTGAGCCACCGCAACCCCCAGCTTGGCCCAGCCTGTTCTATCCCCGTCACCAAGGGCACCGTGGCCTTGCTGCCCAAGAAAGGGTTTTTTTTCAGGCCAATAAAGAGATGAATTTTAAAAAATAATAAATTTTTAAAAATAAATTTTCCAAGGGTGAGCAGCTTCCTGGTCCTCATTTGGCAGCCACGGGGGGGGGGGGGGGGGGGGGGGGGGGCTGTGTGCCAAGATCCCCCCCAGACCCCAAACCAGGCTGGTACCTGCAGACACCCCTGAGCCCAGCGCTGCCGGCTTGCCGAGGTCCCAAGGGGCCACGTGCCACTGTGGCAGCCCCAGCAGGGACAAACGGGGGCCTCTGGGCAGCTCCCCCGAGAGGGGGGGGGGCAGGCACCCACCCCTGACACACACCCCCTCTTAAATCCTAGAAGAGCAAAGCAGAGGCGAGGGGCTGGGGTCCTGTGCCTGCAGGGAGGGAGGGAGGCAGACTCTGGGTTTGTTAATAAAAACATTTATTTTGCATTTCATCGTTGTTTGTACGGAAGTGCCCGATACCTGTGAGGGGCCGGGGCCGGCGCGGGGGGGCGCCAGCTCCGGCTGCCGGGGGCATCGGACACGGGGGTTCACACAAACACGGGGGCACGGGCCGGGAGGAGTGTATCGAGTCCCTGCTTGGGGTGGGGGGGTGAGACATTCATTCTTCACCTGCTGCCCTGCAGGGGGGGGCCTGGACACGAGTCTGGACTGAACCCCTCTCGGGGGGATGGCTGCAGCGGGGCGGGGGGGGCGGTGCGTGCCCCCACAGCCTCGCCGGTGCCACCCCCCCAGCCCAGCAGCGGGGGAGCCCGGGGGCTCCCAGTGTGCGCAGTGCTGCTGGGGCGGGGTGGGGGCGCAGGAGCCCCCCGCCTTGCCGGGGCAGAGCCGGGGAGGGGGCTCTGGGGTGGGGACAGCCTGGGCAGGGGGCATGGGGCTGCCTCTGCCCCCTCCCAGGGCAGCAGGGAGGGGAGAGGAGTGGCGGGGAGGGGGCTCCGCTCGCACCACAGGAGACCCACGGCCGGTGCCCGAGGTGGGTTCAGTGCCGAGTCCGTCCGGGGCCCGGTGCGGCAGCGCAGCGTTCCCTGGGGAGCAGCGAGCCGCGGCCCTGTCCCCGTCCCTTCTTTACCCAGATTTGTAGCCCACGAGCTGCATGAGGCCCTTCGTGCTCATGGACTTGGGTCTCTCCAGGGGGAAGCCCAGCGCCCGGCTCCAGATGAGCTGCGAGAGGACGCCCAGGGCCCGGGAGACCCCAAAGAGCACCGTGTAGTAGTTCATCTCCTTCATCCCATAATACTGTGGGGGAGAGGGGCGTTAGGGCAGGGCAGCCCTGTGGGACGGGGCGAGGGGGCAGCCAGGAGCCCTCTGCCCCCCCGGGGAGCGGTTCTGGGGCAGGGCCAGGACCCCCAGGCTCACCTGCAGCAGCACCCCACTGTGGGCATCCACATTGGGCCAGGGGTTCTTGGCCTTGCCCTGCTCCAGCAGCACGTTGGGGACGATCTTGTAGAGCTGGGCCACCAGCTTGAACATGGGGTCCTTGGGCAGGTGCTTGAGGGCAAACTCCCGCTGGCAGGTGTAGCGGGGGTCCGTCTTCCGCAGCACCGCGTGCCCGTACCCCGGCACCACCTGCAAGGACGGGGGGTCAGAGCCCGGCCCCGGCACGGCCCCAGTCCCTCGCCCCAGGTGGGGCCGGACTCACCCTGCCCGAGTTGAGCGTGTTCCAGATGAAATCCCGCAGCTTCTCGTCCGACACCTCCTGACCCAGCTCCTTCTGCAGGTTGGTCAGCCAGAGCAGCACCTCCTGCGGGCACAGCAAGCGGAAGCAGAGGTGAGAACAGTGGTGTACAGACAGACAGACAGACAGACAGATGGACGCGCGGAAGTGCCCACCTGGTTGGCGAGGCCATGCAGGGGCCCGGCCAGCCCGTTCATGGCGGCGGCGAAGGCGAGGTACGGGTCGGAGAGGGCGCTGCCGACCAGGTGGCTGGTGTGGGCGCTCACGTTTCCCCCCTCGTGGTCGCTGCAGGGGCGAGGGGGCGCATCGGGTCTCCTTCATCCCCACCGAGGGCCCCCACAGCCATGGGGACACCCCCACGGCATTTCGGGGGGCCACGATGTTCCCAGCCTAGTCCAGCCCTGCCGTGGGGCTGCCCGTGGCCCCACGCCATGTGCCCGGTGACGCCCTCGGAGCAGCCCGGGCACATCCCAGGACCCTGCCCCATTCCTGGCCCCGGGGCTGGGAGCGGGACCAAGTCCCCGCCTGCTCCGGCGCCAGCTGCTCCTCCCAGCCCCGTACCTGTGGATGGTGAGGTAGAGCCGCATCAGCTCGATGAACTGGGGGTCGGTGTAGCCCAGCATGTTGGTGAAGTTGTGGGACCAGTCGAGGTTGGGGTCGATGGCCCCGATGCTGCTGCCCTCGCGGTACAGGTTGCGGTAGATCTTTGCGGCGACGCAAGGCAGCTTGGCGATCAGGTCCATGGCGTCCTCATAGACAAACTGGGACAGGCGGGGTAAGACGGGGCAGTTGCCCTCCCTGGGGGGCGCAAGCCCCTGACCCCCTGCGCCCAAACCTGCGCCCACGCCCCGGCCCGAGGTCAGAATTGGGGCGGCTGAGCCCCCCCGCGCCACACCAGGGCGCCTGGCCCGCCCCGTACCTCCCAGTACTTGACACGGTGGATGCCCTCGGCGTAAGCGCGAGCGAACTTGCTCTCGCTGTTGAGGGCGGTGATGGCGGCGCTCAGCTGGGACATGGGGTGCAGGTTGGTGGGGAAGTTGTCCAGCATGGTCACTACGTGGGAGGGCAGCGCAGCGCGCCGGGCCCACTCGCGGGACAGCCAGCTCACCTGCAGGGGGGCACGGGGAGCTGAGCCGTGGGGCAGGGGGCCGGCAGCCTCCGTCGCCAGGCCCCCCACCTGTTACCTGCTCCTGGGTGGGCATCTCTCCTGTCACCAGCAGCCAGAAGAGCCCCTCAGGCAGTGGCTCCTCTCCCCCCGCGGCTTTGGGCAGCAGCTTCTGGCACTCGGGGATGCTGTACCCACGGAAGCGGATACCCTAAAGAGCCCGGCACAAGCGTCAGCCACTGCGGCATCGCCCACGCGAGGCAGGTCCCCAAGCAGGGGATCAGGCCCTACCTCATCAGGATCCAGCACGGAGGTCTCATATACCAGCCCCTTCATGCCCCTCATCCCGCCGTACACCTGGAGAAGGGCAGGAGGCGGTTACTGGCTGCAGCGCAGCCCAGCCGCCCCGGCGTGGCCACGGCATGCCCCCACTCACCATGTCCACCGTGATCTGCCCAATGGGTGTGTTGCCATGCTGCTGCCTGAAGCTCTTGATTTTCGCCTGCTCCTTGGGGATCATGCTGGCAAGGACGTCTTTCAGGTTCTGGGGAAAGGGGAGGGGGCCGTGAGCCCTGGCACCCGCGGGGGGGGCCGAACACATGATCCCCCCGCCGGCACCGGAGAGGGGTGACAGCAGTGGGGGCTCCTCTTACCGTGGCAGCACTGGCGTGACGGGCGGCGAAGAGGACGCATGGTGCATTCTGCGGAAGAGCGGACACAGGGACTGACTCGGTGTTACCCGGGGAGAGCCCGGCCATGTGCCCCAGCTGCCCCATTTCAGGGGGTGCAGCTGCACAAGTAGCCCCCAGCCCTGGAGCACATCCCGGCCCCCCAAGCGCAGCACAGCTTCTGCAGCAGGAGCCGCCCCGTGACTCCGGAGAGATCCCATCTCACAAGGACGCACCCAGCAGCTTCCCTCACCCACGCATGCCGGAGATCAGAGACAGGCAGGTTCAGCCGGGCCGGGCGGCGCAGGGCCCCTCGGAGCTGCATCGCGGCTCATTCACATCACGCACGACGCTGACCGCAGCCAGACCCAGACCCGCTGCAGAGCCGAGCGCTGCACCAAGCAAACGCGGCAGTGCCGAACGCAGCCACATTTCATTTCCTGCTCTGCAGAGCACGGAAGCAGCCGGCACGAGCGAGCTGGTGCTGCCGGCAGAGCCCTACCAGGCCAGCACTGCTGTGGTTTTCCTGCACAGGGGCTTGGCAGGCGCTGGGGAAACCGATCTTTGTTCCTTGCCCACGCGTGGCAGCCACGGGGACTCCGGCCAGCGGGAACACCCTGATGCAGCCGGGAAGCCCAGGCCTGGCAGCGCCCCTCGTCCCTGCCCACCGTCCCTGGTCACGGGAGGGACACGGGGCTCACCCACACCCACTCACAAACACCTGGGAGGGCAGTGGGGGGGCTGAGGGGACCAGGAGACACCTGCCCAGTGACGGGGCTACCGCTATGCTGGGAGGCTGCATCCACACCCGGCACCCTGTGCCTTCCCCCGGCAGAGACCCCGGGGGCCAGGGCCACCCCCCAGCACGGAGCTGCGGCAGCGCTTCTGGCACAGACAGAACATGACTCGCTTTTTCCACTGGCTGCCGGGGGGGGGGGGGACGCGGGGGCGGGGGGGCAGCACCACAGCGAGCACCCAGCCCCGTGCGCAGCTGGCCCAGCGCCCCACGACACCCCAGTCCCTCTGGGGGGACCCCAACACCCCGAGCACGGCTGGAACTGGCTGCCCGCTCTGGGTGACTGTGCCATGTCCCTCTGCAACAGGCGGCGCCCGGGAAGGGAAAATGCCGGCTGGAACAATGCAGGCAGCAGCGGGAAGCCCAAGGTCAAGGCGGCCGCTGCTGCCACCACGGTGCCCCTGTTGCACCCCGTCTCACCGGGCGCCCGCAGGGCTCGTCCCAGCTGGGCCAGGCTGTCACGGAGGCGCCGTTGGCTCAAGGTCACGCACGTTGGCGGTGACACCGAGCGCCGGCTGACGGGGCTGGGACAGACCCAGCCGCTGCGGGACTCTCCTGGGTCCCCCTGCCACGGTCTGGGGATGCGGGAGCCCCCCAGGCAGCGCCGGCTGAGGGGCAGCGGAGCAGCAGCCACGGGCGCGTTAGCTCAGACCGTGGGGGGGAGGAGGAGGAGGAGGAGGAGGAAGAGGGTAGTGACAAGACGACGGGTCCGGATTAGGGCGCAAGCCGGCGGGGTGGCCCCGGCTGCGGGGGCAGCGGCCCCCCCCGGGCGAGCGGGGCCAAGTGGGGCACCACAACACACCGGGCCGGGCCCCGGCTCCCAAAATAACGCCCGGTCGATAGAGACGCCACAGCGGCCGTTACGAAACGCTGGGGTCGTGGCCAAGGCAAATGGGCCGGGGGGGGGCCGGGGCCGCCCCAGCCCTGCTCCGGTGCTCGGCCCCCCCGGGGCACCCCAGACCCCGCAGCGGAGCCCCGGGGCGGCGCGGGGCCGGATGGGGGAACCCCCCGCCGCGACCCCGTTGCCCTCTACAGCACCAGGGCCGCTGGGGAAGGTTGGGGGGGGAGCGGCGGAGGGGGGCACCCATCCCCTCACTGCCGGTGCCGCCGGGCGGGACCCCCCGGCCCCGACGCTGC
The DNA here is from genome assembly GCA_031468815.1 of Morus bassanus. Taxonomy (NCBI): domain Eukaryota; kingdom Metazoa; phylum Chordata; class Aves; order Suliformes; family Sulidae; genus Morus; species Morus bassanus. The sequence continues at coordinate 3,074,217 of CM062594.1, forward strand.
AGCACAGCCCCACAATGGGGGGGGGGAGCAGCGGGTCAGAGCCCCCCCCCCCCCATGGAGGGCTGCAAGAGGGCGGGGACCCCCAGGTGGGGGCGGCGGCCGCGGCAGCGCCCCCCGAGGCGCGGGCCGGGCACCGAGAGTCCCAACGGCTCCGGCTCCGGCTCCGGGCGGGCGGCGGTGGGGGGCGCACCCCGCCCCGCCGCTCGTTACAGGCGATCCCGGCGGAGGCGGCGCCGGTGCCCGCGCCCACCACGTGCTGCCGCTGCGGCGCGCGGCCCCGCGCCCCCCCCCCCAGCCTCCCCCCCCCCCGCCGCGCGGCTCCTTTAAGGCAGCATCTCCCCCCCCCCCCCCCGCGCGTCGCCCGTTTAAGAACCGACAACCCCCCCCCCCCCCGCGCGTCGCCCCTTTAAGGCGCGGCGGAGCCGGGGCGGGCGCCCTCACCTTGGGCCCGCGGAGGCGCGCGGCCGCCCGGCTGCCGGCGGCGAGGAGCGTCATGGCGGCACCGGGGCCGGGCGGGAGCGGGGCCGGAGCGAGCGGCGGCGGCGGCGGCGGCGGCCGGGGGTCCTTGGCGGGCGGGGCGGGGCGCGGCGCCGCGCTCGTTATTAGCATAGCCCCGCCTCTTCCCGCCA